>JAFMSR010000009.1:26889535-27212035 GCA_022818135.1 Saxidomus purpurata
AACATTGGCCCCGCCCGGGTAACAGAACCGTATAGGGAATTCCTAAAAATGTCTTTGTCTAAAACCACAAGGCCTCGAGCTGAGATATTTGGTGTGTAACATTGTTTTCAGTGGTCCTCTATCAAGCTTATCAAATCATGCCCCTTGGGTCAAAACTGACCACACCCAGGGGGTCACTGGTTTTCATATAGACGTATATAGTAAAGTTGTTGAAATCTTTTCCTTGATCTTTGATCTTGGCTGACCTTGACCTTGACCTACTGACTTACTTTCTGTTTTTGAAGCCACATCAATGAAATTTGGATAATGTATATAGTTGTGCATGTATATTTCAACGTTGACATTGCTTGACCTCAACCTTGACCTGCTGACCTATTTCTTGTTTTTGAAGCTACAACAATAAAGTTTGAAATATATAGATAGTTTTGATTGCATATTTCGACTTTGACCTCGGTTGACCTTAATCTTGACCTACTTTCTGTTTTTGAAGTTACAGCATTGAAATTTGGACCATGTATAAGTTTTACATGTAGATTTCAACTTTGACTTTGGATGACCTTGACCTACTGACCTTCTTTCCAGTTTTTGAAGCTACAGCAAATGTATAGCTTTGAATGCAAATTTCAACGTTGACCTTAGTTGACTTTGACCTTGACCCAGAGATGGACTATTTATGCAGTTTTGCAAACCAATTTCCAAAATTCTTATGTCTGACCTTTTCACCTATTTTCCTACTTTAAAGTGCAATGATAGCCAGGTGAGCGATATAGGGCCATCACGGCCTTCTTGTCTCAAAGTGGGAAAGAAAATTTAAAGGAGAATTTGATGCATATAATTATTTTAAATCATACCAGCTGATACAGACGAGAAGGAAATTGTTGTAAGATTTTCAAGTAGCCAAATTAGGAAATAAAAAAAATAAAAGCACAAATTATCACGAGACAATCCTTCTTCCATTACGTTTTCCTTGTATGTAACCTTTTCATGAAAATATACATAATTACAACAGTTTGCAATTGTTTTGAAATTCTAAACCAGCTTCTTAAAAGTTTCACTTATCTTGGCAAGTTGTCATATTTTATTTCAGATTTCCTGTGTTTTAGCTCATCTGAGCAAGTGGCTCAGGGTCAACTTTTTGGATAGGTGAACCTCCGTTTGTCCGTCCGTCCGCCCGTCGTCTACAATTGCTTCGGATGATTTTTTTCTCATATCATGGAAATTCATTAAAATTGGCCAGAGGCATCCTGACATTGAGCGTTTTAAAATTTGTTCAAATGGTTCCAGTTGAATAACCATGGCAATCAGAGCTAAAAGTAGAAAAATCTTTTTAACTTTTTTTTTCAAAACCATAAGGTCCAGAACTAAGATATTTGGTAACTAGCATTGTCTAGTGGTCCGCTAACAAGTTCAGTCAAATAATGGCACCGGGGTCAAAACCGACCCCGCCCAGGTGGTCACTTGTTTCACATAGACTTACACAGGAAAAACTTTTAAGATCTTGTTCTCAACAACGTTGTCTAGTGGACCCCTACCAAGTATGTTCAACTCATGCCCCCGGTGTTGAGCACACTTGTTTTACATAAAAAAAATATCTTCTGCAAAGAGCTTAGATATTTAGTATCCAGCATTTCTAGTAGACCTCTACCAAATTTGTTCAAATCCTGACCCCAGTGTAAAAATTGACCCCACCCGGGTAGTCCCTTGTTTTACAGACTGTATTGAAAAAACTTTTTTTTAAACTTCTCCAAAATGCACGAGGCATAGAGCTTAAATATTTGGCGTGTAAAATTGTAAACATAGTAAAGCGGAGCACGGAAGTATACACTTCCGTGAGCGGAGGTACAATAATTCACACAGAAACAAACGGTTATTGTCCGTCTCTTAAACATAAGGTAACCAGACTCACCAACATTTATAATTCAGTTAAATATTTGATTTGACTATACATGTTTAATCAATTTAAATGTGAAGGAAGTTAGGAACAAAAAATAATAGGCTAAAGATAAAGCAATTAGCTACTTAAGTTTATTATTTTTGTTATAAACACCCCAGTCATTCCACTTTAGCCTAATATGGACATGTCACCCTATTTAGATGTACGCAAACGGAGAATTTACCACACTGAACTATGGTAGGTAACAAATTCGTTCTTTAATGTAAGATAAATTTTATACATGCCTGTTTGTCGTTCCGAAGGAAGAAAACACTTCCAAGTTCATCCGAGAACATTTGAACTTTTTCAAGTACCGCTTGTTGCATGGGTTGTCTATTTTGTCTGTCAATATGTATCCGAAATTTGAAACTCACTTCAATATAAAAAGATACGTTACACAATACCTTGTCAGTTTAACATATTGAGAGTTAACATCATACATAAAAGTAACAACGGCTTTTCAACCACTAAGAGAACTTTTTCTAAAATCTTCGTGGGGAATTCGGATATCCCCTGTCCATATTACGAAATCGGAAACACCCTGTCACGCCTACTGTTGGAATGGTTTAATTAAGCGGTTAAAAAGGGGGTGTGGCGGATGGAAACCATTTAAATACTAGGGGACAGACCTAAGTGATATTCTATATAGATCAAATTAACTTTGAACAATTTAAAATTTCAAGTTCTTGTGAGAAAAGTAACAATGTCGTCAAAAATTGCCATATCAAGTAGAATAGGGTGACGCGACTCGAGGTTTATTTTCCTCTTTGCCAACAAATGTTGAAAATTAAATAAGTACAATAATTGGTGTCAGAATTTCGTCCTTTACTTGAAGAGTGTCACCATTCCCTTTTACGTCTAAAACAGTTTAGTGGGTAAGGTCAGTAACTTTAATGCGCAAAATGTAAAACGAAAAGTTTGATATACCTACAATGTATGTCTGACTTAGTGCGAACGTTGCACGTCATTCACAGCTGTAGGATTCAGTCTTCTGTGCACAATTTCTTCTGTGAGCCAAGTTGCTGATGACTGAAGTGTTTGATAGTACCTGTTATAATTCTTTCCCTTTGATTTTTGATATTGCTGAGAGTGGTCACTGATTTACAACTGATTAATACGGACGGTCACGTGACTTGCAAAATGGACGTGGTCAATTTATTGATCATTGAACTGTTAAACTTAAAATCGATTGTCCAAAGGTAAATTAAAATCGCGTAAATGATCTAATAGTCGGACTTCCAGTGCCTTTACTTCTCATTTAACCGTTACGAATACCCTCTGTTCTGAGAAGATAACATACTCATAAACGTGTTATTGTCTATCAAGGTCCTCCTCTCATGCACAACAGCTGTATATTAGAAAGTATGACTACATTTCGGATACTGTACCTTTTTGGTATAAATGACGAAATTTCAAACATAGCATGTGTTTGGATGTACATGCCATATGCTATGTCATACATACTTTTATGTTGATATTAAAATGAGAAACGAAAACCACAAGACAGCATCAAGTACAGCACACTACCAAAAAAAAAAAAAAAAAAAAAAAAAACACAGAAGAAAAAATCCATCAACTACATGTCTGAAGAAATGTAGATCAAGTAAACAGTTAATTCAAAATACGTATCAAAATATCAAACAAAGACAAAATCATTTTTATTCAATGCTATTTGCTAGTAGTATGGATTGTGTGATTTCTAACATGTTTTATTTGAACAAGTGTATAGCCTAGTTAAATTAAACGTAGTGTGTCCCATGTGTGATTGTTCAATATCTATCGGCGTTTGTTTAATTTGTTTCAATAATCTGAATAATACGTACATTGTGTTTTATGTATGAACACTTAAAAGGTCTGCAAATGTATAAACAAGCAGGACTTTGTAGTCAATACATGGTTTCAGAGGATAACAATATTTTTACCTTTCAAAAAGAATGACTAACCAATAGCCATTATAGCATGGAGCATTCGCATTTTCCCGTTTTCCATGAAACAATAAAAGTGACTGGTTATAGCAGGTTTAGTCAAGTTGTGCAATTCAAATTTTCGCTGCAATCAGATAATTTTGAGCACTCAGCTGATATAACGTGTTGATTTATAGTCTTTGAATATTGATGAATGGACAAGGAAGCACCGGGGTTCAACGTATGTTCGATCCTTTCATTTGTGTCAATAATAAAATTTACTATACACCTTTACAGCAGATCAGTTTATCGATTAACCCGACCTATCCTTATATAGCAGTATTCAAAAGGGAGACTACTTTTGACGATAAAACTAGTCATGTTTAACCAAAGTGCCCCATGTAAAATTATTTCAAATTTTGATACGTCACGTCTCGTAGACCGCAAACTACAACAAGATTTCTAGTGGAAGGTTTTTACCAGAACTTGAAAATAATCGATATTGTAGATATTAAGTTAATTTTGAAAATATATTGTTTGCTTTATTGCGGGCCGCAGCAGCGGCCCGCTATATTTAATACGTGGTTGGAAAATCTAAGATGTAGGTGAAGTAGTGTCTAGTTCTTTGAACAAAATGTTATGAAAATCGCATAGGAAGTTACGATAAAGATTGGGTTGAACCACAGTTCATTGTGTAGCTTTAAAATTGTCAAAAAAAAAGATGTTTTTATCTTTTATCCATGTATAACGTCAAATTATTTTATATACTTATGTAACGTCTAATAAGTAGTGAAAAGTTTATATTGTTTTGCCAGTATAAAAACCGTTATCGGTCAAACTTGCCGGTATCTTCCGGTATCGGGCAAAGTGGGTCCATTACGTTACTATGACTCGGTTTTTATAGTTTAAAATTTACACTTCATTTGTTTTTTAATGGAAGTATCATTGTACAGTCACTGAAAGTCTATTTAAATCAGACACGTCATGTTAGAGAAATAAAGTGAAAAGTAGCCAAAGTTTACTAACTGGTCAAAATGCACTTTCATCTTTATCAGACTGATTTACATTTCGTGTTATTAGACTGGTATACAGCAATAAACTGACAGGTAGCCAAATATGACTAATTGGTCGGTAACGATACTTTTAGTAATCGTAAAAATGTGCGTTGTTTTGTTTACTAACATTCTGACTGCAAACGATTTTGTGAGGATAGAGGCAGGAATAGTATTGTACATTCTGAAAATCACCTTAATGGAACAAAGCATAGAACATATTATAATATTGCTGTGTTAACTTTGTTTTAATTAGCGCTGAATGAAAATATGGCTCATGAAAGAAAAAACGGAAAGAGCATAAAGACTATTTAAAGCTTTTTCATGAATATGATTTTGTTTCTTTTTAAATCATAAATGATACACTGGAAATGAGAAAGAGTTACTAAATTGTAAATGCACAAATCAGATAGTCTAGTATTTGCTTTACACGAACCTAGAATATAAATGTATTCTGTCTCTGTTATAAAGTTTGTAAAGTTTATTTGCATCTCCCATTTCAAAATATTTACATGAAAGCTTTGTTTCTATGTCCGCTGTGATACGTAGTATCACAGTTTTTCTTGTGTATTATTATTTAGTACTCAGAACAGTTTACCAAATTGAATATTCATATGACTGTGTTTAAGCGCTGTATTTTATCAGGCAACATATACATACTTCTTCATCTTATTTAATATTCGCGAATCATATGGTATTTTAGTGCGAAATTTCCGCAAAAGGGCATGTACAGGTACACCTATTTTTTGTTTTCTATATTGCCAATAATCTAATTATTAAAATTAAACGATTCTGAAAACAAAACCGAGATAATGTCTACAATAAATTAATACCCAGTAGTATTTAAACTCTTCAGAAGTTGCGAGTTTCATTTCAAAGTCAACTTTCAGCAGACATAATAAGGAAAGGGTCAACAGAAAAAAATCTTTTTTCCGCAGACGTCACAATAACTCAACTAATTCAATGATTATCTAGCCCTCTGAAAATTGTCCCTTGGGTCCTTTATCAATTTATTTTGCCTGGAAATACCTCATTCCCTATTACCCACAATTCAATTGTGTGACCTAACAACTGTTTCCGCTTAAGATAATGAAAATAATGTCGCTTAAGTTAATGAAAATAACTTAAAACAGACAATGAGTGTTCATTTCGTTGATGAAAAACAAATCAAATTGCATTACTGGATTAGGAAGCGAGAATGATAATGAAGTTCCTATTATGTAGTACCGTTTGAAATATTTCTATTAAAGGATGACTGATATTCTTTTGAAATAACAATGATCTTTTTCAGGATAGTTTGTCGCGGTTAAATAGCAGTCAAGAAAATTAACAACCTAGACATACTGGGTAAAATAAAATACATAGTGATGTACATGCTGTTAAGAATAAAATACGTGTATGCTATATATGCTTAGTAAAATAAAATACGTGTATGCTATACATTCTGGGTAAAATAAAATACGTACATACTATAACTCAAATACGTATATGCTATACATGCTGGGTAAAATAAAATACGTATATGTTATATGTGCTGGGTAAAATAAAATACATATATGCCATACATGCTTGGTAAAATAAAATACTTAAGGGTAAAATAAAATACGTATATGCTATACATGCTGGGTAAAATAAAATACGTACATGCTATACATGCTTAGCAAAATGAAATACGTATATGTTATATATGCTTAGTAAAATAAAATACGTGTATGCTATACATTCTGGGTAAAATAAAATATGTACATACTATAACTTAAAAACGTATATGCTATACATGCTGGGTAAAATAAAATACGTATATGTTACATGTGCTGGGTATAATATAATACTTATATGCCATACATGCAGGGTAAAATAAAATACGTATATGTTATATGTGCTGGGTAAAATATAATACTTATATGCCATACATGCTGGGTAAAATAAAATACGTATATGTTATATGTGCTGGGTAAAATATAATACTTATATGCCATACATGCTTGGTAAAATAAAATACGTATATGCCATACATGCTTGGTAAAATAAAATACTTAAGGGTAAAATAAAATACGTATATGCTATACATGCTGGGTAAAATAAAATACGTACATGCTATACATGCTTAGTAAAATGAAATACGTATATGCTATACATGCTTAGTAAAATAAAATACGTATATGTTATACATGCTTAGTAAAATAAAAAAGGTATATGCTATACATGCTTAGTAAAATAAAATACGTATATGTTATACATGTTTAGTAAAATAAAATACGTATATGCTATACATGCTCAGTAAAATAAAATACGTATATGCTATACATGCTGGGTTAAATAAATAACGTACATGCTATACATGCTTAGTAAAATAAAATACGTATATGATATACATGCTAAGTAAAATAAAATACGTATATGTTATATTTGCTTAGTTAAATAAAATACGTATATGCTATACATGCTGGGTAAAATAAAATACGTATATGCTATCCATGCTGGGTAAAATAAAATACGTATATGCCATACATGCTTGGTAAAATAAAATACGTATATGACATACATGCTTGGTAAAATAAAATACGTATATGCCATACATGCTTGGTTAAATAAAAGACGTATATGCCATACATACTGGGTAAAATAGAATACGTATATGCTATACATGCTGGGAAAAATAAATACGTACATGCTATACATGATGGGTAAAATAAATATGTACATGCTATACATGCTGGGTAAAATAAAATACGTACATGCTATACATGCTTAGTAAAATAAAATACGTATATGCCATACATGCTTGGTAAAATAAAATACGTACATGCTATACATGCTTAGTTAAATAAAATACGTATATGCCACACATGCTTGGTAAAATAAAATACGTACATGCTATACATGCATAGTAAAATTAAATACGTATATGCCATACATGCTTAGTAAAATAAAATACGTATATGCAATACATGCTTGGTAAAATAAAATACGTATATGCCATACATGCTTGGTAAAATAAAATACATACATGTTTATATGTGCTGGGTAAAATAAAATACGTACATTCTATACATGCCGGGTAAAATAAATACGTACATGCTATACATGTTTGGTAAAAAGAAATACGCAAATGTTATATATGCTGGGTAAAATAAAATACGTACATGCTATACATGCTGGGTAAAATAAAATACGTAAATGTTATTCATGCGAACCAAACATACTGACTGAGAGAAATTGAAGCAGCCATTGTTGTTAAGGTGGTGTTTACCTGTTGATAAGCCTGCATTGTTGTTCGTGTCTTTACATGCAGAATGGTTCTATCCGGAGGTGGTCTTAATACAGGTTTGACTCTAAAATCATAGGTAAAACATATCGGAACTTTCAATGTCTGAATAGTTTCATGCTCAATATTTAGATATTACTTACTTTTAAAACAATTGCTAAAATTATAACGTAAGCCATCTAGACAGGCAGCCAACTACATGTAACTCCTTAGATAGATACAGCTACATTTTGCTGTATTTCCAGCTATAAAACTTAAAATATTTTATATTGTTATAAATCGCCACCTACCTTGACCATTTACAAGAACAACTCATCGCTCTGTCATAGCAAGTTTGAAATAACATAATTATATATATATTGCACGAATAAATCGTGGCTATTGTCAATACTGGTACAGGTGTTCGCAGCTTTGCGCGCCTTTTACTTCAAAATCCGAGCAACACGATTTCGCCGTGTTATTTGAGGCAAACAGAAAAACGCTTTAGTTGCTTGTTAGCCACAACGGAATAAATGAGGTAGTTGGTGTTATATTGTAGAAGACTGAAAAACAAACAATCTACTATCTGTGTCTGTCAGATAGATCACTTAGCCGTTGTCTATGTAATTTGTCGTCTCGCTGCGCTCGACTCCAAATTACCTAGACAACGGTGAGTTATCCTATACAAAATACCTCTGGTGGCATACAGTGACACGTGGTCCTGACTTTACCGTGAGTCGAGTCATATGAATTGGCGAGTTACACCTTCATTTTATAATTCAGCCCTCCGGAATTTGGTTATGCTTAATGGGAAATAACTCTCAGCTTTGTTTCTTTGTGATTAATATAAAGTTATCTCCCTTCCACATAGAGACCGATACTCGGTACACCGGGAAAATAAATGAATGAATAAAAATGAATTATGTTTTCTCTGTCTTTTCATTTAGGTCAAACATAAAATATTTATTATCTAGCCTAACTTCAGAAACAAGAAACACCATGTAGGAGTGGTACCGAACAGGTAGTGTATTAAATCGAATAATCATATAGTCAAACGAATATATTTATAGAATTATATGGCTGCAAGTGATTATCGCCCGGTAAGTGAACGTTCCGAGGGCTTCCCTGGCCATTATTACATTTCCGTTAAATGCCCTGCTCAGCCATTCTCTTTTCTGTATAATTTCACATGTGTCTCCCAATTGTCATCTCATTCGATGTGAATATAACATGCAGTAAGATATGTGTTCTTCTTGGCTATATATCAATATATCTATATATTTTATGTCTTCTTGTTTCAACTGTTGTAAATCGACCTAACTTGGCACTTGAAGTTGTGCGTTTATTATTCGGTAACATGGGAGGACGAATGAAACATTTTTTGTATATATTCGTGGTCCATAATTTGGCTTATTTTATATTTAAAGCATTTTTCTTTCCTTCTATGATAACAAAACTGTCTGATAAAAAGTACTGCATAATCTTTATTATGATTACCATAGAATCCAGTCACTGTTTCTCATCCAATTTGGTCGCCTTCTTTTGCACTGAGGCCTTTTGCTGCTTATCCTCATTGTCGGAGCTCTCACTCGGACTTTCTGATTGTGAGGCGTCTACTGATACATTCCGCGATGCTCTCTTTACAGGAATTATGTATTTTGGTGGGTTTTTTTTGTTGGTGATTCCCATTTATCAACTAACTTGTTCTTGTCCCTGATTGAAACATTCCTGACAAGGACTCGGTTTTCTGGAATTAAAACTAGGTTCCTCGCTTTAAGACCATATCTTTGTTTGTTGGCCTTTCCTGTCTGTTAAGGGCACTTCTTTACTGTGTGAAAGGTGTTCAGAAACGTTCTTTTAGTTTTCTAAGAAATTCTGAATTTGATGTAGAGCCTTCATTATCTGTTGGAAGTCCAAGGAACTCATCTTCTGCTAGTTTTGGATAGCGACCTCAAGAAATATGGTTAAAAGCCAGTACTATCATACGTGGTCGAAATGTAGGCGTGTACTAAGGTCGGGATATATGCCTTCTAATCAGTCTTTTGGTTGTCCTCAAGAATCCCTAACATTTGCAGGCGAGTTGAAATAAATCTCTCAATAGGGTTTCCCTGCCGATGATATGGAGTTGTCCTAGATTTGTCAGTCCAAGCTACTAGTATGCTGCAAAGTTCCTTTATTATCTGGACCTTGAAGGACTTCCCCTGAACACTATGGATAAGGACAGGGAATCCATTATGAGCTTCAACATGGTCAAAGATTATTCTCGCTGTCGTATTTGCAGTATCGTTGCGGGTTGGATACGCATGTGCATAGTGGCTAAAGTGATTTGTCTTTGAAACAGTCAAGTACAAAATGTAACATATAATCAATGCACAGGATCTCCAATGGAGAATTCCGTGTGTTGAGCATGAAATATGTCGGATCTCAAAGCGGTAGAGAGTACAAACTGGAAACGGTCATGTCCGGATATAATTGTTTTCCCTCGTGTAGACAGCAGGACATGACAGAGGCATTGGTACCAAAGGTCAAATGTTGGTGCCATTCTTCTAGTGCTTGATCACTAGTGGTATAATGCGGTCATCCTGTTTGTGCAGAAATTAACATGTGATCTGGAACTTCTGGTATATTATCCGGATGCTCGTGAATTGAATGTTAATTATAAGTGGTAGGGACGTCGAGCCAAGCAGCCATCGCTAAAGCTTTTACGATCTTTGCATTGACACTTGGTTCACCAGCATAGTATTTTCTTGATAGTCCATCAATATCCACGTTTTTCTTACCGCTTCAGATTGAACTTGGCAAGACTGGCAATCCAGCGTTGACTTGCGGCGTCCAGTTTTGCTGACGTGTTTGACTATATTAGGGCGTTGAATCTTTGTAAAAAAAACCCAAAGAATTCAGACCCGTACATATAGGCTTAATCATGGAATGTCTCCGTCACCGCAATTTCAACGCAAGAAATTCCCATTTGTGTGCGAAGTAATTATTTTAAGCCAGTCGAATATTTCTACATTGATTACAAACACCACAACATGTTCCTTTCCGTCAACTTCCTGATAGATGATACTTACGAGCCCGCGTGACGAAGCATCCGGTTAAACGGGCTAAACGGTTTCCAGTTATCAGCGTCGGTTAACACTGGGACAGTACGTACATTTTCTCCTATTGACTCAAAAGACTGTTTTTATGATACCCATAAGTGTTCTTCAAAGTTGGAACTGAAGATAAAAATGTCGTCCTAATACACAAGGTATTTGTAAGCCGGAAAAAGCCTAAGTTTCCAGTCTGAAATACAGTTTTGTGCTTATCTTCCTCTCGGAGCTCCGCCTGCCATATCCGCTTTTATGGTCCAGTTTTGAAAAAATATTTGACCCAGATTTTAAGTGTACAGTAGGGTATCTTCGATTCGTGGGATTGCATAGGAATCTCTCCTGGTTCGGCTGTTTACTGTAGTCAATACAAAACCTGGTTATACAGTCCTTCTTTCTTACAATGACGCGTATGGTCTCTGTAATGGTCTAATAGCTCCGAATTTTAACATTTCATCGACATGTTCTCAGACTCCTGCTATAATAGGACTTGGTCGTATTGGTCTATACGGTTCTTTAAAAGGCCTCCCATCATCCAAATGTATTTCAAGCTCGACGATATTTGTCCAACCTATGTCAAAAGAACTTGAAGAAAATGCATCTTTCCAAAAGTTTGTAAAATGCCTGTTTAACTTGTCGAAGATGAGCTTTAGGAACATTCGTCGTGTCAGTTTTAATATCTTTTATGAAAACCTACTTTTTCCTCCTCATTTTCGATTTATTAGGGATTTCTGTTTTCTCTTATGATAATAAGAGAAAAACCCTCTGTAAAACCCTTTGTAAAAACCCTTCTGATAAGAAGGGTTCCAGTTTCGCAAGACCTTAACTGGTTCTAAATTACAAAGGACATACATTGGCTTTGTTGGCATGTTAAAACATTGACTGGTATTTTGTTCCGTTTTCCTGGTTTGTTTCATTGTACAATTCTTGGACACCCACCAATTATAGAAGACGTTTCATCAGAAGATTATGTCATGTTTGATTCAACATCACAATGGTTGCATATTAAACCTTGACTTTAGCCTCAAATGGCATCAAGACTACATCTTCATCCTTCTCCTTTGCAGATTTTACTTTTCCAATTGCAGGCGATCTGACTTCTACTGTTGTAGCATAGATTCTTTTTATTGATCTCGAAAGATTGCAACACATTGGAGCCTATTAGTACTGAAAATATTAAGTTGTACTCAGTGTTTGGCACAACCATGGCCGGAACAGGTAAGTTAATATTACATAACCGAGGAACTTTAACAGTTGCTTCTATGTATCCAGAATATGGCAAACTGTTACCTTATTAAGGTTATTCTTATCACAATTTAACAGTTTTTGGTCTAGCTTTTCACAAAAAGCTTCGCAAACGGTGGTAATAATGGAACCTGCATCGCAAATGCAAGTTGTTTCCACCTCATTAAAGGCCACTGATGTCTCATTTACATGACCAGTCAATCTTTCGAATGTGTTGGTAACTTTATTATTAGGGCTTTGCTTCATTTTGTCTGTCATTTGCCCTTCAGTGGAGACACCTTACCGTTTAAATCCTTGTCAGTGTTGTTAACGTTATCTGCTGATGGCTCATTCTCTCTCTTTTCTCTTTTTCTTGGTGCTGGTTATTATTGTTGTTGTTGTTATTATTATCGTTTTTGGTCAAGTTTCTGTTACTTCGCCAATTTCCACCATAAAAACTTCCTCTGTCATAGTTGGGTCTTAGTTCTTCCCTATCGCCATATTCATTGTATCGCTCTGACCAATTGTCTTCCTTTTTCCTGTTCTCTTTCATTTCCTGCAAATTCTTTGCAAAGTTCTCCATCTTGTTCATGAGTCTTGTCGTTATATCAGCTTTCAGCTTGAGTAGGAGTAACAGGCCCCGTGATTTTGAAAATTTCTTGGGCACAATCTTGTGCACAGCACGAAATCATTCTCAAGTAACATGAAGTAAAGTCAGTGTATATATTTTTACAAAAACGGGTTCCAAGATCTGTTCTTGAGCTGATGTATTTTTATATTTAACCCAACTTTGTGATCAAATATTACTTGACCCGACTTTATATGACTTGGGCATGAATTCGTGCTGAGCATGAGAGTGTGCTCATTAAACTTTTATAAGCACGGGGCCAGGTTTAGTTTGTAGTGTTTTGTCAACTTCATTTCATTTTCTTCTGCTTTTGTTTTCTCTCTCAAAATGTCAAAACTGTCTCAACTTTCAAAACTTTCAGAACTTTTTCTTGTCTTTATTACACAGCGATATCCAAAACTTGTCTTTTAACATGTCATTTCATTCTCTTTCAGGTAGCATTAGTTTCTTAGAAGCAAGAAGAAGGATTGACCCCAAACAACAATTCATTCTTCCGCTGTGTAAAATTCGGTGTATATTAACTGCTGACACGACAAATCACCAAATACATCTTTCAAACGAGCCACTATTTCTGTTGGTGAAGCAGTAGGAAATACATTTGTTATTATTATTATTATTATTATTATTATTATTATTATTATTATTATTACTATTATTATTATTATTATTATTATTATTATTATTATTATTATTATTATTACGTCCTTTACTTTATCACTGTTATGTTAATTACAGACAGTAACGTTTGTAGTTTCGAATTACATTTTGCATACAAGTTGAGTACTAAGTAAGTACATAACGGAAAAGAGTATTTCTCAGATGAAATTACGGAAGTGACTTTTTATTGTATGGTATATACGTTTTGATTAGCATGGAAAATACCCAGACTGAACGTAAACTTCAAAGGTGTTGTGCATCATCATCATCATCATCATCACTACCATCGTCATCAATAAAACAACCACAAGTGTCACTTTTAGTGGTACACTAATTTGTTTTATGTTTATTTTTGTTGTTGTTTTTACTTTTTGTACTCAATATGTCATACATACTTCTAGATAGATTGTTAGGCACTCAGTAACACTCTGTTGTTCCTACACAGGTATTGTATTACACCTTGTAATTATTTTTCCTCACGTTATCAACTTCTGTTTTCATCAAAGTTATATTACAGAACCATGAATGCAGCGTTCTATTCAATTCTGATTACCAATTCACGTTTACATCGAAAAGAAACTGACAAAGGGTTGTTATAAATGTATCAATTGACAGCGAACATTCCCTGTTGACGTTCTTAATCCTAAGATAATGCATTGCAAAATGTTCAATCGTTGTCGAACGCTAAAATTCTGTTAATTTGATACTTTTTGATGTACCAAAACTCTGCGATTGGACAGCAGACAGGTTTTCCCGCTATTTAAAATTCTCGACGAGGGTATGTAGCTTTCTTGATTGTATTTTACTAACGATATGAAAAATTCGCGAAAATAGCAAAAATTAAACCATTTAGAATACTAGTCAATTTACTGTATCCAGGTAGTAATTTCATTTTACTTCATTCCTCATTTCAAATGAGTTGTCTTTATTTATACATATTATATGTTATTAAATGAATGATATGACACTGTTATTTGTCCAAGGGCATTCGTATTGGCCTGAGCCCGTAGGGCGAGGGCCAATACGAGTGCCAAAGGACAAATGACAGGGCCTTTATCAAATCACTCATTTAATGACTATTTTATTAAATAACAAATCAAACTAAAAATGATTCATTGTATATAGACTATCATCTTCACTGGCAGTAGACAGTAACATGCAGAACACCTCTTACGTATTCATTTTTTAAATAAAAATATTGATGTGGGTATTTAATTTCTTAGTTGGGGCATTTCCTTTCCTTCTAAATGGGTTTTCAGGCAGAAATTGATTAAAAGTTGATTTTCATTTTTGCCATTCAATCTTCAATGCTGATTTCAACATATTTCAAGATGGCGGCCGTCATCGTTTTCGAGAAACTAAACATTTGAACGTATCAGCCAATCGGAATGCTCAGATTTTTCAACAGCCAATCATTTGTCAGGAATCGTTTATTGGACCGGTCCAATAAGTGTTATTGGCCCTGGTTTTTATTTTTGGCCCTGTCTTTCAATTCTATGATAGCTCTTTCTATTTTATTAAGTCAGGTAGTTAACGAATATCAGAGCCAATAAACTAAAGTTATTTCATAATAGTACTTCTTTTTACTTCATCGTGTCATTCCTTTACAATTTAAATCAATGCAACACTCGTTAAGTAAAATGCCAATTTGTGAAGATAAAATGTCTTTAAAGTAAGTCTTTACCACTGTTAGCAGCTTCTTCATAGAAAGAGAAACTGAAAAAATTCCCGTTACTGTTTGATCGCCCCTCTTTCCGCTATGGTTCCAGTATGGTCGATATTTCAACAATATTAGCCAAAGACAATATTGCTACCTGTACAATACGCCTGTAAGGTATTTCCCATTGTTTGCAGGGTTGCTCAGCAACGACAGCCTGGGACAGATAGGTCACGTGATTCTGATATTGACTGCTTTTTCTGTCCTTTGAGCAATGTTTATATTTGTCATTGTGTAATTCTAAATTGTTTGTAAAGGGGTCGATCATCTCTCCTTTAAATAAAGGCTTTGAAATATTATATCTAGCCGTCTATGTGTGCGAGTTGATGTAATAGATAATTTAAGGCGGACCATTTTTTTATTCGGGATTTAAAACGTCGGCAAGATCAATGATGTCATAGGCAGTTTGCAAACAATTAACCGGAACCAAACTTTTAAATTATTCAGCAGAATTTCAATGCCAGTAAATTATAACATAACAGCCGAAGGAAAAGTTGTTACAATCCATCAATTTATGTGTGCGGATGTGTACTTTTCCGGGGGAAAAAAGAAACCGGCAAACATGTGACAGGATTTTTTTTAAAGGTAAGACTGTTTATTGTGGTGATTTTATTAGCGGTTGCGGCAAAATTTATAAAATACAGTAAAAGAGAGAGAATTCACCAAACGTATGGGAAATATATCAATCGTAAACAATTTCTTAGTGTCTGTCTGTCTTAAATAGGAACTCGAAACTTATAAAAAAATATTTCTATCAATTTTTAGATTATGAGAATTTGATAAAAAAAAAAGGTGCCTAGAGAAATTTGGACCTTTTTTGCGGTACTTTCAGTTAAGTGGCCAATGCGCAGCAAACTATGTACCAAAATGTTTCTTGTTACCCTGACAAGGCTTTTCTATAATTGAATTGCAGTTTAGAGTTTGAATAATAATAATGATAATAAGTGTTTTATATTTCTTGTAATTGATTCTTTTATTCAACTTTGTTCAAAATTCTTCTTAATATACATGTTATTGTATAAATATATATAGTCGAAATCTGTCTCGGTTTCAGGTTATCACAATTTGATTTGTATGATATCGTGACCTTGTCACTTTCTAGAACATATAAAACATACTAAAGAGGATTTTTTCTGAAAAAAAATGAACAGTTTAAAAATGCAGATGAATGTAAAAATAATACTTCTGATGGATTTTGAAAATTTAGTTATAAATACAGGCTAGGTTTGATAGAAATGTTATTTTCTTCTTTAGCTATAAAATTTGATTAATTGTTTGATATTCATAAATAGTACTATGTATTATTATAATAAATTAGATAAATCTCAATACGTTAGAAAAACTTTTTTTCTTCGAATAGTTATGGGACACATGGAAAACACCATTAACATGCCTTTTTACACAACGCTTCAAAGCAAAATTACATTTTGGCTGAATATTACTTCTACTATCAGTTTTTGAAAGCTTTCAAAATATTTGTGTGTCTTTCTTTAAATACTGAAAATGAAATTCTTTAAAACGAGGTCCAGAGAAAAGAGCAGTGTGTCCAATGTGAAACGGATGAATGTAGGGCACAGGTATATTGTAAGAATCAGCCGTAATAAGAACAGATCGGCAAATTAGATCGGACTGCACTACATTTTTTCTTTTTTCTTTCAGAGTAAGCTGCTTCATGTTGGAAAAATAATATCATTAGTTTGACAGTTAAACAAACAGTCATGGGTTGTTGTTCATCGAAATCAGAAAACTCAAAGAAGAAGACTTATCTGCTACAAACTCTAGCGGGACATGAAGCTGGCGTCAACTGTATGGCGCTTAGTGAAGACGGAAGTGTTCTTGCGACCGGAAGTGAAGATAAAACCGCGCGGTTATGGAGTGCAAAGACGTCCACTTGTGAATGTATTGGGATATTAAGGGGTCATGAAGAATACATAAACTGTATTCTAATAGAAGACTGTTTCTGTTTGTCTGGAAGTGCTGATAAAACAGTCCGGAAGTGGGATGTTAGCACGTGCGAATGCGTGCTCATAATGCGCGGACACACTTCTGTTATATATAGAATGATTTGTACGGGAGATTTCATATTCACAAGTTCGTACGACCGTACAGCAAGGTGTTGGGATTTTGACAATGGGGAATGTATAAGAGTGTTTAGGGGTCATAAAAGGGGTGTATATCCTCTTATTTTTATCCCAGGTGATGATGAGGGAGCAGACGATATCGACAATTATGACGGCTCTAAAGATTTACTTTTGACAGGTTCTGCTGACTTTACAGCAAGATCGTGGAATTTTGAGACTGGGCAGTGCCTTAAGGTATTTAAGGGCCACACTGGGGCCATAACATGTATGTCAACGGACAACATGGGCAGAGTACTCTTCACCGGAAGTACGGATCACAGTATCCGGTCTTGGAATCTCCTTAAAGGGGAGCAGCTAAAATTATTTTCAGGTCACCAAGGTTCTGTGATATGTATGCAGGTAAGTTTTAGATAATGTATATTTTTTAGGCTCAGGCCTGCTTAAAATCCGTATGTTATATTGTCAAAAGAGTGTATTGTCTGGTCAAGAACCTATATTGTTCCGTCAAACAGGTATGCTTCCCTGCTCAGAGAAGATGTTATATTGCCAATACTCTTGTTGAGACAGTATCTTGTTCTGTCAAACAGGACAGCATTAAAGTTTGACTGAACAACGTTCTCAGTCATTGTCATATGATTTAAACGACATGTCGCCTTGGCATAACAACACCTCTTTTCAACACGAAAAAATGGCTGACACAACAATAGCTGTTCAATAAAGGATAACATTTACAGTTTGACAAAACAATATCCTCTCTTAAGAATATGACATTACGCTTTAACAGAATAATACCATCACTAGGCAGAACACATTTCCCTTGCTAGTAGACATTATAATTCGGTTTGTCAGATCAAATTATGTGAACAAGATAACATAACAGCTACTTTCACTGTATTAGACATTATGGTAGTTTGGCAGAACAATATCCGCTTTGACAAAATAACACCTTCACATGGACTACAAAACTCTTTGATAGGACATCAGACGATATTACACGTTGACAAGACGACACATCCTCTGAAGAGGGAGACATACAGGTTTGACAGGAAACATTCTCTCTTAACATGTCTATATCTAATCGAGGGACAATAAGACATCATGCGTTACCGATTCGACTCGGTTTGTCGCTGAAAGCAAGTTGACTCGGTAGTCATCGCGATATTTACTGCTCCACAAAGCGTTTATTATACGTAAAGCGGGGGCTATAAGGAATAATGCACGTCCGTCCGTCCCGTCTGTCCGCCCGCCCCGTCCCGTCCCGTCCTGTCCCATAATTCAGTCGAGTATTACTAATGTTACTAATGAGTACATGTCGGATTTTTACCATACTTGCATTGATCCCTTAAATAAATAGGTTTTCAAAGTTTTTCACAGGTTCATACTACAGACGGACTTCGAAGGACAAAAAATAAACGGACCTAAGCATGATTTGCACAAATACTATTGCAGATGCCATTCAGGTTATCTTGCCAAATCGACTCGGTATTCAATTTTTTTTCGACTCGATTGCGCTTTGAACCACTACAGTGTATATTGTCTATTCAATAATGCATATCAGTCCTGTCATTGTTTCACCAATCTGCGTGTATCGGATAGGTTTTAAAACAAAATATTTCCCGTCGCTTTCCCTTTAGTCAGCGACTCGGAAACATTTTCCTGTATTCTGAATCACATTCCATTTTATGTAAAAATCGATCAGAAGTCTGATACGGGTATTACATGGGTTATCCGGCATCACGAAACTGTCCAGGCTTGGGTAATAGGTCTAGCCGGCCTTCACATTGAGTAGTACTAAGCCTAAGTAAGTAATAATATTAAGTATTTACACAATACATCGCATCTACAGTCCCTAGGTGTGAATAGTATGGGAAAAATGAAGAAAACCAGGGACATGTTACATTAGGGGGGTTAGTTCATACGTTGCAGACGATCGAAATCTCGTTAAATATTAATACAAAGCAATGTTCTTTCGGCGTCTTTGTTTCCAGTAATCGGATTGATTGACTAAGAAAACTGCCGAGTCAGACACTTGGTATGAACATAAATATAAACTATCCTTTTATCATATAAATTATAACCTGAAATTAAGTTTTACTCACGTTGGGATGAGTGGGAAGAGCTCACGAGATATTTTTTTCACAGTTATAACACCCACATCAGATGTAGTCACGTTTATAAGTTGAAGCTTCTCACCCAAATATGTGGCGAAAATTTGAAGAAGAAAAAACATTCCCCACATCTCAAACACAAAATTGAAGCCACAAATTGATGTAACAGAAGAAAGTTTACGAAAAGAAAAACACCATGGATTTGTATTTAAGACTTTGAAATTGTACAACACGTGTATCGATCTATCAAATCAATCTCGCCCTTTCAGTTTTAGATCGAAGAAAATCAATTTTTCAGAAATTTCAGTGGGCGACCAGCTTTCAAATCGTTTCCAATCAAAATTCGTTTTAAATAATTCACAGTTAGGCTGGTTAAAAGTTGCAGAATTCTGAAACAAAAGCTCAACAAATCAGCTACAGGAAAAATTTTGATTTCAGAAAAAAATAACTTAAGAAATAATTTTTGCTCTCATGCATTTTGGATACGGGTAAAAAAACCCTGCTTTAAGCGGTCACTTTTACCGTGTAACTGGCGTACCTTAAGACAGTTATCACTGAATTCAGCCCACTTCTTTTCTCTGCATGAAAATAAACAGGATTTCACTAAAGGTCGTTTTTAAATACTAGTAAGTTTCATTATGGTACTTTTCATTAATCAATATACAATACCGAACCTTTCGCTTTTAAATTTTTACCTGTTTTACCTTTTTCGCTGTTTACAGACAGTCTTTTACTCAATATATAAAATGTATCAAAAGTTGAGAACATTATTATTCCTTGACGGATAAATTAATAAAACATTCTGAAGACCTGATGTTGACTGCTGTCTGCTAAAGCCTCGACCTGTCCCTTATCGTTCATACATTATAGATTGTTTTGGTTACAGCCATACCTAGTTGTAGAAACATCGATTAGAATTCATAATATTTGCATTTTTTTTCTCTCTTCGTATGCATCAATAAGCATGTGGTTCAGAATGATGATGTTTTATTTTCCATAGGGACTTGTAAAATTTAATCATGTTTAAGTAGATGGCGCTTTCACTGCTACTCGCTGATTTCCCAAAGGTCGCTACAACTTTTAAAGAAGTAAGTTTCTGTATTAACTTGCATATTAAAAACGGCATTGCTAATATGTGAGCGATTATATATGTAATGACATGACATGACGGCACGGCACGGCACGGCCCTGCACGACACGGCACGGCACGGCACGGCACGGCACGAACAGAACAGAACAGAACAGCACAGCACAGCACAGCACAGCACAACACAACACAACACAACGTTAATTTGGCAAACACAAATGCTTATATCTTAAATACGAAAGAATAAAAATTCAGACAGATTCAGAAATAGTACGGAAGCCCTTAACTGACTTTCAACGTGTTTTTTATCGGATCTTAATTCAGGAACGTTTTTCTAGTAAATAAATCAACGCGCACACTTGAAATATCACTGATGTCTTTTTTTGAAAACTAGAGCAATTTCCTTGAAATTGAAACGATAAAAATGAAATTATACTCTGATATTCAACATATTGAAAATGAAATAAGTCTTCAAATTTTAAAATGAAAACTTTTATTCTATTGTTTGATGATTTAATGACAGGAAACATAATCAAAGATTCATGCATGGTATAAATTGTAAAATGAAATTTGAAACTTACAATCGCATAGTTGTACGTTTTATAATTAAACATTTATGCAAGGTCATTGACTGAAAGCCCAACTAAATCATGTTAAGGCCATATTAATTTCTGATTCCCCAGTGCATAATTTCTAATAACTGTGGCTGTATAAATAATATATAACCTCAATAGTAATTACATGCTTTCGTTTGTCTTTTCGACCAGATTCAATAAAGATCGGTAATGCAGTAAATTGTTAGATTATTTTGTTACTGTTTTCTTCATTTATCTGTACACTCGGAATATCTCAGACTATCTAGTGACAGCCGCTTCACGTCTTGAAAAGGAAGAAACATTCTGAATAAACTTTATTTCTGGTTGAATATTGTTCAATAACTGTTTTATTAACTTTGTGCAGCCCATATATACCCTTCGCTTCTTTTCGTGTTGATACTGTGACGTTATTAATCATATATGACCTTTCAATGTAACATACGCTACCGCCGCCAATTTTAATAATTTCCCGTAACAAATTTGTCTAAATTCTCATCTGAAAATAGCATGTAACATCTTCAGAGTGTAGGGCACTTATGGACATCTGGGATATTATAACGTCAGTACTAATACGTTTTCTCATACTTTCTTAAGGCGGACAAGTAGAAAAAAATCTCATAATCGGGGGATATTCATTCTCTGTTATATGATGTAGGCAATTTTTCTTTTTTTAAAAAAGCTCGATACTTAAATTTTAGCCAAAGGTTATAAAAGGTCAGTTCAAAAGGAAAATATACGTCACCGATTTTGAAACATACGTTACCGGTTTTGAAACATACGTCACCGCTTTGGAAACATACGTTACAGATTTTGAAACATACGTTAAACTATTATTTAACAAGAGTTACTTTTTCTCTGCAGTCCAAGTTCCAAGACTATGCAGTATTTTCTAAAAATCCATGCACGGACGTTTTTGAATATTAAACAGTCGTACATGAAACTTAGGTTACAATTTGAGTTAGATAAAAAAATCTTTATTCTGTGATTGTCCTTAAATACATGGCACTCTAACGCAGATAACGAAATAAACATATACATACAATTAGCAGAAAAAGTTATTAACAAGGTATGAACATTCAGATAGTTTTGTAAGAGATTGTACACAACCATTCATATCCAGAAATCAATGCACGTTTTACAGAGTATTGTCCCCTGATTATAACACTCAATCGATTGTTTCTTTAATTACCTTTTATTGTAAGCTTTATATGATTGAATATCGGAGTTTTGTCCTATCCGGAGCGTTTAAAGTAAAGGGATGGTTGAATGGCAACATGGATGAGACGAAATGGTTTATTCAGACCTGAGATGTTTAAAGTTTAAATCATTGTGTTTAAAAATTTTAAATGTAATGGTAAATATTTACTCAATTCTCTTTTGTGTAAAAGAAATACAGCAAATTAAGTGTACTAAAACGAAACAAAATAAATTAAAAGAAACAACTCTGTGATACAGCATTTAGGAGCACGTATATACTTGTAAATATACAATTTCTGTGCACATATACACGACCATAATGTACATAAAATACGAGCATTTACAATGTTTTCTTGTCTTTCTATTAGCTCTTGGATAAACTGATAGTGTTTCTTAGCACAGACTTTACAGAATATGAATCAATAAACCGAACTCATGAAACATGTATTTTAACAAAAGATAACTTAGGGTTCTAGTATTTTGGCTACTGCACATATCTATAGGAAAGCAACTGTATTATACAAAACAGATAGAGTACAGCCTCCTCGAAACAACCAAGGTCCTGACCCTAAAATAGCATAATTATTCTCGCAAATAGTACGCTATCTATTAATTAGCGTTGTTTTAGATGAAGGTTTACAGAAATATATAACATTTGTAACATAAAGTAATTAATACCGAGTCAATTGTATGTGTGGAGAAACATGAACACAAGTATTCTGCACGTGTATCAAGTATGTCTTTTAAAATATTTTTTGTAAACTTTGTGACGATGAAATATAAATATTGACTATATATAGGGTGCTTTAAAGCTAAATGTCAACTAATTTAGTGCTACTACGCCGATTCAAGCATCAAGCACTTAGTGATTTGGCTTTTCCGTAGAGTCCTAGTGTGTATTCCGTAAACATAGTGAGTCAATCTATATTTCATATTAGATTCCCGGTATTCATACCTATTATTGTCGGTTGAACTTTAAAAGGCAAGAACATATAAGGTATGAAGCAATACAAAGGGCTTTGCCTGTTTGTTTTAGTGAAGTTACTGAATGTAAACATTTTTATTTCTGATAATTGCCAGTTATGTAGAGGTGTAAGTGTGTTTCCATAAATACTTACATTTAACCAAGTTCAAGTGAGTGAAAATAAATGTTAGATTAAACTTGCGTAGGAGCATTGGATTTCTTTTGTTGTGTGGTGCTAACCTTGGTCGATTTAAGTCTCAAGTTTATACTAATTCGGGAAGCAGTAAACCTCTTCTGTTTCAAACAGTCTGATAACGGAAACGTTGTTTGAAAATATTACAACTTCCTGTAATGTGCAAGTGGCTTTAAATAAGACATATGGATTTTATTGAGCATTTATTGCTTCCCCAATATACTTTGCAATGCTTATGATCACTGGCGCATTTGGAATCAATAGTATATCATATGCATGACGTAGGGTTAGCAATGACACATTTATATAAACCATTCCTAGGAACTTTATCATTGCAACTAATTTGTTTTCTTTTAATATTTTTCTATCTACAAGACAATAGTTTTGATAGATTTTTATGTCAGGTGTAATTGACATTTCTTTAAAATGCCAAGTGAGTTTTGTTAATCAGTCTCCTGTATTGCTGACGTTGGCATACGTCATCAAACCATTCAACCAGCCAGCTTCTGCCTACGAGTATCACGTTTCAATGAAATTCCGATACAGTGACAGAATAACTATTTCAAATAGTTTAGTTATTGTGAAATAAGAGTGACTCGATCAGTAAATCTGGGATGAAAAAAACGACTTTGCGCACGACTCACATTTTTCTTTTGACGTTCGTACTAAACATGTCCATTGATACTTACAGATTTATTGCAATAATTATAAACATTGACCTTGACATTGACGTTAACCTTTGCTAGTAAAGGACATCACCTTTTCATTTATGAGCCATTCAGAGAGATAATATGTGTATAGCATTTCGGAATGTTTGCTGTCTAATAGTTTTAGAATAGAAATTTGCCTCTTAGCTAAATAAACTATTTCTGATACTTTAGTGAAATACTTGTTTAAAGAAGACTTTTAAAGGATTTTTTTTAAAAAGCCATATTGTATGTAGATTGAAAAACGTCCCCTTGCTTACATTGTTTTTCGATGGTACCCACCCCGAAGACAAACCGCGGACAAAATACGGTGAGAAACTACTGGCAACATAGTACTGCCGATTTCCTCATCAAGTCATACAATTTTTGCGACCAGTCGTTTGATAATGTCCATATGCATCTTGAAAATGTCCATTAAAAATTTTGTTCATTCATTTATTTCGACAGGTCATCAACAAAATTCTCTATTCCGGAAGTTCCGACCACACCGGAAGAGCATGGGTTACGGAGTTTGGCGACTGCACAAGAATTTATAAGGGACACAAACATACAGTCAGCGTTATTAAAATGAAAGATGGACTAGGTAAGATTTCAAAATATTAATTCTCCCTTTAATACTGGATCAACTGCTTTGAAATTAATATTATTTGCGACGGTATATGCGGTTTATAATGGTTACAATAGCAACTCCGTCACTTTGTATGCGAGAATTCTCCCATACTTTCACTTAACATTCATCGGTTGTTGGCATTCTTGAAGGTAGTTATTTTATTTGTAAACAAATTGATGCTAATTAGGCTGATACAGGTTTTAGACCTATCACTGATTAAGCAATGACCTTTTTCAAAGCAAAGATACATTTAAATAACTAATGAAGTCTTTTAAAACTCACCTTCACGTATTAAGGCCTAGAACCGTAGATTAAAATGGCGTGATGGCAATAAACTTCGCTTTATACCGGAACAAATTGCCTTTGACAACAGGAGCTCGATCTCAAAAACTGTATGAATATTTTATGTGACATGGCTCGGGGAATGGAGATAGGCAATAAACCGTGTTGTTTTTACTAACCCGATAGGTCAAATAGTACTTTTTACTGTTCAGGGACTCGCGACGTTCGTGCATAGCTATAAAATCATTATGTGCCGTTTGTGTAATTATTAAACGCCCGAGGTCGTCATCATTTGTATTCAATTTCGGTACGAATGTTGATCATAAAAATGTGATGTGTACGTAGGTCAGAGGGATTGAACACGCAGACATCAAGGCAGGCTTTTCTGATACAGCAATCATAATAACGACGTCATTATTATTTATAGATTACGACGTCATTCTATCTAGACTCCTGACTACTCAACCGGACTTTTGTAACACAAAATTTGTACCCAAATTCAAGGCATATAACTTTATTATAACTTTAATATTATTGCTAAAGGTCCTTAAAAGCAAAACAAACCAAGTTAATGGTTTTCGATACTGAAATGGCCTTGGTTTTACACGTCTTGGTTTGAGTCACCTTGCCATGTATGTCTGCAGGGACCTAAGATCACCATGCCAATTAAATCGCCTTTTACGATACACGCATTGCGTCACCATTGCGTCACGGTGGTTGCAATTCTGGCACATATACGCACTTACCCCTAACCACAGGGGTAGATCCATCCATTAATTAAGCACTAATAAAATATGATATTATGGTGCACATATACGGAACGCAGCGCTACAGTACTAGTATATAGCACCTTTTCCAAATGTCAAAGTTTCAGTGTTATTCATATTTAATATATGCCCGCCTCTGCATTGTTGTCATTCCTAATGAACGTTACTACATGATGCGAGGTGTTCCGTTCAATGTTGCAAGCCCACTCTTATGAATACGGACCAGTCCCCAGACAATCCATCATCAGAAACGAAGAAATCTTATATTGAGACTTTGCAAAGCTGTGTAACAAAATGATAGCTTACAGTTTATGATTAAAACATCAACAAGTCAGGATAAACATTTTCAGACAAAAATATCAAATTGTTTTCACTAGACTTTTCAACGTGACAGATTAAATCGTCTTGGTACAGAAGAGAATGGATGAGTAGAACTTACAATCCTCTTCTACCGTCTCAATTGACTACAAGCCAAATTAAGCCTTTTAGAGATGGCACTTAATTCCGTCATCCAGTGTATAAGAATATTATACCTGTCGGACAAAACGGATCAATTTGATTGTCATTCGGAAAAAAGTGCATTCCGCTTAATTGCCGTCAGTTCGTTCTTCCTCTTGACATAAGAAGGCAAATTAAATGCCCATTTTGATGATTTTGCAAACGAGACGCGCTAAAAAAATGTGCACGAACATCGGTCAAGAAGTGATAGCGCAAAGTAATTGAGTACAAAATTTATTTCATAAAACTTACGTCGGACAGGTGGATAACCAAGTTTTACCACATATTTTATGAGTCATGGTCATATGTGGTTAAATATACCACAGCTTCTTTCTAATAAATTTTCGATTTGAAATGATAATCAACAGTATTCAAGTATTAGCTTTCTTTGATCATTATTCGATCGGAACTACTTTCAGTACTAAGCGGATGTGGCGACGCGATTGCCCGAATGTACACCGGAAAATCCGGTACTCTTGTGAGAGAGTTCAAAGGTCACGATGGAGCAATCAACGCATTACAGGTTTTACTGTAGTTCAGTAGAAGCTATAACCCATGACCAAACCGATACTAATGTAGATCAGTAGAAGCCTGCTCCTGAATTTCAACCTGGATCAGTAGTATTTTAGATTCCAGTAGTGACTAAGGCTATTTGACACTTTTCAGGCTCTAATTCTTGGGTTATGATTGACTCTTATAGGCAACATTGTTTTTCTATTTTTATCCATTTTTAAAGACACTCCTAAAATTAGACAGAAGCTAAATTAAAAAAAAACAAGATTCGGTGTTACCAGTCCCTTCGGCACTTTGATTTTAATTTTAATTGACGGGGTAAAAAACCTATACTTTGGCATTGAGACATTTTGAAATAAAAAATTGGTACGGAAAATATTTCAGTTGTGCTTTTTGTGAACAGTTTCTAGTAGCAACATACAGTAAACATCGTATGTAACGAACTCACTGGAACCATTTAAATTTGTTCCTTATATCCGCAGTATGTTATATCCAAATAGCATTTTCAAATTCAATACAGAAAAAATCATATCGGACCTAGAAAATGCGTTTCTTATATCTTATTTCGTTATATCCGGAGTTCGTTATATACCAAGTTAACTGTATTCGTACCAAATCAGAGCTGGAAGGTGTTAATTAGTTAATACGTGGATGAGTGTGTCATTCCCGACTTCGGTCAAAGACCCATTGAGTATCATAAATACCACTCTTTATTTCAATCATTTATTATTTAGATATGTTACGTCTTACTTTATGTTTCGGCATTCGTTCTACTTCAACCATAGATTATCCCGATTACCTTTGTAGCAAGAAGTACCATATATAGAAATCTCACGTGACTTCATGATTCAATTAATCGATAAACCCGATAAGCTGCTTTCAAGGGGGACAATTTCGCCGATAAGCCAATAAAACTGAAGAGATTTCTGGGGATGATTGAAATATATTGCTGAATAAAAATTATTTCAAAATATAAGATCGTTTTCAAAAGTCGGTGACATCCATTTCCAGTGATAATAATATTATTGTAACGGAATATTTTTTCTGAACTTCCCATAAATGATTAACAGTCACACAAAAAATGTACGACATTTGCCAAATATCTTAACAATGGAGACAGAAAAAAGTACCAAATTTCGAGGCTAGTAACCAGTCACACAATAGTATATTTTCCCTTTTAATTCTGGCTATATAATGCTATAACAATTGGCCGTGATCAAAATAAGTCTTTTCACCCATTACTGTAACGACATTCCAGTCACGTGAGATTTCGAACTTTGAATTGTTCGAGCAGCCTGGACAATCATTAGGAAGCTCATGTAGCTCATGTAGTTTTGTCCTGTAGATTCCTTATAGAAATATGATTTATTATTTTTATTTAACCCAGTATATACAGGTGCCGGAGACACTCTTGTTCAATGTTACGATTCAAAATCCGGGGCTGTCAGACGGACTTTCACGGGCCATAATGTAGCTATTACCTCCCTCCAGGTAAACTAGTTAGATGTTGTGGTGTTTTTTTTATAAACTTTTGGTATTTTTGCCTTTGTTTTCATCTATGTATAACATATTCTAATTAAGCATGATTAATTATGCTTTTTATTGAATTACGTCATCGATATGTTACTTGCTGATAGGCAACTCCTCAAAGCGATTTCATTTATTTAGCTCCCCTGTTGTTAGGGGAAGTAACTGTTTTAAGTTTAACATTGTAGACAGGCACGTGTCAGTTAAGTACAGATACTCTGGTAAAATCTTTCAGTAAATCAAAAGCCCCATCACTGTAAGCTACATGAGTGTTTCTAGGAAAATTATTTACATTGTTGTTAAATAAATGATTTATTTTCAATAAAATATTTAATACAATTCTAGCAAACTGAAAATATAAATGTGAAAAGGCTGGTTTGCAGGTCTACAATTTGCAACAATTTGCACGAGCAAACATTACGCACGTGTAAAGGGATCAGCCGAATAAGAAAAATCAAGTGCACACTAGATTCATTCCCATTATCATGTCAAAATTCACGAATGTTGTAGCTTTTGGATTAATCTGTGACTATTGTCAACAAATACTTCCAATGAATTTTATTTTCAACATCCGTTATTTTACATTAGATTCATTAATGACTGAACATGTGACTGTAATGAAGAAGTGCTCTCTAGTTAAATTATTATCATTATTATTATCTTTATTTCTATTTTTATTATTATCATTAATTGCGAGTAATGTTGAATGTTCTTTATCTTTTGGTAGAAATGGTAAAATTTAAGCAGAAGATTATCCCCGTTACGCACAAAAGTAACACGTCAAGTTCAATATCTCCCTTAGGCAACAATCGATAGTCAATGATTTATGACCCTGTCCGTTATTTACGGATACTACCGAACCGTAGTTGTTTCCGTTAACTTCTAATCCCCAATACTTATCGAATTTCGGCTGATATAGCGCTTGACACTTTTTCTTCCGTATGTCTTAATAGACGGAACTTAACATAGCCTGTTTACATTGAAATTATTAATGATAATAAAATATAGTATTTTCATGTGTAGATTATAAAAAAGCTTTCGACACTGTAGATACAGCTTGGTTATCGATACATTGTATCATGGCTACTGCATATTTGTATAGGAAAACACTGTACTGTATTTGTGATAATTTGCATTGTGTATGGGGGCGGAGCTTAGACCGTGCTCTATCTACAATAGAGCACATGATCTATCTGCAATAGAGAACACTTTTCAGATTATTTTTTCAAAAACAAAAACAAGCAACAACTGCCAAAGAAGAAAGATGTAGCTCTGTAAAATTGACTTAAACTTAAATGTTTAAGAGGAATGGAAGGGTGGATATACATATACACGAACTCGAAACACGAGTCTCCCGAGCAGTTTATATCATGCAGTTTTCATTTGTGAAAGCATGATGTCGTCGGCTCTAAAGGAACTTGTGAAAGAATGATATCGTCTAATTCTTCTAATTGACTGAATTCAAGTTCATTAGCCATCTGTAACAAAACATTATCCTGCAATTCTAAAATATCCATAATGCAGTGTTCATCTATCCTTAGCGTTCTTTTTTTAAGGGAACTGACAAAGATCAGAGTGACCAAACAATATTAACGTGATCCCACCCACTTTGTTACGTCACACGATGTTTCGGGGCCTGTGAGCTGTCAATCAAAATGTACATGATGGTGTACGTGCCATTATCAACGTGCCATAATACAAATCAGATAGAGTGACTGTTTGCTCAAATAATTACGTCTTTCTCGGGGGCTACGCCCCTCGAAATAACATAATTATTCTCGCAAACAGTACTCTATAATACTTATTCAACAATAAAATAGCCGATGAAGTAGAAAGAGTTATCAGTACTTTACATTAAAAGGCTAAATCATTTATGAAAAGCAATCAATTTCTATCAACCCATTTCTCGAGATCGATATATGTTCCTCAATGCGAAAATGTATTACCAATTCTTTTCTCAATTAAAACAGCCGAGATATGGTTGAAATTTAAATGAGGAAATAATTAAGCCATTAATTCCAGTTTTGTTTGATAGTTTAACATTTGTTTTACGGAAGATAGACATATCTTATCATTCCCTACTCCTTCGTAAACCAAGGCATCTACAAGTCCTACAGAGCAAAATAATTAAGCTGTTAATTCCAGTTTTGTTTGATAGTTTAACCTTTGTTTTACTAAAAATAGAAATATCTTATCATTCCCTACTCTTTGGTAAACCAAGGCATCTATAAGTCCTACAGAGCAAAGTAAGTTGTTCAGTGATGTACATGGGTTAACTTTGTTTAGTTATATTTCAGTATCATTAACTAGATACACGTATTTATCTTGTTTTAATTATAAAATTCTCAACCAATATTCTATAACTCGAATCATTTGAGCAGTTTTGTATGAAGAACGTCCTAATTCTTCATAAATAAAATCGTTTTCAGTAGTGTAAAACTGTATATGAACTTTTTCAACTGACATACTATTGATGAAACATGTAACTGGATAGGTGATACAAGTTTGTCAGAAAGATCTAGTTTATGCTTTGGCGGTATATGGGTAAACTTATACAATATTAATTAATTTATACATGGCTTTTAAAGAGGTAACCGGGACATAGATTATTAATGATTTAAATGTTTCGTTGCTATTGTTCTCGTTCTGCTTTCTGAAGAAATGGTTATTAAGATTTTAAAAGTATACTGTCATAGCCTGATGTATAGCCATTGTCCAAAAAGTGCAATGCTCTAACTCTTGAACTGTTTCCTCTTTGTTCATGGTATCAACTTCACAAAAGGCTTGTCATTGAATGTGGATAAAATAAAAGAATAATAGATATTTAGTTTTAGTTTGCCAAGTTTGCATATATGATGACCTCTGTACCTAAGTATATTGAACTGTCTAGCGGCCTTTTTACAAATATTGGATACATGGAACCTGAAGTTAAAAATCAATAGTTAAACAAAGCGGTTTTACCTTATAATCACTTTTTATTTCAATATCATTTAAATGTAAGCCTATGTTGTTTTGTTACTAAATTCGATTCACAGAAAGTTTTCTGAATTTATCGTCATTTTGTTTATATCAATTTAAACTATCGGACTAGTATATTTTAAAATTTGAGGAAGAACAGATAGTTTAATAAGTAGTCTGATGGGACGCTTGCCTGCTGTATTTTTCTTTTCGTGTGAGGGCGACTTTCTGTCATTAAGTTATCATGAAATACTGATTCTGAGAAAGATTTATTTACTAAATCTATAAGAGATTCAAATGAAGTTGTTCACAAGTTGAGAAGAAACGCCCTGCAGCAATACCAGTTGCCCTTTCACTACAGAGGGTTTCTGTTAATATAACGGCCCAAAGGTATTGTTTAAATGCCGATTTACCTGAATAAACTTTGAAACTTGAAATTTGTTAACTGGTCGGTTTTCCACTTACATTAGTAAGGATTTAACCATTTGTTGAATTTTTGTTTTACTTATGCTGCACGTACTAGATTGTGTATCATTTATTAGAACTGAATCATTATCTTAAACATAAGCTGCATTAAGATTGCAATCATTTGACACATAACAGACCTCGTCCTTATCATTAATTAATATACCATTTTCACATAGAATGGTATCCTTTTGATAGCTATTAAAGAATTTCTATTGTAAGTAACTAAATTCCTCTGTTGACTACGTTTCCTTTGTTGTTTTTAAGTTTTGCATTGATTGTATTTATAAAGTATCTTTTTCTTCTATGTGGCTCGTCAGTTTAAAGTTTGTCTCATTTTATGCATAATATTAATCTTATTTTATTGTATCAATACTTCCAACTATAGTCCCAGACTACGCCCTTGCTGTATTTATAAAACAATCTGCAGATAAAATACCAACAAAACTGAAAACAAGATTTAAGATTTAAGATTTTAAATGTATCTTCTTCTTGTTTTTCATAGATTGTCGAAGGTCGCCTGTTCACCGGGTCGTATGACGGCGCTATAAAAGTGTGGGACATCACTGGAATCAACGACGACACTGCTTTCGGTATTTGCTTTATTTAATATTTATTGTTCAAGGCATAAGTAGTCGGAGACAACATCTGGTTTTAACACAATGTATCGCTTCTTTAAATGACAATAAGCATTTTTGTATGATATAACAACGCATTGAAGTCACCAAGTATATATACTTGAATATTGTTGTTTGTGTCGATGTTTTATCCGGACATTATGAACAATGCGAGCTTTATGGCAGGTGTAGGTACTAGTAACTCCGTGTTTTTACAAGGTAGTACTCTTTGGTCTTATCAAAGTTCATGATTGTTCTTGGCCTTTCTTAAAGTTTTCACTGCAATGCGGCGACCAAAATATTGCACTACTACACGGACATAGGGTTGGAAAAACGAATTGCATTGTTTTCGAGAAATGCACTTTAACAGCGTTTAAATAAGCTCGTACAGAAAATGTTTCCATGGGATGTGTTAACAAAAGCGAACCTGCACCTTTCCTAGTTTCAACTGTGTTTGCCCGCTTCCGTTCAATTTGATTTGAATCTGTTTCTTTAATATGTTTTAATTCGTGTCCTTCACTTTTGTTCAAATAAATTGAAATTTCACATTAAGCACAGAGACATTCTAAATGTAATATTAAGAATGGTTACATTCTGTTTGTGTACACCTTGAACAAACATTTGGTTCTCTTTTGGCTTTTCTCAAGTTCTGATCATTCGGACTTTCAATTGTTCAACAAGATTCAGTTATTTCATATGATTCTTATAAGCCGTAGATGTGAATGTGATAATTTCAACAACAAAAGGCAGTACATGGGACGGAAATATGCAGATTCTGATCCGTGACACGTGATTCCCGAAGCTTGAAGGCAGACTAATAGTATTATATTCATATTAATCAATATTTTTGAAAAGGCTTTGTGCTAACAGTAATAGTTTTTGCAGATTTGCTCTTGGTTTTGCATGTGCGGTGTTACTCAGCGTTTCAAATGTTTAATTGCATGTATTCGGGCTTGCGTGCATTGTTCATCTCTTTCGTAACAGTGAAAAAGGTTACATATTTATTATGTATGCGTGGCTCCTTTGATATAATTGAACACCTAGCGTGAGCGTTTAACATTTCATTTCACACATTTAATTCAGAAAACAAGACGGAAATGCATATAGCTTGCTATACACTAAGTGTTGAATTCGCTCTGAATCTAAATACGAAAAGGATAGACCATATCGAAACTCTTCTTCGGGATATTCCAGAAAATGTTAATAAAACTTGTATAAACGCAATATCTAACGGAAAAGCCAACTTATTCAATGATTTCGCTAAATTAACCTTCCCTAAAAACAGTAATTGCATTAACGTGTGTCCATCGAATAATGATAAACCCTGGTACGGTCCTCAGTGTAACAAGGCAAGACGTAAATATAACAAAGCTCGCAAAAAGTACAACTTGCATAAAAACGACGTAAATAAACACGAGTTAAACCAAGCGAGCACATACTACAAACGTATTATGAATTCATTCATACAAAAACATAGAACCAGGAACGAGCGTAAACTGAGGGAATTGCAATATAAACGACCGAAATATTATTGGAAGATACTAAACAAATTCAACCGTACTACAACTGCAAAAATGCCAAGTACACAAGAACTCTATGAACATTTCCAAAAAGTAAACTTTGATGTGAATCATGAAAACACCGATCTCCCGAACGCACATCTCCCTCAGCATACTGAATACGATAACGAATGTTTAAACCGCGAAATCTCACAGGAAGAAATTTTAAAGGTTATAAATAAAGCTAATAATTCAAAAGCAGCATCGCCGTTAGATAACATTTATAATGAATACCTGAAAAGTACTAAAAATATCATGTTACCGATTTATTGTTCTTTCTTTAACAAAATTCTCAATTCATGTATACTTCCTGATGTATGGTTAATCGGGACGATAAAGCCAATCTATAAAAAGAAGGGATCATCTCTTAACCCAGAAAATTACCGTCCAATTACAATCTTAAGTTGTTTGGGTAAAATATTCACGGCCATCTTGAATAACAGAATTAATGGATTTTTAGAATGTAATGATATTCTTAAGGAAAACCAAGCGGGTTTCAGAGCAAATTATTCTACCGTTGATCATGTTTTCACTCTTAAATTTTTATTAGACAAACTAAAGTCGCAGAAGAAAAAAGTCTTTTGTTGTTTTATAGATTTCTCTTGAGCGTTCGACAAAATTTGGCGGGTGGGGTTATGGTCAAAATTAATTCAAAACGGAATTAGCGGAAAAATTTACGATATAATAAAGAATATGTATGCTGAAATAAAGTCTTTTGTTTCAGTGAATAATGACATTTCGCCTTTTTTCAAAAGTAACTGTGGGGTCCGTCAAGGAGAAAATTTGTCTCCTGCCCTATTTTCCATCTACCTAAATGACTTAGAATCTCATCTCCAATCAGGTAACAACGAAATAAAAATAGAAAATCCTATTCTTGAAACATATATTAAATTATTTGTGTTACTGTACGCAGACGACACCATAATCGTGAGCGATGATCCAATCTCTTTTCAAAATTTACTAGATGACTTCAATGCATACTGCAATCAATGGAAGCTAAAAATTAATATGAGTAAAACAAAAGTAATGATTTTTGGAACTAGTAAGCCAAACATGTACAGTTTCACTATCAATGATACTAAAATTGAAATAGTTAAGGAGTACAAATATCTGGGTACAGTGTTCTCAGCATTCGGAAGTTTTCTTGGAACTAGGAAGTACCTGTCTGATCAAGCTAACAAAGCTATGCATATACTTTATACCAGAATTTCTAATATTGACCTCCCCATAGACTTGCAATTAAAATTATTCGATCAAACTATTGTACCGATTTTATTGTATAACTGTGAATCTTGGGGTTTCGAAAATCTTGACTTAATTGAAAGAATTCATACCAACTTCCTCCGCAAAATTACAAACAGCAAGAAAAGTACTCCGTTATATCACAGGTGGAAGGAACATACCTTTGACTTTTTTTTCTTAAGCTAATGCTTTTTTCTATGCATTTTAAAATTGATATCAATTTTTTTTTCTTCATAGCTCTTTACTATAGACAAGGTTCCCAACACACTCTGTATGAAAACAAGCATGTCGCTCTGAAAAACTCTTCGATTTCTTTCAAATTTGAGTTACGTTAAACAAATTTGAACGAATTCTAGAGAGAAATGATATAGCTTTAAGAAAGAGTTTACTTCAATGGAAAATTCCAAGCCGTTTTCATTCTACAAGGAAAATACCAACGCTGATATAGCGATTTTCGCTAAAACCAGAAAAATGTCACACATATTCCGACAGTGATTTTCGCTAAATTCTCCACTAATATTGCGGTACTGCGAAAGACAACCATTAAAACAAGAAATATATATTATTAGACTACAAATCATGGCGTAGATCGTACCTTTACATCAATGTGTTCGATACTACAGCGGATTTTTCAGTTTTTGTAATTGTCAAAATGTATTAGCGGCCATGAAGGTCCGAGAGGTTGCGCAGTGATTTGTATTCAAGGACATTATCAAAACATATCCGAAGGCGATTGAAAGTGAAAGTAAAAGCATTTAGTCAACAAAAAATGAAAAATCCGCCGTAGCATCGAACCCATTTTGAGTAAAAGTACGATCTACGACATGATTTGAAGTCTAAACATATATATTGCATGTTTTGATAGTTTCCTGTCGCATTACCGCAATATTATTGGAGAATTTAGTGAAAATCACCGTCTGGAAAATGTGTGACATTTTTCTGGTTTGAGCGAAAATCGCTCTACAGCTTTGGCATTTTCGCTTGTAGAACGAAAACGGCTTGGAATTTTCCATTGAAGTAAACTTTTTCTAAAAGCTCTATCATTTCTCTCTAGAATTCGTTCAAATTTGTTTAACGTAACTTAAATTTGAAAGAAATCGAAGGGTTTTTCAGAGCGACATGCTTGTTTTCATACAGAGTGTGTTGGGAACCTTGTCTATAGTAAAGAGCTATGAAGAAAAAAATTTTTTTTTTCAATTTTTTTTTTATTTATTCTGATATCAATTTTAAAATGCATAGAAAAAAGCATTAGCTTAAGAAAAAAAAGTCAAAGGTATGTTCCTTCCACCTGTGCGTTATATATGCTCTACGGCGAATTAGGATGTTACCCATTATATATAATTATTAAGACAAGGATTATTAAATATTGGAGCAAACTAATAATCGGTAAGGATAGCAAATTATCTCGTATATGTTATGAAAACATGATAATCCGATGCAAATTTTAAATGGCTATCCTTCGTTAAAAATATTTTGAATGAAACCGGAAAATAAATATATATGGAACAACCAAAATAATTTGAACTTGAAATATGTCAGTCAGCTAGTAAAAAGAAAACACGGTATTATTTAAACTCATAACTGCTATTCAATTATATTACCGACTTGTCCAGATAACAAAAAACATTTTGGAACATAGTCCACTGCGCATGCGTCACTATGTTCATGCACTTGCATCAACATAGCTAACTATGTTCATGCACCGCATGGACATAGTTAGATAGATCTACATTGCAACTTTGTACTTAAACACCATCAACATTTTTACACGGACCTATATAGATCTACGTGTAGATATATGTCCGTGATATTTAGTATGTATGTCTACGCGAGAATGTGCGGGAATAGACTAGAAAGAAATAAACAATCGATTGATTTGAAACCAAGTGCCTATGAATGATTTCAAAGGAAAGGCAGCACGTTCTATTTTATGACGTCAGTGCACTATGACGTCATCGTCAGCTGCACTTGCTGTAAACACATAATTTTAGCTTGGTAGATTCTAGATAAATATCGATGGACATCTCTTCAACGGAAAAAGAAAACGACAAAGAAGACTCCAAGCGGTACAGTGTAAATTGTTTTGTCCTTGGACATTTTGGACAAGATAAAAGGTGAGGCACATTTTTATGCTTGGCCGATGGTGCAGTTTGGCAGTGTCTCAGGCTACACTATACACCATCAGTACTGTAGGGCAGTAGATCTCTACTGTTTTGAAGAGATCAAAATGTTTCTCGTTAGTGCTTTAGGTTAGTTTACAATCATGTTAGATCTATTGACTAGACGCCATTAGCGTAGAAGTTGCTACCATGTTTGATGTGTCGGGTCGGCCACTGTCCCTATCAACATTTTCTGCGTAAGCAAAGAAAGTGAAAAATAGCGGCATTATAGTCTACATCTTCAGTAGATCTAGTTTTGTGCATGACGACTGACTAGTGTTGGGCAATATATTGCAATATACCGGAATGATTTCAGTATCCAGCCCTACGACTGACCGTGTCTGTCATCTCCTTTATGTGTTTAATGACGCGTATGTATGTATTTTAGAGTTTTATCGGTAGTACCGGATAATCCATATGATTGACCAACGACTTATATCAGTTTCTGGCATTCTGGGCATAGTGCAAGATACAGAACGCGTCCTGTTCAAGAGACACTGTCACGTTAGTTCTTAAACAAGTCCAGTGTACAGCACCGATACATCGGACCTGAGTCCTCGGTTTTAGGTCTCATCCGCGGAGTTATGTTAGTGGGAGCACGAACTGTCTAATGTACGAACTGTCTTTAGTTATCTCCCTTTGAAATTTCTTGCGGCATTTGTAAACGTCTATTAGGTGATATTTTGACCCAAAGAGGCAAGTTGAGAAGATCACACATCAGGTAAAAGGCTATCTAGAACAGCGTGGATTGGTTTTCACATTTAGCATGGACAATACAGTGTAAACAGTATGGAGTCAAAGTGATTCCACAACATCAAAATATAGATCTATTAAAATATAAAATTTCAAAACTTTCTAGTCTACTGCAGTACACAGGTGCAAGACACACTTTTAGAAGACTATTACTGGCAAGCAAGGAAAAGCCGATGGCAAGGAATTGTCGAAGGCTTTTTAGTTTTCCCGTTACATGCCTCTATAACTTGTCTGTATGAAGGAAGTCCAAGTGTTAAATATTTACTAAGATATCGGTTTTTCATTTCAGCATACTCGCAACCTTGACATATGTTGTCAATAAAGTCACGTGGGGGTCATGTACGGCTGTCAACTTCTGATTTCCGGCGAAAATATTACTTCAATTTTTCTTAAAAATTAGAAAATCACGTTAAAATACATTTCAACACGCAATAAAAAGGTATTGATTGTTCCTTCCATGGAAGGGACACTTAAAATTGTACAGACACACTTGACTGAACAATGCAGCAGGTAAGCCGCTTTTTCGGTGTGTTTCCGTTATAAATTAAACGTGATATTGAAAAGTGGATGGAACCAACTAACAACCAATAGCCGTTCTTTTCCGTACAGACTACATGTTTACGCTATTGTGGTTATTTCCATTTATGTGTTAACTTCACTGAGTAAGCTATAGTCTTACTATTTGCACGTCGAAGGCAAACCGATTTTACAGGTTGAGATTTAATAGCTGTCCGCCTTCTACAAAATGGTGTGACAGTTATAAAATATCAGATCTGTGAAGGGGTCACAGTGAAACGCCAAATTAATTAGGCTAGGTAAGCTATTGCATACATATACAAAATAAGCTATTGCACGTTGGACTTGCAGAAATTGCCCGCCAATGTGTTTCAAGGGAAGTAATTTGTACTGATTGTATATTATTTCCCCTTTGTTTGAGTGAGGCTCAATGCAGGGAAATCATAGGCTATATTGCCAAGCAAACACATAGAAAATATGTCGGAAGGGTCATCTGATGTTAGCTCCGACTTCCAGAGGCTGTGCAGGGTATTAAGCAAAACAATTTGCATCTTTTTAACTAAGTAGAAAACGGACCAATGTAAACACAAATTATCTCCCCCGACAGAGGTCAAGGCCAAGATTTGCAAAATAGTCAACGGTTTTATTCTGTCTCATCTATTTCTAAAATAAATGAAAAAAACATGCAAAATCCATCGGCTTTTCCTTGCTTGCCAGTATATATATACAATGTATATGCAAAAAAAAAAAGATAGTGTGTCTTGCACCTGTGCGGCAGTACACATTTTAGAGAAATTAGGTAGAAAGAAAAGGCAACCCTAACCTTAAACTATTAATATTTGACGGAGGAAAGCCCCTGTTACAACAAAAATTATAATAAGCTATGACATTTTTAAGAAATAGCACTATTTGCAAGAAAAATGTTTTTGACATAAATAATCCCTATCTACCCTACCTAGTAAGTTTGGGGTTGTTACCCTAAACCAGGGATCGTATATACAGTTGATATAATGAATCCTGCCTAAACGAACAATTTTTTAGGCCTTATGTTACTAAATATAGTATCATAACCAACCTCAGTTGTCTATTATTAAATTGATGGGAATATAACAGATGTCTTCATGTGTAACTTTAGTTTCTTGAAATGTCAGAAAGTACCTGTGTTTTAATTGTTTATATCATGAGGTTTTATTAAAGTTAATCATATTCAAGAAATGATAAATATGTCTCTGACTGTATTTTATTGTTGATTAAATTACAGCCAAGAGTTCAGATGCATAGTAATCACTGGTAATTATCACCACAAGGCTAAAAGCACAGGTGATTTAATTTCACGCATTCAAACAACTGATGTTTCTTGTTTGTGATAACTATGTTAACTTAAATTCTAGTAAAAGTGATGTCTGTAATGTCATTTTTGTGCATGTTACAATTATTAAAAATGTTCTATTATTTGATGTACTATTTTACTTTTTTATTTCAGTGAATTACAAGTGAATTGTTTGAAATATGAATGTAGCAGACAAGGAGGGATTCTATTTGCAGTAAATTTCCAACTCCCCATATAAATTGGTGAGTCTTTTAAGGAACCTCACATGTTGTTAACTTTTTATGACCTGAAAGTGCACATATAACTGACAACAAATAAAAGGAGTCCACCTATAAATTTGGGGCCAACTACCTCCTGACCTCTAAGATCAAGGTTTTCATAATTAAAAAGACCAATTTCTCAGTCTTCTCGAAAATTTTCTAAACAGTGCCTGACATTTGGTCATACCAACACAAAACTTTGCCTGACCAAAGAAATTTTTGCCTCGATCCAAACAACAAGGTCATAAAGTGCATGACATTTGATCAAACAGCAGCAAAAATTTACTTGACCGGCTAAACTTCTGCCTAACAGGCACTTTTCAGGAAGGTTTCTAGTCGTTTTAGAGCAAAAAAGAAATTAAATTAAATAGAACATAAAAATGAAAATGTTGACTGACGCTAGCTTTTACATTTTTTTTGGCAAGGAAACTACAACACAGTGATATTCCTTTGTTTGGCTTAAAATATATTATACCCAAAAATGATAACACCTACAGTAAAAAAATAACAAAAATCACATTACGGATTTGTACATCAAAAACAGGACGCATTTGTATTTTACAGTTAAGAATATTGTGCTCAAGTGTAACTTTTATTCATTAATGTTTCAAATACTGTAGTAGCGATTGGCTTTTATACTGAAAATTTTAAAAATCTTGTTTGAAAGTGGAAGGTTTAGAACTTAGATATGTGATGTGTAGCATTGTATTCTGAACACCATTAAGTGTGTTCAAATTATGCCCTTCCTTGGGGTCACTAGCTATTAGATAGACTTATATAGGGAACACATTAAAAACCTTATTATCTGAAACTGCAATGCTTAGAGCTTTGATATTCGGTGTGTGGCATTGTCTTGTAGACTTCTACCAAGTTCGTTCAAATAATGCCTCTGGGATCTAAATTGGTAAGTGTTGTAAAATCAGACTCCAAACATAATCAAATTGAATTGGACAGGGTTTTTTTATTCACAATTGGATAAAAATAGAAGGGATATTCCTTTACCTAATAACATACAGTTACACACTAACATCGGTATCAGTCATTTGTCAGATGTACTATGTAGTGATTTTAATCAGACAACAAATTGATTTATACTGTCACAGTCTTTCATATGCAACTGTGGTGAAATTAACATATTGGACTATATATTACAAAACCATGCGCTTCTTTCAAAGCTACCAAATTTTAAATAATTTATTTGACTATAGTTAAATTAATCTTTGATTAAAGGTAGGAGGTCCAAAGGTCCTTGTAAAACCTGATGGGAAGATGAACTCTTGATGTACGTAATTGCTGGTTTTACAAGAAATTCTAATGACTTAAATTTGAGACCTTAGGCCCCATTTTGGTAGATTTGACCAGTTGGCTGGAGTCTATAGTTTAAAAGAATGTTCCCTCTCACAGAGAAAGATCCAGGTTGGAATCCTGACACTAACCAGGTGTGCTACTTTGAAGTATTCAAAAACAAGAAAGCATGTGGTGTATATATTTTAAGCTCCAAAAGCATTGCAAAGTGCATTGAAAGCATTAAATTGCAGTACTTATACTTCTAAAACCATTCAAATTTTAGTAAAAAATTAATAATCAGTAAGTGCACTTCATTTCTTGTGTTGCCCTAATTCATTTTATCATTATTGTGGACAATTCACCAAACACATTGTAAACAAATTTAAGCAAAATTGCCTGTAATTATTCAAAGCAAAAAAGAAGAAACGATCATCGCTTATTCAAACTAAAACCGATTTAATCGATTTCAGAAGCTTTTCGATCAATTATTCTACTAGTATTATAATCAATCATCAGTACATCACTAAAATTGACCACACCCATTGTGTTAAAATTGGTTTTAACTGAAGGCCAAAAATAATTTTAAACTTCATGTGCAACTTTTATCTGATATAACATTTGTCGTTTTCAGGGTATTGTCAGGCAATGTGGTAACAGTGTTCACAGATGATAGAAATTATGATTTCTACTCGATGAAGGTAAAATACATTTTTTGCAATTGACCTTTAATGCTGTTCAATTGGTGAGGAAATCCAGAAAATAAATTAGCTTCTGAATTATCAAATGCATTTGTTTCTCGTGCCATAATGCTGTACTTATGTTCCTTCTGTTATTTTAGCTCAATTCTTTGAAGAATAAGGAGTGCTATTGCAGTAGCTTTTGCGTTGGCATTGAAGCTTTGGTTAAAGTTTTGCATGCAAGGTACTATCATGGACATATCTCTATAAGGCCTAAAAAATAGTCTGTTTTCTGTTACCCTATCGACCCTCTTTCTTTACCCATGACCCAATTTTTTTTATAATCCTGAAAAAAAAGCAAGAAGAAAATTTCTATTTTCATGGTATTTGGTGTTGTCTGTGGTCAAAAGACATTTTTTATTGATTTCTTCCATAACTATAACATGAAAGACCTAGTAATGGCTGAATACTGTTATCGATATCCATGAAATTACAAGTTCACATTAAAATAAAGACATTCCCTACCTACCGAAACATCTTTTGTCAGCATGTTAAAGGAAACAGACATAATTCTATTTAGGCCTAACTACTTATGGGGTTGATTTGAAACTTTTTGACATTAAAGTGTGTGTCAGACAGTCAGGTTGTGGCATTTGATCACTTAGATATTTTGGTTAAAGTTTTACTGCAAGGTATTATATAATACACATATTTCAGTAACTACTTGTGAGATTGATTTGAAACTTCATTAAAGTCATCAGGGGTGTCTGACATTTAGGATTGTTGACTGGTCACAGATGATTTTAATTAATTGTATTAATGTAAAATTCTGAGAGTAATTGATTATTGTAAGAGGTTTATAGGGCTATAATTATTAACCTTATGTTACTTTTCCCCACTTCTAAAATTTAGTTTTTATCCATTTATCTATAGGTGACCAAATCAACCAGAATGCTGAGGAAAGAAACAAAACATGACTGGGACAATATGTTTTTTGCAGGCAACAGTTGTAGATGGTCAATACTTTGATCACATCAATGAAAGTCCTCTCCAGTACAAGCTGCTGTCGTCACAAAAAAGATTGGTGCTTACAACTTTAAAAAGAGTTCCTGATATTGCCACTCAAACGTTAATGATGGACAAAGAAGTTAACTGTCACCTTTTGTCACTAGTGGATTCAATCAACTAAATGTGAAAATACGTAACAATAAGCATGCACAATTATCTTTTATTTTAACACTGTTATTTTGATGATGTTAATCCTGACCAGTAAACATTTAATTGCTTTAGTTGTAAAAGTCACAAGTTAATAGAACTCTTACAATCTCACTTAAGGTATCATTTCTTACTGTATTCCCCCCCTCCCCCACCCCCGCACACAAGTGTTAGGGGCAAGGGGTGGGAGCGGGGGTAAACTGGATTCAGCTTGTCTGTCCGTCTTTCTGAAGATGCAATCTTGTGGACGCTAACTCTCCAAAGCCTCTGGTTAGAATTTGATGATACTTAATAGAAGTGATGAGTACCTTGCCTAGTTGAGCATGGTCCATGTTTTGGGTCACCAGGTCAAAGGTCAAGGTCATATGGGCTCGAAATAGTAATATCTTGTTAGCTCTTAATCTCCAAAATCCTGATCAGAATTTAATGATACTTTACAGGAGCGATAAGTACAATGCCTAGTTGTGCATGTTCCATGTTTTAGGTCACTAGGTCAAAGATCAAGATCACAGGGGCACTAGATAATGAATTCATGTGCGCTCTTTATCTCCTAAACATCTGGTCCCAATTCAATGATATTTGACAGAAGTGATAAGTACCATGCCTAGTTGTGCATGGTTGATGTTTCCGGTCGTCAGGTCAAGGTCCCAGGGGTCTGACATGATAAAATCGTGCAGTCTTAATCTCCAAACCCCTGGTCAGAATTTAATTATATTTAGTAACTTTACAGAACTGATAAGTGCAAGGTCTTAAGTTGTGCAGGTCCAGTAATTAAAGCATCATATGTTAGATAAATTCTATACACATGTACACTTTAAATGCAGGTAAATTTTCTTGAGATTTTTTGCTATAGTATATGTATTAAATATGTTATAGTGATATAATTGCTCAAAATAATCCTTCTGTATGTTTTTGGCTAACCTGGCTTCGCCAGGGTGAGCTTTTCTGATGGATGATTGTCCGTCGTCCGTCAACATTTTGATTCTAATGACATCTCCTCTGAAACCACTAGGCCAATGTTGATGAAACTATGCAGGGATGTTCCTTGCCTGAAGCTCTACCAAAATTGTTCAAAGAATTCCATTCCATGCAGAACTGGTTGCTATGGTAACAAATAGGAAAAACTTAAAAATCTTCTTCTCTGTAACCACAAGGCATAGAGCTTAGATATTTGGCATGTAGCATTGTCTCTTGGACCTCTACCAAGATAGTTCAAATTATGACCCCCGGGTCAAAATTGTCCCCGCGCGTGTGGTCACTTAGTTTTGCATAGGCTTATACAGGAAAAACTTTAAAAATCTTCTCTGAAACCACAAGGCCTAGAGCTTAGATATTTGGCATGTAGCATTGTTTAGTGGACTTCTACTAAGATTGTTCATGGGTTGACCCCCCCAGGTCAAAATTGACTCCGCATGGGTTGTCACCTAACTTTGCATAGGCTTATAAATAAGAAAAACTTTAAAAAAATCTTCTTCTCTGAAACCACAAGGCCTAGAGCTTAGATATTTGGCATATAGCATTGCCTAGTAGACCTACTCAAAGTTTGTTCAAATTATGCCCCTGGGGGTCAAAATTGGCCTTTCGGGGGGAATCATTTGTTTTACAAAGAAGTATATAGGAAAACCCTATTTGGTATATGACATTGTCTAGTGATCTTCCACCAGGCAAGTGGACTTGTACCAAGGTGAGCGATATAGGGCTATCTTGGCCCTCTTGTTTATTTAAAAAGTAATTAAATTAAACAACATTAAAATATGAAAGTATTTGATATATAGCCAAGAATTAAACTGTAGTGATCGTCTTTAAGGATTTTAGAACAACTCACCACAAATCTTCACTATATTGAGATGATGTGCAGAGCATATGTTACAACCACCTAGGCTAAAGGTCAGGGTCACTGTTACTATAACTAGAAAAATGGTTTCTGCTCAATAACTCGAGTTAGGAGTGACCAATGGCAAAGAAACATGGTGTGTAGGTAGCTTGCATACAGAGAAAGCTATGGATTTCATTGTAGGTCACTAGGGTCAAGGTCACTGTTACTAATAATATTTTTAATTTTCACGTTTGTTTAGTTTTTTAAATTGTTTTCAGCAAAAAAAATTTTTTACGAAGTCAAGGTCACTGTTAATATAAATAGATTTTTAAACAAGTTCTGAAATTGTTTTCAGCAAAAAAGATAAAAGAAGGTCACTGTTACTTAAGATAGATTTTTGCTTTATTTTAATATTGTGTTTAAGTATTACAACCATTGACAAACTGCCATGGGGAGACATATATTTTTGTGACAAAAACAACCATATAGTTTGGGATTATTTTTGGTTCAGTCACCCAAAGGTCATGTACACAGTTGCAAAAAAAATGGAAAAACAATTTACTGTTAATATCTTGAGTTTATAACTATCATCACAAAACTTGAGGGATTGGTAGCGCATTGGAAAATAGTTTAGAGTCAATCAGGTCAATGTCAAGGTCATTGTTAAAAAATATAAAAAGCTTTTCCAGTGGATAACTTTAGTGTAGATTGCTGTAAATATAAATATTTAGTCTGAAACAGTCTGTCTGCAAAATCTCCTGTGAGACTGAAAAGTATTCCACCTAGGATATTGAAAATTGCTGAAATAGTGATTTCAAAGATCTTGGTCTTTAGCTCTACTGGATGAAGTCCAGCAATTTTCATTTGATTTTGATAAAACTTAAATCCCAGCAACTTTTAGAAGACCCCTATTGTTGTAAGGTCATTGGGTTTCCTTGATAACAATCTTTTAGTAAAAGTTTTCTTTCGATTTTCATCAAACTTGCTCAGATGATTCTTTTTGTGGTCAATGGGTCAAAGGCCAAAGTCACAGCTACTTATGATAGCGTTTCCTTGATAATGTATCTACTGGTCACAGTTTTCTTTCAACTTTCATCAAACTTGCTCAGAAGGTTTCCTGTAACAAGTGAATGATCTCTATTCTTTTTGTGGTCAGAGGTCAAAGGTCAAGGTCACAGTTACCTCTGTTAGATTTTCTTGGATAAAGCTCTACAGGTTTTCAATCAACTTTCATCAAATTCTTCAAAAGTGCTCAGAAGATTCGCTGCAACATGTAGATGATCCCAATTGTTTTTGGGGTCAAAGGTCAAGGTCACAGTGACTTTTGTTAGATCTTCCTTGATAATGCTCTTTGGGTCACAGTTTTCATACAACTTTCATGAAACTTGCTCAGAAGGTTCCCTGTAACATGGAACCTGTAGATGATCCCTATCGTTTTGAGGTTAGTGGGTCAAATGTCAAGGTCTAAGTGATCAAAACTTGGAAATCTTTCCTTCTCAATATCCGGTGCATGGATAAGTATTGATCATAATATGTTTCAAGCAATGTCTGTGTTCGAGCTAAATATGCGAAGTAATTGCTTTGTTTGTTGTAATTTTGTATTTATGTATACTGCATGAAATATAAGTAATAACTTTTGTTAGGAATGAGAATAGGGAAAACTTGATATGTAGGTACCTTTTTGGATTATTTTTGGTTCAGTTGTTCCAATGTCATCCTCAGTGTTGTTAAAAATAGAAGAAACATAATGTTCTAATATCTAGTTCTGATTGACCTATCATCGCAACACTTGCACATCGGAATATGATTTGGTGTAATTCGGGCCAATGTCAAGGTCATTGTCAGTAAGAATAGATAAAGGTTTCCAGTGCAGTGGATGACTTCAATGTAGATTGTTGCAAATATATATAGTAAGCCTACATCAATCTGTCTGCAAAATCGAAAAGGATTTTGAAAACCATTGTAGTTTTACTTAGAAATTCCTATTTATAGTCCGGTGTGCAAGGTACTGTCATGGACATATCTCAGTTGTCACTTGTAGCATCAGTTAAAGTTTTTAAACACTCCTTACTAACTGTTTCTCAATTTTGAAACTGGATAATCTAGGTCAAATTTTAGAGAAAAAAACGTTAATAAGTAGTTGATAAGAAAATTTCAGATGAGGATTGAGATATATCCCAAAAACGAGGCTCTTGAGTTTAAAAGACTGAGGTCTATAGCTTAGATATTTTGCGTATAACATTTTGTATCAGTTGTTCAAATAATTATGTAAAGATCAAGGTCAAACATCAACTATGCAAGCATTGTAAAATCGTTTGCCATGGGGTCCTCAATTGATTGGCATAAAATGACCACTACCCTCATTTCAATCACTGGGCCATAGATAAGGTGTTTTTCGATTATCAATTAAACGAATTTGCTTGTTACTCATTATTGACTTTAACATTTTATTTCTGCAAAATTATTGGTTTTGTTAAATGGTTGTAGTGTTGACTGATAGCTACTTTGTAATGCAGTAATACATGTATATGTTCTATGCATATAAACAACATTAAGTTACATGTACCCGAAATACAAACAGAATTATTTATATCAGAATGTGTTTATGTTGTTTTTACAAAGACCGACATGTTTTCCACACCCCTACCCACGTACGTTAAACACTTATTACCAATAAAAGATCGAAGCTATTTCAATAACAGTTTCAAAACACTTTTTGGTAGATCCCTGGTGTCGAGCGGGCGAGGTATGTAGGTAGACGTTAGTCCGACTCTTCATGCTAGAAGTGCCTGAATGATAGCATGAAGGGAAACGCCTCGTCTATTCAGGCGAAGACAATTTGAGAATGTGAGTGCTTGCCAGGCAAGGCTCCGCAATCCCAAGTGCCCGTTGCATTATATTCGTGACACAGTGCCTTGGGTGCGCTGCGGGTCGTCAGTCTGTCAGACATTCGCACTTCCGAATTCATCGACACCCAGGTAAATAAAAATGCTCTATAAAATGTTTGTACACACCCTCCAACCAATAAGAGCCTTGACAAAGTTGGGTGACATAAAATCAACCTAGAGAAAATGCTGGAATAAAGCAATATTATTAAAAGTACTATGTTGATGCACCGCATCAACATAGTTGCCTATACAGCTAATGTATAGTAAGCAAACTATGTTCATGCAGATGCATGAACATAGTTACTATGTTGATGCGGTGCATGAACATAGTTGGCTATATGTAATATAATATCAATATTGAACCACTGGATATAGAAGGTTTCAGGAAATTGACGCATGCGTACTAAACTATGTTTCAAAATGTTTTTGATATCTGGGCAAGTCGGTAATATAATTGAATAGCAGTTATGAGTTTAAATAATACCGTGTTAGAAACTTAATTGATCAATTTGTACAAAATTGGGGTAGTCTGATGACAAATTTGTCGTTTATTTAAACATGACTTCAAATTAGAACCGTATCTATTAAAAGTTCCGTATAATCTTAGATTGAGTTTATTCCATCTAAGAACAGCGGATAATAAAATTCCCGTCGAAAAAGGTCGTTGGCGGCAATCATTTCTTCCATACGAAGAGAGAAAATGTCGTCTTTGTCCACTAAATGATTTAGGAGACGAACTACATTATGTACTAAAATGTCCCTTTTTCGGGGATGAGCGTAAACGATATATTCCTAGGTACTACTACACGCACTCTAATGTTCTTAAATTCAGCGAGTTAATGTGCGCATCTTCTGAAAAAATTCTAGTTGATATTGCCTTGTTTGCCCGTATCATTATCAACGCGTTTAACAATATCTAATTTAAACTACCGTCTACAAAATTACGATTATGCATATTTGCTCGTGCCAATATTAGTACTCGTAGATAAAAAGCAGTATACTTACGTCTTTCTGGTGCACGCTAATTGTTATCTTCACACAAGCATGAATATTGTCACATCTTATTTACATGTTAATATTGAATGCAATCCACACCTATTGTAACACATTTTATAAATAATCTCATTCACAATTATTCTGAACAATCTTCATCTCGTGTAAAGTGTGCATGACCTACTTTAACATTTATCAATGAATGATTTGTAATCTATTTTTAGTAGTTAAATATTGGTCACAGGTAAATGACCAGTGAGTCATCAATTTCCCACTACCAAGTTTTGAGTACTAAAAACTAAATATATGATGATCATCTTAATTTCGTTTCGGAAGAGATCATCATAATTTTTAACTTTAATACTTAAGTTCTAAATAGTAAAATTAATTCTCATTTTTGTTTTTTTGTTCCTTATTATTCTGCAATTTTCTTAAATCACTCCAGCTTTGCGACCTTCCTGTCTGAAAGAAAGGCCACAATCTTTGGAGTTTTTAGCAAAGAGAACTTAAAAAATAAAAAAAATATTGTATCATTGTTTTAAAATAGGTAATGTATCTTTACTGTAACTAAATTAATTACGTTTAACTATTTTTCTTTTTATTCTAAGACGTACTGTAGAATTTGAATAATTAAGTAACAACTGTCCCCATTATGTCAGTACCCACATTTTATGTACATTTATAGCTGCTATTGTCCTGTTGTTATATAATGTAACCTGACATAAATAAAATGGATGTTGAGTTGAGTTGCACTTAGAACTTATATATTTAATCAAGAAGTTGGTAACTAGAAATATCTGAGATAGCAGTAATTAAAACAGCATTTTCCCTGGTGTGCAGTGTTGAATTCAGTCTCTAAACGCTGGTACCTTTGTGAATCGGATTAATCTTGATTCGGGATCCCTTACTGGATGCAGTGAGTCATCGTGACCATATGTCTTGCTGTATATATATAACAGACCTAGTAAACTTTCAACACTCTGAATGTCACTGTCACTGTCACTGTTACATGTAGATCCATATCCTTACACTCAAGTCTAAGTTACAGGTCACTCCTAAACATAAATAAAACTAATGAAGATTAAAATTTTGTTCATTACCAAACTTCTAATAATACATATCACTACACTTAAATCCCTTTTATCTGCTTTCTAAAATACAAAGGAACATCAGATTTTCAAAATTTCCAGACAAATTATGATAAAAGTAGTCTGAACTAAGTAAAGTACATCTTCCTTGCCCATTACTCACCCCCTTACGAAAAAAATATTCTTTAATCTTGTCTCATACAGTATGTGTTTTGTAGATGTATGCACTTGCATGTTTGAATTTGCTATGTCCCCGCCAAGTTGTGCTTACTGTCGGAACATACATATGGCATAATCTAATTCAGTTATGACCAATGCTTCTTATGTAAATAATTTAAAACCGCAAGAACCTTTCTATCATTTTAATTATTTTCTCCTCCACGCTAGTTTCGTACATTTCCTTCTAAACCTTGTAACGTATTGCAGCAACCTAATAGGAAATACAATTAATTTGACACGTTTACTTGAAACTGAATTGTAAAGCTACAGACCTAAGAAACATAAATTCCATTGAGAATAAAGACAATCTATAATGTATTGAAAATATTTCATACGTTTCCTCTTTTAATTGAAAGCAAAACCATTAAGGTGTAAAGATATAATATATAATATAGTACGGTCACATAGTAACACAGTTCTATGTGACTTCTTACATTGATAAAATAACAACGAAAGTAATATGAACAAAATATATGCTGATACATACACAAATCAGCTACAAAACATACAACATAGAACATCTTAAATGAGTATAACTTTCTGTTATACATTTCTTCTAGGTATAAAAGTCCAATGTATTTTTCAAGATTCTGTACAATATTTCTCCCACCAATGTTATTCCCGCAGCAAAGTTGAAAATTATTCTTGATATCAAGAACAGTTTATGTATTTATATTATTATTAAAGTGAAGCCGACAGATTTTATTGACGAAGACGTTATAAATGTGAGAAGACGACACAGGACGAAGAAAAAAGCAAAATATTAAATTTTTATAGAATACTCTCTTCCACCTGAAATGATTTTATTCACGAATATGCGTTGTGTATAATTTCTCTTTTTGTGAGTTTCAACATCTGTTTTATATACATTGTAACTGTTTTCTTGCTTATACTAAAAGCAACATTACATTTTTATATTTATGCAAGCTACATCAATAATACTATGTGTTAAAGTAGTGCTAATCCAACATTATTTTTATACAATGAAAATATAAATAAAAAGTTATAACTCAAATTGATTACTAAGTCCTTTTCCACATGTAATTAAACCAAATCTGTATTTAAGTCATGTTAAGACGTTGGGGGAACTTTTACCTATAAAGAAATGCACAGTTTTCAAAATGGGCTATTTCATTCTTCATTTATGATAGTATCAACTATTCGCTCAGTGAAATCAGCAATTGAATATCAAACATTGCATGTTATGATCACAGTTGCATTTTTTCTGGAACTTCTTCAAAATTTCTGTTCAGTCAGTAAAATTCCTTGTGGCATTTATTTACAAAATAAAGAAAAGACACAAGTACGTGCCTAATGACGACTTATGATTGGTTCTCCTTTCGACATCCGTTTACGGCATGTTGTCAAACTGAGAGCATTTTGTTGGCTTGCCTTAGCTTCGTAGCTCAAGCACAGTACTTTCTAAAACGCATTTGCGTCATTCCGTCCACCGTTGAAGATACGGCGATCAGGCTTTAGTTACCTGATTTGTGTTTTAGTCGCACTGGGCAATACCGTTTCTATTGTATAGCTCAATATGTAAAATGTATAACCATGTACTCTGATAGCTGCCTGTGTTGAAGGGCGGAAGAATGGTTTCTTTTTTTATGTGGATTTGCTGTGTTTCTTGCGGGTGTATTGTGTCCTGATACTTTGTTAGATTTGATCAAAACAACTCAAGTAGTCGCGAACTTATGGTAAATAGCTAAGATATCCTCTGCTGTCATTTTATTTTTCACTGAAAACACAGTTAACTTAAATGTTTTATTAGATTTAGATTTGGTTCTAGATTAACTTACCAGGCATATAAAAAAGTTTACAGATTGCTCGAGAAATAAGAAGACGCAGATGCATGTAAACGAAAAGGTGGCATTTATTTCATATCGATCATTTGCTTTCTTTCAGGAAAAGAAGAGGAGGAGAAAAACAAAAACAAGGAAAATTCTGACAAACTTGAGCAAATCAGCAAGATGGACCAAAATCAAAACGGAATTGCTAATGGTAAACATGACAACAAGATTATGATTGAGTGAAGAGCGACACAAGATAGGCCTACTAAGTGATGATTAGAAAATGTAGAAGTGAAACTTTGACATTTATTCATTTGGTTTCCAAGTTTTTTTTAAATTTATAAACAAAGATATAGAAAAAAGGTAGAGCAGATCCGAAATTATAAATGTAATTGATTGGTTGAACGGAAGTAAATGCTTGTGAGATAAACATTACTTGGATATTTAAAATCATGATTGTATCTTTTTAATTTTATCATGGACCTATATACACATGGACCTAAAGGTCCGTGATTTGATCAACTGTTCATTTCGTTTCGACCTTTCTGGGTGCAAGACAAATTAGCTAGTTTTTCCCAAGTGGGAATGCATTGAAAACGATATCTGTTTGAATAAGGGAAGTGTTGAAGATTCAAAAGACACATACACCTTTTGCCTGTTTGATATGTAATAGATCTAGTTCTGAAATTTAATACATTATAACAGATTGGTCGGGTATTGCAGATTTAACTCTTAATACTTATCTGGCTTTTGCCACTACCACCTTGTCTCGGTTTCGGTCGGCCAAAAGTGTTTCAAGCAAATTTACATTTTTCTTATAATATTGATTTTAAATTTAAATGACGCTTCAGTTCTTAAAACTTAACGCATCGTGGACATCATATTATTTTATACGTCATTTCCTGTTTGCAAAACTGAGTTTAAATATTACTGTTGCCAGTTGTTTGTATATCAGGAAAAAAAACTTGTTTGTGTAAATCTGTGTATATTTATCTGCATATTATTTGTAGCTCCATGTTAATTTGAAGGTGGTTTTCTCAGAAATATTTCGTATTTTTGTATCGGCCATTTCTTTAGGTATGTGTGTGTCCAACTGTATTCAGTGACTATATACTGAGATTAATACCGTGACTCGACAATATAGATAACCTCTGTGGGAACATGTAAGCTTAATATGTTCAATACGACGATGAATATTTTTGAAACGTATCAGGCTCAGTTAGAGTTTTTCAGTAGGAAACATTAGTCAAACCATTTCAGAATTAACAAGTGTGTTGTGTATACTTTGAGGGGAAGTAACCGAAGTACATAAAAAATTTAATTAGCCTAGTTTGTGCCGGACTAGTCCTATCATCCCACGTATTCAAGAAATCTGTTTTCTTGTTCTAATCCTTAAGTAATTTGCGTTCTAAGATTTTGTATGTTTTTGTTATTGGTGTTTCTTTCTTTATTTACCTTTTTTATCATTTTTGGAGGGATAAAGTGTTTATGTGTATAAATATTATGATTAAACAAGTAGCTTGACGTAGTGAACAGCTTTAATTTTACTCATTTTCATAAAAATGCACATATCATAATATTCCAGTTTTAATGTTGTCGAGATGAGATATTTTAAAATGTTGTCTGCTGCAAAAGCCGAAATCCGACGTTGTTATCTAGTTAAGCTTCGGTTTGAATGTTGCAGGAAGCGAGTTGATGTTCAGGTTAATAATTAATGTTATCTGTACCGGAAATTATATTTTCAGATTGTGGGGAACGGAAGTGAGCTTTTAATATTGTCTGAATTATTTTACAGTTATCGGGAGTGGAAGTTTGTGCAATATTGCTATGTTTAAACACTGTTAGTTTGTCACCTTAGTTTAATGGATTTAATTTATAAGACTTTATCTTTCTGCAAATAAAATATTATGTAAACGTAAATACATTGTTATTAAACGTTGTTGAAGCTGGCTGAATGCGCAACAGTTCATGATTTGATGTTTGAGCCGCCGAGCATTAATTCTCTTGAGTTTTTTTATAACTTTTGTCATTTATTTGCGAATTTTGTGTCATTACTTCAAATACATTCCATATATTAGGATGAAAGTGTCTACTCTTGTATTGTAGTGCACGTTTCAGTAAGGTAACAACACTGAATCAAGTTGTTTTGCTGCCTTGATACACGGATTTACTTGTTTGGCTTTCTTCACTTTGGTGATGGAGACCATACATCCTGTCTCCTCTCTCTGTCCGCATAATTCCTACAGTTCCGAAAAGCTAAGTAGCATATTGGCAGAAAACTTTATAAGGTCTGTATTATTCACACTTTAGTGTTTGTTCTGCGAAATCCCGAAACACGACCACTTTATTGCCACCTTGCAGATGGGCGTGAAGATGTATAGCATGCCGTCGTCAGATTTACATGTAGGTCCTACAGTGGTTTTAAAAGTTAAATCATAACCTTTATGAACGTTTTTAGCCAGACTTGGTGAACTTTTTAATAATGTCTTCATTCTTATAGTCAAATTTTGCATTATCTGCAATCCACTACCTAACCGGGTACTGAAAAATCACTACAACTCGGGTATTACAGTTTAGTTGCGCAAGTTCCAGTCTGTAATGTTCTGTTAAGATTTTGATTAAGTATAAAAAATTTGGACATAAATTTTGGTTGTACTTATTGTTCTCATGACTCTTCCATCGATATTGTCACTGAAAGTTCTCGCCCAAAACTTCTGATTGGGTTTTGGTTGAAAGTTTCTACATTATACTAGTACATGTATTCCGTGTACTCCTGTTTAAGGCTTTTTTTCAAAAAGTTAATTCGTACAACGTTCCATTCTTTGATAGGAAAACTAACGCTGTAGTACTATATTATAACCCCAACCGGAGTTTTCGATGGTTATTACGTATTTTGCTTTTTTTTATTAAGTTTGCCACACAGACATATAATCATTAGTGTAACAGCATCTAGTCCAATATTGTACTGGTTAAACAGAATTTAGACGTTCGGGGGGAGACGCATTTGTGCTTCAAGGTTCAAAGCAACCTCTCGATCTGCTTCAAACATGTTTGTTGCATTGCTAAATTTTATTTGTATATACCATACATTGTGTCATCTAACACCAGAGTGTTGTTAAAATGCATGTTTATCTCATTGTTATGCCCCCACAAAGTGGGGTGCATATAGCGTTGCACTTGTCCGTCCGTCCGTCCGTCAGTCCGTCCGTCCGTACGTCCCGAAATCTTGTGAACGCAACTCCTCTTAAACCGGATGGCAGATTTTGCTTAACTTCAGGGATGAACACCTAATGTGTAGATGGTGTAAAGAAAGGAATTTTGCTGCGACCAAATTTAACGAATTATGGCCCTTTGTTGTTTTTCACATTACTATGTAGAAATTTTGTGAACGCATCCTTTAAACCGGATGGCAGTTTTGCTTAAACTTCCAGGGATGAACAACCTTAATGTAGATGGCGTAAAGGAAGGAATTTTGCTCGGCCAAATTTACAGTTATGGCCCTTTGTTGATTTTTCACTATATCCATATAGAAATTTTGTGAACGCACTCCTCTTAAACTGGTTGGCAGTTTTGCTTAACTTCCAGGGTGAACAACTTAATGTAGATGGTAGTAAAGGAAGGATTTTGTTGCGACCAAATTTAACAGAATTATGGCCCTTTGTAAGTTTTTCACTATATACCATATAGAAATATTGTGAACGCAACTCCTCTTAAACCGGATGGCAGATTTTGCTTAACTTCCAGGGATGAACAGCTTTAAGTGTAGATGGTAGTAAAGGAGAAATTTTTGTTGCGACCAAATTTAACAGAATTATGGCCCTTTGTTGTTTTTCAATATACATATAAATTTGTTGCGACCAATTTAACGAATTTGGCCCTTTGTTGATTTTCACTATTACCATATAAATAATTGAACTATAATTTTACATTTGTAATTTAATTTAACATGTCTAGGTTACCTGTAGATCTTTTAGGTTATGTCAGAAATGAAACGTGGAATGAAAAGTTCCACATTTACATACGATATGCTTGCTCTTGTTTAGGCCTCTGCAGGGCCGCGTTTGTATATTTTTTTCAAAGTAACCATTGTATTCAAACAACGTGTTGTCACATAGTTTTGCTGTCTGTTTGATAAAATGTTTTACTGACGATAAGGGCACGCAAGTTCGCCGTCCTTTTGTTAAACATGTATTCACTGTAGATGTATATGTTATAATATGTGTTAGATGTAGAACAAATGTATTGTATGGATTTCAAGTAGAAAGACATTTAAACGTTAAGAAATGAATTATTTCTACTACTTATTAGACACAAAAACATGTATACGATATATTACGTTATTTTTGTCTTACTTAATGAAGTTTTTAATATACATCTTTGTAATTCTCGATACTAAATTCTCTTATATTGTCTTGTGATCAGATAAAAAATACCGATACCCGTGTTTCAACGCGTTTCTGAAGTTTGTTAAAGGGTTACTGAAATTCAGCTAAGCATCTACATGCTTCACACTTTTCTTATATAAAAAAAACTTTTTGTATGTTACTGCAAGTATGTATTTATGTCTCCAAATTTGTGTTTAAAGTCCTGCAGATTCCTGCTCACCTTGTTATGGCTACCACTACAGCTTTTAGAACACATGAGACATGTTTAACTGAGAATACTAGCTGGTACTAGTATCTAAGGGTTGATAATCTCGTGACCTTTGTTTATTCCTGAACCAGACGGTGTATGTAGTTTTCTTCACTTTCTCGTCCTATTCCAATCTTTTTATATTGACCATGTCCAAGAAAATAACTTGCCGGTTTGTATCATAATGTAATACGACCATAATGCATTTCCATCCATCCTTCAGAGCCTTTCGGGAAATATTAAATTTGTTTAAAATGCAGACATAAATATTGAAAAGATACAAAAGCCATATCGCAGTGTTACATATTGTTGAAACCATCAAGCTTCCGGCTTAAACATGGATGCTATAATACACCGAACTATAGTAAGCAAGTGAAGAAAAACAACAAACAACTTCTGAGGGTGGATGTGAACGAAGTCCACGTTATCACCCGCCCTATATATGCTCTATGTTTTTCTTTTATTTACAAAAGAGATTTATCGACTGGTTATTTCTTACAAGAATTAATCTTGGCATTTCTTGATTATTTTTCAGCGTTAGAAAACACAAGGAAGTCAGCACTGTCGCATTATTTTTCAGTATATGAATACCGGTATCTATATGTTCGTTTGAAATTATGCGATAGACAGTGTTTTATATCATGTAAGACCATTCCAAACTATTGATACTTGGCAATCTGTGATAAAAGATAAACTGTTGTTAGTGTTCATTCAATAAACTCTTCTAGAAAAAACTTTGTTATGACTTAACTTCTATCTAAAGGACATACAGATCAGGTATAGGTTATATTGATATTTTATAGTAATTTAGTTGAAAACACAATCATAACAATGGTGCAATAGTGACCCTATATCGGTCATACGAGACTATACCGATTAATCTAACTTGCGCCGAGTGGTTAGAGTCGCTGTAACTGTAACCTCTCACAGATTTTGAGCCCTGCTACCGTCTGTGTCTCTTAATATGAGAAATTTGGCAGTTACTTACAGAGGATAGGGATCTAGTACTGAACCAATGTAACCAAGTCTCAAACCTGATCTAGAATTAATTGAGGATTGTGACCAACTTCGAGGAAATGAAATGACTGAAAGTCAATATGGCCTCCAAGAGTGTTCGAAGATTTTCCCCAAGATTCGACCAAGTTTTTGATCCCACATGACACAGTTTCGATCTTGAACTAAAGTTCAAGACTAACATCCTTACCAAATTTCATGACGATTGCGTATGAAATATGGCCTTTCGAGTAATAGCAGTGTAAATGTGGACAGACAACAAACATCACGCGATTACAATAACTCACTTTGATGCAGCTTTTCAAAACCGAACATTTCAGAATGACAATCTGACCAATTTTCACGGTGATTTAGTACTAAATATGCCCTCTTTTTTCATTTTACCTGGTGACCTAGTATTTCACCCAACATAACCAAATTTTGAACAAAACCAAAAGAACAATACAGCCAATTAAAAAACTGCTTGGGTACGGAATGTGGCCTCTACAGTATCCACAAGGTTATCCTTTCACTTCAACGTTTTGAAGTAGTTTTTGACTATATGCGATACAGTTATAAAACAGACATTCTGTTCAGTTTTCATGATGTGGCCTCTCGTGTGTTCACAATGTGTATGTGGAGAAACAACAGCTAGGTAGACATGGAACATCAGATCACAATATCCTGACCTATGAGTTTTTATGTTCCAACGAGCTATACTGAAAGTTACAATTATGATTCTTGATCTGCTGAAATACATTGTCACATTACCCATATGTAATATATTTCACTGGAGTATTCCACAATGTGAAGAACACCGAAAGTGGTATAAATTTCTAATATTTCTCAATATTTGCATTTAAATCCATTTACAGTAATGACAAAATATTCTAATTTTAAATGTTTATTAAAATCAATAAACAATGTGGTTAAACCCTACATACAACAAAATATGTAATAAGATAGCTTTTTATCAAGTCATTTACTCATAACATAAATCACTGAGTATAGAAAACACTCAACTTTTTGGATGCACTATGCAACTTACAGTACTTTGGCCTTAATGGTAACACTATACATGTAATTCATAAAATTGTTCAGATTTCAAAATTTCGAAGTTCCATTTAGTTGAAAACAAAATTGTCACATCTTGTAACTTATTCCTTTATCTTCCTTATGCAAATACATTTTTATCATATAAAATTCTTCTTGTAAGTGAAATGACAATGTCTGTGTCTATACATGCTAGTGATGTCCACTGTCAGATCCTCCTACCATCTTGTCAAGACCAATATATATACCTGAAACAGACAGAGAATAAAATAGTGATTTTCAGACCTTTTCATAGCACCACACAGGTACATGTATTGCCCAATTTGAAAGATGGCCAAGTCCATTAGGCCCCCCCCCATTGGAGTAACGGTTAAGATTTTTTAATGCATCCCTCAATGAAACTGTACAAACTGAAAAACAGACAAGTCCATTTCAGGAGTTTCATTTGGTAATGGGCATGATTTTCATGGTACCCCTGCGAAAAATAAATGGTACTGTCCAAACGTTCACTTTATCAAAGCCCTAACATGAAGCTCTTTTAAACTGATGACACCAAAATGAAGTACAGTTGAACATGTGTTATTGGAGAATTCAATCTGGCAGTCACTACTGATGTATTCCAACTAACATTTCATATACTTTCTACACTTCTTCACATTGATCTGTATCTCATTCAATTTCTGTGTTTCAAAATTGAGGCTGAGGAATGCAATGTTATTGGAAATAAACTAGAAGAATGACAGACAGATGGAAACAGAGATCTACGTTGTAAGGAACGCATGCTGAATACACTCACTGTAAGAATTTCCCTCATCAAATGTTATTATGTAAGAGTTAAAGGAGAACTGACAAAATGGTTTTCTATATACATATATTCACTAATGACTTGGCACGTATGAAAGAAATTAGTCCAAAATGAACATATGGCAGTGTCACAAGTTTGTTACTGAACTGTAATGGGAGGTCCCATCAACAGAATTTTACTGGGACATCCATAATCCCTTCTTCTGGCATGTTTACTGGTAAAAGCCAACTGAACCAGTCATCAAGGTAAGACAAAATAAATTGCAACACATTGACTCCATAATACATGTAAAATAGATAATTTACCATGTAAACATGGTAAAATACTGTAGTAATTTGACTTATTTCAGTGACATATCCTTTATAAAATGTTAACATAACCAAAGTCTGATGGATTAATTGACAGCATAGACAGAATAATGCCTACTAAAACCACTTCTGCTTCACTAAACACCATACCCCTTAGTCTGTAAGGTAGCTACATGTACTAGCTATCAGTATTGCCTTAAATACTAGGTAAAATCTTCCAAGGTTTATATTTTTTATGTTTAAAAAGCATGTACACATGTACAGTTTTAGAATGATCCGTTAAATGTCTAAACAAGATGGGTGTTCAGAAGAACCCTTGTGTCGCCCTCTACACTTTGTCAGGATAACAAATAATTTTGTGAGAAATCTAAGTACAAAAAGGGGCATAACTCTGTCTAATATGAACTTGACCTATAAAATTTGGTGGCATCACAACCCTTTTGTCAAAAGCAATGCAATTTGAAACTTTGATGAAGAAATCTTAAGAAATGGCAAAGTTATCGGCCACTAGAAGCAATACAGAGTCAAACTTAATTTTCAAATATTTTGCATGAGAGAAAGGGTCAAGAAAAATTCCATAATAAATGGAGGAAATATTACAATATTTTGAAGTGTATTTTTACCTAAAGCTCCTAATCCAAGTAAAAATCCTCTCTGTGGCGGCCAGTTCACAAACACAATCCTATACCATGGTAGTTGTCTATTGTTTGTCAATGGCTTTATAAATTTCCACACATGGTTTCTGAAAAAGCAAAGAAATGTCATGTATCAATAACCATTTTAAAAAACATTGTATTTGATATAAAATACATTATGTACTTAATATTACTTATTGATGTTGAATGCTTCACTGCAAGTCTTCTGAATGTAGATTGTTACTTAACCAAATTACTTTTGTTGTTGTTATTTAACATCCGTTCCAACCTTGGTCATTTTAACAGGTTGGCAGTTCACCTAACAATCATTCCTGGGTAGAACCCAGTACTAGATTCCGATCCTCCAGAAGAAACTGCTAACTTTTTCACATAAAGAGACATGGTTGGTAGCAGGGCTCAAACCCATGGCCCTAGATCTATCAGAGGTTACAGTGATCTAAAGTCAGCAACTCTAACCACTCCACCACGGTGGCAGTTAATTAACCAAATCATCAATACTTTTTTTCAGAATTAGAGTGTCTACAATTTTTCTACCATAGAATTCAGTTTTTCACATTACAAAGTCTTATTTTCTTGTGTCACAGCAAACTGGGTCACTGAAATGACACCCTTGAACACAAGTCACCTTAATTAAGGTGTCTACTTGTCACCATGAATCGTGGTGACTCAAGACATGGTGTTTCGCGGTGTCTGCATTTGGGGTCACATCTTGTATTTTTGTTATGTCTTTTAGTGATTAACTTTTATTTATCAATACAAGAGGCAAAAAAGGGCTAGTACTGCTCTACTGGTCTGACTAAACTGTTCTGAGTAAGTTTTGTGAAAATCTTTTGGAATGTCGTCAAAGAAAAGCTAACAGAGTTCAATGTGACCTTGACCTTTGAGGTAGGGACGTGGGTCTTGCACGCAACACGTCGTCTTGATGTGCTAGACATTTTGTGCAAAGTTATTTTAAAATCCTTCAGTGCATGACAAAGTTACAGTCTGGACACGAATGTGTGCATATATAGGGGAATCCATTACCTTCAAACTCTGTGTGACCTTGACCTTTGAGGTAGGGACATGGGTCTTGCACGCAACACGTCGTCTTGATGTGCTAGAGTGATATTTGTGCAAAGTTATTTTAAAATCCTTCAATGCATGAAAAAGTTAGTCTGGACACGAATGTGTAAGCGGGGACGCACAGACGATGGGATCTTAATATGCCACCCTTCCGTGGCATAAAAAGGGCAAGCCCTAGCTCTAAAATTGATTAAATGATACCCCACCCACAAGTTTCACCTTGCCCAAGGATCGTGTAGCCCGCGTTCAGCTAATCTTTCTTGGTGTTTAACCATTTGAGGTATATCTTGCCACTTATATTTTGTGAAGTTGGGAACCTCTGGCATTTGATGGCCACCACCACCCATGTTTGATGTCACAATTAACACAAACAAAAAATATTCTTGACTTTTCTTGCGGGCGACTGGTTTCCGCAAGACCGGGTACCAGAAATCTAGGACTGTATAAATGCTAGGATTCACGGATAAGACCCGGACCCAATTACTTCCCTCTACTTATTTCTTGTTCTTATAACATTTAGCCAGATGTTATTCAAAACTCTTCGTATTAATCAAAATTTTCGCTGAAAATCAAAATAAATAGAAATTTTATCGACCCTGTTTTTTATAAATGGGTCAACGACTTAGCTTTCCGCAATATTAATCTCTATCAAATCAATGTGCTAACTGCAGAATTAACTAGAATTTTGGTATTGTAAACTTTTATGAATGTGGTGTATTTTTTCAGAAAAGGGATAAATTTCCCATCTTTTCTAATGCAGTATGTCATGGTTTAAGATGAAAAATTAGGGATAGTGGTATTTTTATCACCATCTGAATAAATATTACGCTCATTATTATCACCCCATCCGCTTTACTAACATTCATTTTTCAATTTTTGATAAATGATTTTTTTCATGATAAAGGAATAACATGGTTTTTGAGATATTTTGCCTACAATTTTATTAAAATATTTGTTTTAGAAAGCAAAAAATAAAAACACGGGGGTCAGTCTGCATATAAGAAAGAAATTCAATAAAAACTGACAGACATATGTTTTTCGGACTTCGACGAGCTTTGAAATATGACGACATAGGTATGTAACAAAGAACTGTAACAGGAACTTGTTATTACTGTATTTTTAAATCATGATATTCTTCTTGTAATAAAGTTTGAATTAAGTAAATATCTTAACAATTATTGAGAAATGACTATTTTGTACCCTTTCCCCCATTTTGGCATATGGTAAAAGTTGTTAATTTAGTCACAAAATGTGACGTAAAAATATTTTTCTCAAAAATGTTCAATTTCTTTGCACTAAAATATTCCTATTGTGTCTAAGTTTATTACTGCATAATTGTTTTCCAGTTAAATCATAAATTTTGAAATATAACAAATGTAAATTTCCGGAAGAGCAAAAATCAAAAGACCCTTTTCACAGATCTGATATTTTATAACTGTCACATCTTTACGGCGTAGGTGGTCATCTATAAAATGTCAGCCTGTAAAATCGGTTTGCCTCCGAAATGGAAATAGTGATCAAGAAGAAACTTATAAGATTTTTATCACCTTTTAAACTACATTTTTATTTAGTCTTGTCTTGAAAGCATTTAGGGTAGGCGCCTTGACTATTAGCAGAATACTGTATGCTAGTGAGACATTCGCGCGGGTACGTTTAAAATTTACAAACATTGTTTACGTTGCAATTAATCATTAAGTCAACTTTATGGTTTAAATGATAATAATACACATTAATCGACAAAACATTTGATTCATATATTATTTCGCACAAAACAATATATCAAAATGCAAAACACTTAAAACAAGAGATTCATGGTGGTTCTATATCGCTCACCTGAGTCAACACAAAAATGATCAAATGGTCTGATCTACGTGATGCTTGAATGGATGTGATAGAAATTCCTAGAATATTTGAAAACATATCCTTGAAGGTTGTTTTAACATGCAAATAAGCAACTGCATATATTATGTATCTGATTGAGGACCCTAACTAAAGCTTGAATAATATTACCGAAACCTATAGGAAAACTGGGAAAACACAACAAATTGGCCAAAGAAGCAGTATTGTTTATATGGATCTATCCGTATCTGGCCTCTATGGCTACATGAACTATATGGATATTACAGGGTCGAACTGATTTATGGAAATGACACCGATCTTTCCGTGTCATCAACTTTTTTATATAAACAAGTAAATTCAGTGAATTTATATCCCCCGCCAAATGAGGCTAATAGCTGAAAAACAACAACTGGAAAGTGTGTTTGGTCTATCGGCTTCCAAAAAAATAAGCTTTTTTTTTAATTTCTCCACCCCATTATTTTTTTCTTCAAGTAACAGTCATAAAGAACTTAATTGTTGTAAGTTAAATCAAATCAGTACTTCTACTTTCAGACAACAAGAATTATTAATTTCTTTATAGAATGGTTATGTAAGAAAAGCACAACATTCCCTAAAGGGCCTTATTTCTGTAAAAATCCAGTTTCTATATGTTCCGTTGTTAGATAGTACAAAGTTGACTTATTGTGCCAAACAAAATCAAATTCTGACAAGCCTTTTTAGAAAAAAGCAGCATTTTTAAGTTTCTAAATAGAATATCTAAGAAAAGCGCTACACCCCCTTAAAGGGCATCATTTCTAAAATAAACTCAGGAAGTGTAGGGGGTGGATGTTGAAAAGAGTCGTCATTAAAACATTTAAGGGGGGCCACTGGTGAGGTTTTGGATTTTTGCATTTCCGGAAATTTACATTTGTTATATTTCAAAAAATATTATTATCTGGAAAAAACAATTATGCAGTAATAAACTTAGGCACAATAGGTTTATTTTAGTGCAAAAAAGATGAACATTTTTGAGAAAAAATATTTTGACCTCACATTTTGTGACTAAATTGATAAAACCACAAGAAGGATTGTTAAGATATAAAAATACAGTAATAAAAGTTTCCAGTTACAGTTTTTTGTTACAGACCTATGTCATCATTTCTCAAAGCTCGTCGAAATCTAAAAAAACATGCTTTTGTCATTTTTCATTGAATTTCTTTCTTATATGCACATTGACCACTTTTTTATTTTTGCGTTCTAAAACAAAGGTTTTACTCAAATTGTAGGCAAAATATCTCAAAAACCTTGTTATTCCTATATCATGAAAACAATCATTTATTAAAAATTGAAATAATTTATTAAGTGGGTGGGGTAATATTTATTTAGATGATGATAAAAATATCACTTTCCCTAAATTGTCATCCTTATGTATGACAGGATGGAAAACTGGTACCTATTCTGAAAAAATACACCACATACATAAAAGTTTACAATACCAAAAGCTAATTCTGCATTTAGCACCTTGATTTGATAATGTATCGATAAAGATTAATATTGCGAAAAAGTTAAAGCATCGACCCATTATTTTTTCCCAGAAATTAACTAGCAATATGTCTCTATGAAAAAACAGGGTCAATACAATTTCTTGTTATTTTGATTTTCAGCAGTGATCCCCCTTAAGCCAATTGCAATTTAATTTTGATAACCGGTTTCAGAGAAATAGAATTTTAATGTTTTCATATTGAATACAGAAGCAAATAACAATTAACTCTGGAGATGGAGATACTAATCCAATCTTGACGAAAGTTAAGTTTGTGCTGCGGCATTATGCTATTGGACATTCTTTCATCTTCCTTGGAAAATAAAGAAAGCTGCTAGACAAAACAAAATATTAAACAATATAGCAATACAACATTAAATCTAGTTTCCGACAACAAATGTTTAAAATATAACATTACTAAAACTGCTGTAAGAGATACATGACACTAATAAATTTTCAATATAAAAATCAGTTAAACAACTCTTGATCTGTAAACATGTTGATCTTTAAATCTGCATTAAAAAGAAAAACAAAACTCTGAATTGCAAAAGAAACACAATTTTAAAATGCGCCAAATAAAAAAACATTTTGGATCGGATGACTGGTCTAGGTCGGAATTTATTCCCTGTTCAACAGCACACTTCCGGTGAAGTTGTGCAAGGTTCTACGAAAAAATGCCTCCAAAGGCCAAAAAGAGTAATGAGCCTTCGAAAAAAACCGAACAGAAGAAAAAGGAAAAGATAATTGAGGTAAAGGATGAATGTAAAGTACAAATAAAACTGGATGTAAGCGAATGAATGTACACTGCTCTGACTGCATCAGTAGTCGGATGAAGCAGCAGTGGTTCAGTATTCTCACACAGCCTGTTTCCGTCCAAAAGCTATTTTTGTCCGGCCCTGGATCTTTTTCTTCAAATATTGCCTTGTAGGCCTTTACAAAGATTGTCAAAATCATGATACCATGGTCAAAATTGACTCCACCAGTGATTGAAGGGGGATGGGGGTTACTTGAATTTACATAGATTTCTGTGTTCAGTCTGGGTCCTAATATCAGTCTTATAATAACAGGTCCGGAAACTAATGTTATCTGTAAATTATGCTGTCACTGCTTGGCAAATTATTTCATATTTTCAGGGTAACATGGGTAACAGGCTGCTTAAATTGCCTGATGTAAGAAGCCCAATCGAGCTTTTATTGTCCCATCGGGCTTAATTTTATCAATAGAAAGTATCTTTTTATGACCCCGTAGGCCAGGAGTCACTTGATTTAACATATGAGCCATATATGTGGCCCTTTTGTGTTAAATAAACTGGGTTACCAAATACCAACCATTGGGTCCTCAAAAAATGACAAGAAACATTGTCTTGTGGACCTTACGCACCATTGGGGCCTCAAAAACAGTTCAAATCCCACTGTCAAAATCATCACAGCTCCGGGGCTCACTTGATTTTACATAGTAGAAAATTCTTTAAAAAATCTTCTCTCTGACCACAGATATTTGGCATGTGGCATTGCCAAGTACCAAGATTGTTCAAATCATAGTGATTATCATACCCCTTGGGTACTAGTTGGCCCTGCCCACGGGTAACTTGACCTACTTTCTTGTTGTTTTAGCTTACCTGAGCACATCAGTTCAGTTAGAGCAAAGAAGTAGAAATCTGCTCTAGTTTTCTGACAAAGCAGGAATACGGGCATCTGTGTCCTATCGACACAATTCTAGTTTAATAGAACGGTACTCCTTTATCCAAAATGTCACCCTCGTTCATTGGTCACTTTGTTTCATTTGTTGACTGGCTGAAAACAAAGCTTTCACATTTAAAGCACATAATATGTACCTGTCTCGCGGGAAAATGGATGACAAAACTTATAAATACAATGTACTGTATTTATGTTTGAGTCATGGAAGAACGGAAGTCACCGAACATTGAAACGGATACCTATAACTACATTGTACAATGATCAAGAAAATCTGCTATCTTTTTTTCTGATTTTCAGGACAAAACTTTTGGTTTAAAGAACAAAAAAGGGTCAAAACAGCAGAAGTTCATAAAGACAGTTACACATCAGGTGAAAAATACAGGAACAAAAGTTAAGGTATGTATTAATTTATACTAATTTATTTAAGCTCAAATGTGAAGAAAGCTTGAAGCTTATCGAGTCACTATTGAGTCCGCTTCCTGGAAAAAACCGTACTTGTGTCAAATGAGGAAGTACTGTCGTGACCCCAGTGGGGCTTGAACCCGCAACCTCTGGGATGAACAGCAGAGACCTTATCCTCAACACCACCGCTCCCCTCGTATTAAGCCTTCTTCCCTGAGCTTTTGAGAACTTTTTTCCAGATTGACATAGAAAAATATATACTTCTTTTATCAAGTTCTTTTAGCTCACTTTATGTTCTTTAATTTGAATATCTTTCTATTGGGTTATTATTTTCCAGCTTGAAGAGTTAAACAAACCTGTAGAGAAGAAAGGCAAAGGCAAAGAATTAGATGAATTGAATAAACTGTTCAAACCAGTACAACAGACTGTCGGAAAAGGTAGGGATGATGCTACGTTACATTTTGTCTCTTTTACATGTCTTGCTTTAATTTTATCATTTCTAAAACCAGAAGCAGCTCCTCCTATGCAACACCCCCTCGGCCCTCGCAGTCATAAAGTTACCAGTTGTGCAGGAGAACCCCCCCCCCCTCAATAAAAAACGCTGCTCTTGTCAAGCTGATATACATTTATTTCACTGTGTCTCAACAAAGGCAGACTAGGTGTATTGTGATAATTACATTGGCTGTATGATGCTTCTGAATCTAAGCTACATGTAACTAGGTCACTAGGTCAAATTTTAGAGACATTATGTTAAGTTTGCAAATCTGTAAAGTGACTTCTAAATAATGGCAAATAATTTCTTGAAAAGTTGTATGATTTATTTAAATGACTGCTAGTTCTTACAAATAGCTGCTACATGGATGTCGTTTAACACAGTTTCAATATTTCATTTGAACAGGTGTAGACCCAAAATCTGTAGTTTGCGCATTCTTCAAGCAAGGACAATGTACTAAAGGTGACAAGTGCAAATTCTCCCATGACCTCAACATTTCACGGAAGTCTGAAAAGAGAAACTTGTATGAAGATGTCAGAGATGACGAGGGTTAGTATTATTTATGTGTTTTGTTGACTTTTTTTTTTTTTTAAAGAACAACCAAATCTTATCTGTTTAAAGCAAAATAAAATTAATGTAGTGTAAACAAACTAGATATCTGTTTTCATAGAGCATAAGAAATAGTTCAGCTTATTGATTATAATAAAAGATCGAGGTCAGTAGCTAGCACCTTATGGTACCCTGGCCTATATCATTGTTGCTATGGAACATAATTATGATATAAAATGGATTAATTATTGTTTTGATTGGTGGTACTCTGACTTCATAGGTGAAGTGTGTTACTGTATATACTGAGCAAATAACCTATGGTACATTGCAATTGGAAGATCAAAGGTCTAGGTAACAGTGATCTGTGAAATGTTTATCCTTTAGTACCTGTTAAGGGGCTAATGATGGAATTACAAAATCTTATATACTAGTAAAGGCCAGGGAAGACATTTAAAGGTTTGAACCAGTATTTTGGTTGTTATGGCAACAAAGGAATTTATTTTGATTAATAAGTTTGAAGTGATTTATTAGATTAATTATATACAAGGAATATATAACACAATATTTTTAGGTACTAAAAATAGGTTTATGAAAACATGTTTATTTCAACATATTGGATGGAATACTCCTGTAAATGATCAATGATGTTGATTTCACTTTGGCAGGAGGAGACATGCTTGTCTTTTGCTTTGCCTCATGCAATGTTATAATACATAAAGCAGAGATACAGAGGTTGTTTTGTACATGCATGTAATTATTTACTAAACATTTGCAGATAAAATGGAGGATTGGGATGAGCAGAAGCTTGAAGAGGTTGTCAACCAAAAGCATTCAGAATCAGAAAAGGCCAAAGCTAAAACTTCTATTGTAAGTATCAGATAGTCTTGAAGATTTGTAAAAATTTATTTCAAGACTCATGGAGTCCTTTTATAGAGGACACTAGGCCAAAGTGTTCTCAAGCCAATCTCTTGTTTTTACAACCTCACTCGTGTTGAATAACTTAGCGTACTAATGGCTGACTGGAATGATTTAAGAAATAATCTATGGCTTGGAGTGCTTTATCGAAATTGAAGCATTCCCAGAGGTGATGTAAATTATTACACAAGCACATTACCAACGGGAAATGCTTCAATTTCGATAAAGCACTCCAAGACAATTTTTATAAAACTATCATAACTACTACGGACCTTTTTTCAGTTCGGCGATAATGTGTAAAACAGCATAAATAGTAGCTGTTGGAATTCACTCCACCATACACGATATCAAACATAACTATATTATACAAACTTATTTTAATTTAATCATCTAATAGATAAAATAAAAAAGAAATACCTAGACCGATATTATGCAGAAGACGTCAATTCCCTGAACCTAACAAAGCAGCAAGGATTTAAACGCCTACGCACCTCGAACTGTACACTTTCCCAGTAAAGACTCTGATGACGTAATCTGTTCGTTCATAGGTCTTTGTCTCCGAATCAAAAATTGTAGACTTTTATCCTGAATTTCTTGGAATTTTTAAAAGGGTGATTCTTTCTAAGGCTTACTATGACACATTCAAAGGTAATATTTATGTTCTTAAACAAATCCTATTCATGACCAAGTATCAATACTGATATTATTTCCATTTCTATATTTTATTTTTGCAGAGTATTTTTGAAAAATAACAGATGGAGCTACTTCCATCCAAACTCTCCAGTGCCTTATATTATAAAGCACTTTAACTTGGAAATATACTGTAGGCATATTAGAATACTCATTCTCCTGATTTCAAGTGATGGATATTAAATGAAATACCTGACTGTTCCTCTATAAGCAGTTAATTGGCGTTTTTTTCAGATTTGCAGAACCTAACTTAGTGCTGTAAAACAAAAATGGTGGTTTTGAACATGTCCCAATGGTAAATTTGTAAATGTACACGCACGCTTGTGAGTAAACGTGTAGTAATAAGACTTCACGCTCCCTGATGAGTAAGATCGTTATGCATATCATGTGCTTTTGTACTAACAGACATGCACTGATCCCTGGTATAATGACTGTAGTTATACCTGACATGCCCTGCCCTTTTGAGTAAATGTGTAGAATAAACATCACGCTGTGGGTATTAAATGTGTACTATAAGACTGCAATCAAAAATATATTTATGTTCTGTAAGCAAATGTGTTTTAATGCGACTGACGTATTTATACTAATATTATTTCATTTCATATTTTACTTTTCCCTGGTGAGTAAATGTGTAGAAAGTTAAAGAATGCTACTGCTCCCTGGTCAGTAAATCTCGCTACTATTAACAGACATGCCTGTTAATATTATTAAATGTGCACTTATGAACAGACTATAGAAATATACCGGTAGGCATATTTGTATATTATTTACAGTACATGCTGCTCCCGTGAAGTAAATGGATATGTTAATAAAAGACATGTATGTTCCTGTGTATAAATGTTATAGTTATACAGACTTGCTTTTTCCCTGGAGTAAATTTGCATAATATCTGACATGCAGTAGAAAATTGTAAATAAATGGTTGGTAATATTGGACATGCACGCTCCCAATGGTGGAAGTAAATGTGTAGTAATAACAGACATGCACTGCTCCCGTGTGAGTAAATGTGTAGTAATAACATCCATGCACTACTCCCGTGTGAGTAAATGTGTAGTAATAACAGACATGCACTGTTCCCTGGTGAGTAAATGTGTAGTAATAACAGACATGCACTACTCCCGTGTGAGTAAATGTGTAGTAATAACAGACATGCACTGTTCCCTGGTGAGTAAATGTGTAGTTATAATAGACATGCACTGCTCCCTGGTGAGTAAATGTGTAGTTATAACAGACATGCACTGCTCCCTGGTGAGTAAATGTGTAGTTATAACAGACATGCACTGCTCCCTGGTGAGTAAATGTGTAGTAATAACAGACATGCACTGCTCCCTGGTGAGTAAATGTGTAGTAATAACAGACATGCACTGCTCCTGGTGAGTAAATGTGTAGTTATAACAGACATGCACCGCTCCCGTGTGAGTAAATGTGTAGTTATAAGACGCCCGCTCCCTGGTGAGTAAGTGTGTTAACAGACGCTCCCTGGTGAGTAAATGTGTAGTTATAACAGACATGCACTGCTCCCTGGTGAGTAAATGTGTAGAAATAACAGACATGCACTGCTCCCTGGTGAGTAAATGTGTAGAAATAACAGACATGCACTGCTCCCTGGTGAGTAAATGTGTAGTAATAACAGACATACACCGTTCCCTGGTGAGTAAATGTGTAGGAATAACAGACATGCACTGCTCCCTGGTGAGTAAATGTGTAGTAATAACAGACATGCACCGCTCCCTGGTGAGTAAATGTGTAGTAATAACAGACATGCCCGCTCCCTGGTGAGTAAATGTGTAGTAATAACAGACATGCACCGCTCCCTGGTGAGTAAATGTGTAGTAATAACAGACATGCACTGCTCCCTGATGAGTAAATGTGTAGTAATAACAGACATGCACTGTTCCCTGGTGAGTAAATGTGTAGTAATAACAGACTTGTACTGTTCCCTGGTGAGTAAATGGATCGTTATGAAAGACATATGCTGTGCTCTTGCATTTAATGAATTTGTAAGCATACAGGAAGTACATGTAAGTAGTCAAGATAGTAATCCAGCCTCCCCCCCAGGTATTATGTTTATTATTTGTGCATACGTGTAAGTAAATTGATAATTAATATTGACATTAACTATTGACTCTCTCTCTCCCCCACCCATACACCTCGACTATTGACTCTCCCCCACCCATACACCTGGACTGTTGACTCTCCTCCACCCATACACCTTTTACTTCAACCGCCACCAGACATTCATGGAAGTCTTTTTTCTGAAGATGATTTGGAATGTATACAGATGAGTTCTGTAAATTGGGTAATTTTTGAATGACGAAACTATCAGGATTTGTCAGCAGACGGACTTATTTTCGAATTTTAAATTGGGAAAATTAGAATTCTCTTATAGTAAATCTATGTGAAAGAATCTTTTCGGATTTTAAAAAGCGGAAAATCATCGAAAATAGTAAAATTAATATTTGCAGTACTCAATTTACTGAATAAATTGTTTAAAAGCAAGTCTATATAACCTGTTGTTGAAATAGAAATGTTCTCTTCTGTACAGTGCATCTTAATATCTTTCCAGGATTTCAGTTGAAAAGAGATCAGAAGAAAGAAGATAAAGAAGAAAAAATCTCAATAGAAGAACTTGTAGAAAAAGAGGTGGGAATGTTTCATTTTCTGTTTGCATATTTTCAATGTTTCCTCTCTGTATCAGAGATAAATAGAGAATATAAGGTTACTGTCTTTTGATAACAGTTGATATCGGACGAGGATGATATGGGCCAGGGAAGCCGAGGCTTTCTGGTCGATATACATCCGAGATCGATATCAACTGTTATCAAAAGACAGTAACCTTGTATTCTATTTATTATGCAGCTGACTTCAATTTTCCCTTTTCACAATTAAAATCAAAGAAGTAAATTAAGTGATTTACGTTGTGTTTATGACGTCATCAACAGTTTAAATCGGCGTTTTAAATCCAGCACCGTTAATCATGTTAATGTTATGCTTTATAGGAAATGCTGAACATTAAAACATACCTAAAAAGCATTTGTACAAGTTTTAGAGGCGGCTTATAACATTTCAGCTCATATCATTCGAGTAATTAGACGTTAGTGTGAAAAAAGGAAGGGTGGTGAAAAAATGAAAATCAACTTTTTCTCGAAAATTGCTTCGAATTTGCTATAGATGGATAGATAGTGATCTAACTAAGAAAATGAATATCCACAACACTATATTTAATTCAAAAATAAAAATTCTACAGTCATTTTTCAATTTTATGTGATGTGTGGTTTGCTTGTATTCTCAGAAATTTAAATGAAACGCATCTCTTAGTCTGAAGTAGCTACCGAAAAGTTAATTTATTGTGTAGGCCTAGCGTGTAAGAAATCCACAATAGCCTAGATATATTTCATAAATCTCACTGAATCTCTAAAGTGGGCGGGGCCTAAAACGTGATATCAGGACAGTGTCATAATAACACTGTCCTGTGATATCAGACGTCGCGATATCAACAAATATCAGACCAGCGTTATCGGGTTGTCGTCATGGCAGTTGCATAATAAATTTGTATACGATACAGTAAACTGTATATAGTTATAACGACTCCTGATACAGTGAAATCCAGGATATAAGGGACACATTTAAAAAAAAAAATTATATGAAAATGCTATGCGGATATAACATCTGCAGAATTTAAGGAAAATAATTTATAAAAAGTTATTTACAGAGTTTACTGTATGCTTTATCAACATGAAAGTACATGGTTGGCACCAAAAGTGGTTTTAAAATGTTAAAAAAAAACACAACTTATTACACTGCTGTATAAGCCTGTGGGACTTCTCTCAGCCAGCAACCTAATTAGTCATGGTACACAATGTAGATATGCATATTACTACATGTTACTAAAAGTGACTATCTGCCAACAGTCACATCCGCATCAGTGACCATGAAATTTAATTTTAATGTACATTATCATTATGATAAATAAATTTGATTTATTTCAGAGAGCTGCACTGGGGATAAATACAACAAAAGTTACCTTAGAAACATTCTTAAAATGGAAGGAAAGAAAGGTAAGCTCATTTAAACCAAATATATTAACTTCTGGATAAACTTTGAAAACACTTTGGTTCTAAATACTGTAAAAGTCTTTATTTTTGCGAGTTGTTTATTTCGCGGTTTTCCAATTTTCCACTTATTAGCGAGTTTTTTAATTCGCAAGCGAGCACAATTTTATATATAATCATTGTTTGTTTGCTATTTTTAGCAAGTTTGATGAATTCGCGAAGTGCTTCATTCGCGAAAGTTAGCTAAAGTAAAAACTGCAGGAAAAAGACTTTTACAGTATAAAATAGAAGAGAAGAATGAGGTGTGTTTTCATATGGAAGTACGGACAATCGCAAATCTTATATACCTCTTGTAGTCATGGTGCGACAGGGCTTCCTCCTATGTGTTGTAAAGCTGTCACCACTTTTTGGCTGTAACAGTAGTTTTTAAGTTAATAGAAATTGGGCTGATTTTGCTAAAATTTCTCCCACCAAAGCAAGTCTGCATAAGTAAGAAGATTTGGCAAGTGGCAGGGGAAGCCCTGCGTGGTCATGAAGACACTTGCCAGGATTGACCAACAATGACTGCCCTAATTAAAGTTGGCAATTGGTACTGCTTTCTGTAGAATATCACTCAACTTTATTCATTTAACTAGTGATTTCAATATTAATGACTACTGACCTTTGACTTGACAAATCTTTTCATGTGGAAAAGGTTTTAATGGATTCTTTTGTTATATTATGCTCTAACATCAGCAAAGCTGTGAGGTTAATGCATCACTGATGTCTTGTAAATTTGACAAAATTGTGTAATCTCCCACCTTTCTCACTGTTGAGATTTTCTTGAAAGTTTTGTACTCAAGATGTAAAGGATACATGTAGATGCAGTTAATGCAAGGAAAAGAAGGAACATTTCCAATTTATGTAATAATTAGTATTGTTATTTGTAGAGAAAAGAAAAGATGAAGGTTATGAAATCTGTACAAGAAAAGAAGAAAAGTGATTTCAAACAGGGCAAAGCATATGGTGTAAGTATCTGTAGAAACATTTTATGTCATAGCTTTGACTTTGTTGTTGTTGTAGGAGTTTAATGCACGTTCCAACCGTATTTTGTCATATTAACAGGCCCGCAGTTCTTGGGAAGAACCAGTACCAGACATCTATTCTCCATAAGAAACTGCCAACTTTCTCACATAAAGAGATGTGGTTGGTAGCAGGCTCGAACCCATGACCCTCAATCTACAAGAGGTTACAGTGATTTTAAGTGAGCTACTCAACCACAGAGGCGTAGATTTGGTGTTGTCAGAATGATTCTCAATACAGCCAGTATACTGACAGGCATTCAAGATCTAAAGTCATTTTCGAGGAAGTAAAACTTCTAGATCGGTTGAAAACACTTAAAAGTGTCTGAAATTTCCAGTGCACTGGCCGGGATTCAAACTGAGGCTTGAATTGGCAGTCCAATTAACCACTTGACCTCTGAGCCACTTTGATACCTTTTTATACCCCCGAACACAAAGTGTAAGGTGAGGGTATACTGGATGCAGCTTGTCTGTCCGTCTGTCTGTCCATCCGTATGTAGGCTTAAACTTTTGGAAGCTAAATCTCCAAAACCCTGGTCAGCATTTCATGATACTTCACGAAAATGATAAGTACAATGCCTAGTTGTGCATGATCCATTATCGGGCCAGAGATCAAGGCCACAGGGGCTCAAGATAGTAAAATCTTGTGGACGCTAAATCTCCAAAACCCCTGGTCAGAATTTCATGATACTTCACAGAAATGATAAGTACAATGCCTGTAAGTGTAGTGTCTTAGCAGACAATGTAAAGAATTTGTAACACAAACAAGTCACTTGAAATTATCTTTTAATCTAATACAGATCAGTGGACGTGAAATGTTTGAGTTTAACCCAGACCTTGTTGAAGGTGATGATGAAGAGGCTACAGAAGGTACTCTTAACAGAGAATATATGGAGGAAGAAGACGTAGCTGCTGTTAAAGATATAGATCTTGGAATGTTTGTCCCAACGGAAAGTGATGGAACAGGAACCCGTGTGGTGGAAAGACATTTTCAAGTTCAGGAAGATGAAACTGCCCCCACCATGAATGGAGTTGTAGGTGATGGTAAGAAATGAATTCCATTTTGGTTTCGTATTCTTCCAATAGCTGATTAATACTTTTATATACTTTGAAGTTCTCTTCCGCTTAATATCTTTAGATCTATATATCCACGGTCTTCAGACTTCAGAGAATGATTGGTCTTACTAAGTATATGATCGGTACTGTTTTTGGGGTGTATTTACCTTCATTACCTTTTCCTTAATAATACTCTACAGGTCATAATTTTCATTTTGCTTTTATGAAATTTGCTGAGAAGGTTGCCAGTATCAGGCATTGTTTTCAATTTCAAATTGAGAATGATCATTCTTTACCATTTCAGAAGAAGCAAGTAAAATGGATGAAGCGGGTGCGTTACCTAGTGCAGGGGCAGCAGGTGGTGGCGGAGACACTACAGAGGATGCTATAGCCATGGCAATAGCGGCGACAAAAGATGGTGATATGAACATTGAAATTGACGAGACTTTGTTTGATGGCGAAGATCTTGACGCTGTCGAAGAAGATTTAGAAACATTAGATTTAGAAGATTGACATCGGCAACATGGTGTCAGCGATTACACCGAAAAACTTTTAGCGTTCTGGGAAATTCGACTTACATCTTTTGCCATAACTGCTTCCTGACGTCAGTTTTAAATATCTAGAACTTACTTCTGCCTTTCTTTTCAGTGAAAATTAAGTAAATTTCATGAGCATATACATTTATGTGTATATTGACATTTTGTCCTGATAATATCTGCACAACAGCAGGACTCCCCACTTCCAATTTTGACAGCGTCTACAAGAAAAAAACAGATTTATGCGAACTGGTCATTTGGAATTGGCAGCAATATAGTAAGATTGACCCAAATTTCAGATGCTTATTTCAAAAAGGCTTTAAAGGGACATTCCCTACAACTTGCAGATTCCCTACAACTCACAGATTAGTTTATCATTTTATCAAAATGTTAATGATAGGTTAAATGAACGTGAAATAATAAATAAAAACATTTTTCAAGGACATACATAGAGAAATGTCTCATTTTTGAAAAAAAAAGTATTTTATTATATAAAGCTATCCACTCAAAAATTAAACTAACTATAAAATGAAGGTAACGGTACTACAATACATCTTATTTCACAATCTAACCTGTTTATTTCAACTTTTTTTGACTGACTAGATACGATACTATTCATTAAAATGTGACCAATAGTTTTTAAGGTATTTAAAAGTACATCCCGTTTTAGGGAGTGCATCTTTAAATACTGAAGTAACTACTTTATTATGTCCTTACTTTGTTTTACAACAGACTATTAGGTTATTTAAACATAGAATGTAAAAAAAGGTCATTGTTACTTGGTGCTTTTTGAAATTAAGGAGAGGTCTATAAACTTCAGCTTAAAAATTGGTTTGAGATGAAGGAAATGTTAAGACACCCTTACCAAACATTTTCATTACATCACATGAAGCCATACATGTATATGAATTTTCATTAGAATTACTATGTAAACAATTAAATTAATTGTCAAAGAAATGTTTTGTTATTTGGGCAATTGTACATTGCAAAGATGTTAAACTGTAACAATATGCCGCCCGGACCCACCCCCCAAAAAACATTCATTTGTATGACATGGTATGTGATCTCATAAAAACTGATTTTGAACAAATTTAGCTGTTTTATTGCTATATTTAAAACAGAAATAGAAAAACTTTGGATAAATCAGTTGGCTTACAGAATGTAAACTTGTGTATTCCAGTATTTTAGAAACTAGTCTTTTTCAGATTTTGAAATGAAAAACCAATTCTAGAGGTTGGGGAAAATCAACTGTTACTGCCTTTGAATTTACTTCTTGCACTGGCCCCAATGTTAATTATTTCTTGTCCTTAATGAAGGAAATTTTAATGTAAAAGAACTTGTTTCCTTGTATACATGAGCTTTTGAAGACTGTTTTGGTAAGGTCAGAGTATTTTCACATTGCATTGATACCTCAAAGTGCTAAATTGATAATTGTAAAGTTAACATTTTCTTGTTGAAAAATAAAGTATCTGTTGTTGACATACTTATAATGTTTACAAACATCCTGATATTTAAATGTGTGAGCTGCTGGTATATATATACAGTCAAACTAGGGTTAAACAGTCTATAATGTCTGAAATATGCCTTATAGTTTGTAACTAGTTACAGGTATAAGGTGATCAGATAATAGACTGGGTCGCATGGAAGCTCAGTGGCCAGAGTGCTTCTGACAGCTGAAGGTGCTGGGTTCGAGTCTCGGTTCAAGCCAAACGTCTCCAGTGCAGCAGCGAAGGTGTAGCCTAGGCACTAGTTTGACTGTATGTAATGGAATGTTAGTTTGTCATTCTGCTCTCATCCCTGCTCATTGGAATATGGTGAAAATAAACAATGAATTGTACAGTTTATATTGTGTCCTGTCTTATTTTAAGCCTTTAGAAGAGATTGTAATGCATATTGAGAAGTTATGACATGATATGCATTTTTTTCCAGTAAACCTTTTCCTAGTCCAATCAGTTCCTTACAGAGGCAGATTTTAATGGAAGAAGGTTTTCAAAACCTTTATTCCTCTTGCTTGTGTTGCTCAAAGATCAGTCAGGGAAAAAAACATGTGGTTAATTCAGGTTTTGGTGGATAGTGCAATGAGTCCCAGTTCCAGAGGCTGTTTCTTTTACGTATACAGCACCGACACAGGGCCTCAGTTTTAGGGACTCATCTGAAAGACCACTAGTTATGTTAGCGGGGGAGTGAGGAACTGAACCTGTGATCCTCTACTACCAGTCCAGCGAATCAACCACTAGACTAGTGATCCATTCCTACTGACTTGAAAAAAACAACGGGGGTTATATAGTGGTCCTGATTAATGTTTCTACCAAGTTGGATGATCCTAGGCAACACCGTTCTCGAGTTCCTGATTGGAAACTTAGCCTTCCAACGATCTGACCAACTGAAGCGCAATGCAATTTACCCCTCCTTGGCAGTGTAAAACCGTGTAAAATAGAATTATGCAGTGAAATATTCTGTCCTGTTTATATCATTCTTCAGACTATGCAGCTGAGATATAAGATAACACCGGCCAAAGCGAAGACGCCGTACATGTACCACAGTAAATTTGTCTTCTTAATGAGAATCGTAGATAAAAGAAAATAATCACCCGTACAAGGCCGTGCAACAATGTGTGTGTCTTTTCCGTGGACAGTGTGTGAACCTCTATCATTAATAGGCGTTACATTCAAATCCCATGATAACTTTAAAACTTTTATATAGAATGAGTATTTTTTCTGATAGAATGATGGTAGAAATGAGTTTTGTTTACTCCCGTATTTATGTCGTTAAATGTTAAAATAGTGTTGAGTTTAGAGTAGAGATTCTCATTTCATACAAGCGCACAAAAAGCGTTGTCCTTTCAGACACTCGAGTACTCAACAGACATTTCAATGAGGAACTTAAGTTTGATGAGCTTACAAACAGATGTATGCACGACGGGAAAATCTTCAAATCTCAAGGAACCGGACAGCGTTGTGGAAAGTAAGTATGTTTGATAAACAAATGTCACCATCATAAATGTAAAATTTTGGCAGTTTGTTATGGAGGATATTAGGGTCTAGTACTGATACTTTCCAGGATCAAATGTGTATTCCATATTCTCTAACTTACCTCTTTGTTTGCCTGATGCTCTTTGCTTACCTCTATCTTGAATGGTGAAACATGCCTTAATCGTTTAAGCCGGCCTGTTTTTTTCTCAGGTAGCCGATTAGTGCTCGTTATTCATGAAAAATTACCAGTTTCTCCCCGATCTCGAAATGTTTGACAGTTTTGACAAAGAATAAGAAAGAATGGGTTGGCCAGTTTGAGGAATCTTAGCTATTCGAAAAGTTTTTTTCTTTGAGATTCTGTGGCGCAGGCAGAGACATAGAATACATTACCTTTTCTATGTCTCTGGTGCATGGAAGAAAATACGGAGACCTGCACATGCCACTTCTGAGAGCAAATGCAAATTCAGATGTTGACCGTCATCAAAGAAATGCACATTACTTTGCAATGTTTTAGAATTTTCGCTGACTGCTTACGTTTTATGGCGAAAAGTTACCATGCAGTCACGTGCCGAGAGTCTGACTAAGGCGAAACAAAAACCTCGAATTTTTTTACAGTTGTATGTGCAATGGAATCGAAGGTGTTGGTCAGTTAGTGGAACCTGTCATCTTAAGGAAATTGTATGTGAAAAGGTTTTCTGATGAGTTTTCTTGGCGTGGCGAGAAAAACATGCAGGTCAGTAAACGCAATTTCTGAACAGAAGATCAGATTTTTTACTTCGCATTGCTACAAATCATACGAATACATATAAGATCTCATAGCTAGTATAAGTATAGTTTCCATCAATCTGTGTTGTTCTATAAGCCGAAAACGAGGGAAAATGGCTTTTCCAACTTGTCCCTTACTTAATATCACCTATGGGATTAATAGTTTCTGTCATGAGCACCAGGTGATGATTATCTCACATCGCTGACGGTACTATTTTTGGGAACGTTACTTGCCGAGCCGACATAAAAATCGAAAATGGTTAATGGTTATTTTTATCTAAGCATAGGGTCTCTTGGTATTCTTTTTCTTAGTTACCGTTGCATTTTCTATGCATTTCTAAATGCAAACTTATCAAAGTGATGAATTTCAGAAAAAAAGTCGATTTTCCACTTTTTTTAGTAATGATCTCACATTCTTTATTTACTATAATTTCTTCTTACTTGTGTGTTGCAAAGAGGGGTGCGACCGGTTTTTCCGGCTGGGCAAAATCACAGAAATGCCGATCCGATATGCAAGAAACATATTTCCGCGCATGTACCCATGTGAGACTTATCTCACATCGCTGCCGGACTATTTTTAGGTTAATTGTAAGCAGACATAAAAATCGAAAAATGGCTTTAATTGTTATTTTTTAAATAAACATAGGGTTGTTGGTATTCATTTTCTTAGTTAGATCATTTTCTATCCATCTATGCAGTTTTGAGTAAAATTCGAGAAAAAGTTAGATTTTCATTTTTTCATCCCCATCCTGTATGTGCACTAATTTCTTCTTGCTTGTGTAAATATGTATCTTATACGGTGAGAAAATAAATATATAATGAGTTCCGGAATACTTCTCGGGTTGGATACGTACAAAAGACGGAAATCATGTTATCACGTTCATATGCTAACAAACATAATTATGCCATAGGAACATGTTAAATTTATTTTTTTACATGTAAGAGAACATTTATTGCTGTTTTATAAATCTGGAATACTTCTTGCACGTTACGGAACATGTTATCTCTTGCTAACAATACATAATTATCATAAAGCAATTTTCTTTTATCTGGACGACAAGACTAACATACGAGTATAGACTGCACGTCCGTCACCGGACGACTGGAAAACACCGGACGAGCAGTCACTTCCAATTTTCTCAGTTACTATGAAGCCCAGTTCGTCAAGCATGTTGCCCTTCTCTCTTACCTCTTGTCTGAAAAGCTGAACAACAAAAGCTTTATTTTTGGGTCAGCAATACAAATACAACTAACATAGGTTCTGATGAACATTTAAAATCCTCTTTCAGTCACGTAAATTTCACAGAGTACACTTGTGACCATGTGAACGGTACTGTGCGTGTCTTGAACCATAAAATCATTGAGTAGGATGCACTTCCTCTAAAGTTTTAATAATTTAAAGATTGCAATATATTTTCCCTGTTCAAGTGAGTCACGGTGAGATATGGTCAAATTAAAGGTAACTTTTGGATGGACGCTTTCTTCATCGTCTCGGAGGTTTCATCAGTTCAATAAAACGGATCAAACTTGAGATCCGAATTAATTAGGCTAAGTAAGTAGTGACAATAACTAAAGACCTTCATCGACGTATGAACGCATGTCTTAATGCACGTTTGCCCAAATAGATCTATACATTGTAGTCATCTGTCTGCCTTGTCCAAATATCTCATCTACATTTATACAAGATGCTACGTTGCGCAGCCGTAGTTCTCATCAGCAACGTGCTTTTATGAGAGACATGCATGTCTCATGTTGTAGGCCTATGTGTGTTGGCCTATATCATAATTACCGTTGGGATGACCTTTCCATGTTGAGGGACCAATCCGTAAATTTGAAAGTTTTTTTGAGAAAAACAATTATATACATTAATTAGGCCTACTCTGACGACCGACACCAGACCAAAGCGGGCTTGTTTTGTCTAGATCTGATGTGTTTTACGGTTTTAGAAGCCACGGTCAAAATTTGTGAAAAAGTTTTAACAATTATTGAAACAATTTTGATCGACATAGGCCTACTGTACTCTGCTTCTGTGACAGTTGTTTTTTTTAACCTCTTACGAATATTCTGTTAATTATCTTCATCCAACCCAATCAAATAGCCGAGGAGTTTACATCTAGTCATGTTTAATAGGGAATTAGTGTTTTGAATTGACTTGATTTCGATTTCAGATCCCAAGGTTATTCCGTGACTATAAACAGTGCCTGCTCAGTTGTTCAATAGGGCTCAAGTTACGTTTACAATCAATAATTTATATCACGACATATCAAGAAATACTGTCCCGCATTAAATTTCATAAGGAATTAGATAATCACTTTTAAAAATACCTTGGCTTCACTGAATTTACAGGTGCTTGAAAATTCCGGATAGGCAACTTCGGTGCCTATATTTTTTTTGGTGGAATCTTAATTTTTCATTAAAACTAACCTTGAAATACCATGCTGTTAAAATTTACTCTTTCATTTGTAATGAAAAGTATTTAGATATAGATTACGATCACGGACCTATATGTTTACTGTATAGGTCCGTGCGACAATGTAGCCTAATGTTATGAACTTACGATTAATGAAGTGATTTTCACGGTATGTAAAAATCATAGAGTACCGTCACAAATTTGACAGAACTGCGTCATTGGAAACCAAAGAACAGTGTTTGATCGGGCATGAAACACATTTGTTCGTGTTTGTTTAGGTAGTTATTTATGACAGATTGGTATTTAACTGATAAATGAAAACCACATTGAAACAAAAAGGCCCTTCAGTCCTTTAATTTTTTCACTTTTCCCATTTGTTCTTCTGACAGTTGAAGCGATTTCTAATTTGTTGATACGCAGTTTAACACTTTTCGGATAGGCATAATAATGATACTTAATGTTAAAGTTGCCTGTTTAATTAAGGAAAACAAATATATATGCCATTTCTTTTATCTTTTTATCTGATGTTTTTACATTTTCATGAATCTTAGAGAGTTATTGGCTGTAGCAGTTATGTTATTAAAGTAAATTGACGTGTTTGGTCCATGAAAGGTCATGACTTATAGTTAGCCCAATGTATTTTGCGGCTTAAGTTGATCTTAACTTCATTTTTTATTCTTTTTATTTTAGTTTTTATTAACATTCTGTCAGTTGAGGCGTGCCAAGTCTAGGTCCCCAATAGGGGTTTGACTAAATGGAAGATAGATAGATAGATAGTCTTACCGGTTTGCAGCACTTTCAACCACAGTTTTATGACAGAGTTTGAAAGCAGTTTACAAGCAATTTTCAAATATTTTTTAGGAAATTTTCCAATATAGAAATATAAATCTTTCCTAAATCAATCTAAACAAGGAACTGTTACTTGCCTTCTTGGTCATTGCATTACCCATATATACCTACACGGGTAGAAATGTAATTATTGGGTGAGACATAATTACTCCCCTCTATTGAGTGTTACAGCCATGCAACATAGATCCATAGAACACAGGAGATTCAACTCCAGCCTCATTATGTTTTACAAAATATATCACCACATCGTAGCAATTAGACATGATCCTACATACAAACAACTATAAGACTAACCAGACACATGCATCCACTATTACTGACAGCTACAGGTTACCTCTGATAACCACAAGTACTCATTTTCCCCACATAGTATCACCCTTTGGAACCAACTCCCTTGTAACATTGCTACCCTACCTGACCTTGACTAGTTCAAGTAGGCTGTGGTAAATGTTCAGTATTTGCTGGGTGATCAATGTTTTTATCTTTCAATTTTAACTCTGTTCTCAGTTATATGCTAACATTTTAACTATTGACTGGATACTTTCTTCAAAGTCTCATTTTATACAGTAACCTGACAATACTCATTGTTAAGTATTTTATTGTCTCACTCTCTATACTAACATTTTGGATGTGCACTTTAGTCCTGCCTATAACACTCACGAGAGGGGTTGGAAGTATCCAAAGATAGATAAGATAGAGTTTCCTCGCAAAAGTCATGTTCACATTTTGTATACCTTTGGCTTCTTGTTTTTCATGCAAAACATTAAAACTTCATGCTAAGCAAAAAAGGTAAAATATAAATATCAGAAATAAAAATTAGAAATAGGAAACAGGAAGCATGATGTCTTAAACATTTGGACTAAAATACACCAAGCTTGACTACTTTAGTCTATTAATTGACATTTTGTGTTGGATTTAGGCACAGGCTTTAGTTTATACCAGGAAAGATTTGACGGTCCATTAGCAGCGCTAAGCGTTTAGTAACTTGGGTATCATAGCACGTAAAATAACACATACAACAGCTTAGTTAATAACATCTACCTTTATTATTGAACCGGACTGCGGACTATAACTTATATAAGTCACATGATTGAAAATATATGTATTATATATGGTCACTGAATTTGTATTCATGTATGGGCGATCTGGATGTCCACATAGCTAAATGATTCACGTATTTAAAAGGCAGACATATTTAAACAGGTATGTAACATTTGTTACTTCAAAGAATATTGTTTTTACGCGCATGTATGATGATTTACTGAAACTGATGTAAAGCGTGAAGCGGATCCGTTTCGTTTAGTGATAGACGTGTACACGTTTACCAAATTCCCTAATCGTGACAGCCCTAGTTGGATGTATACAAACTTTATTTATACCAGGAAATATTTTACTGGTCCACTACAGTAGTAGCAACTGATAAGAAACAGTACCGGTATCCATGATAGTCTCACTATTTCCACCGCGATGGCAAACTGATTTTACAGGTTGACATTTAAAAATTGTTTGCCTTCTTTGTCTTGTTGTAATGTGCAAATACCTGTGTAGAAATTCCATACAGATATTCGTTGGGCAATTAGGAAAGCAAGATGATTGAATATTTATTGCGTATTTATGATTTTACACAACAGGATCAAGTTTAATAATGATGCTTAAACAATTCAAAGTTCAGTTTACTAATCTATACACCAGAAGATGAAAAATGAAAATATCATAGTTGACATAACAATCGGAACTCTGGTCATGTCGGGTGATGAAGGTCTATTTTATTAACAAGGTATCTGCTGATATATGGGTCCGAAGTACCTTAAATACTAAAACATAAAATTAAGTGTGAAGGTGTGACAGTTATAAAATGTCAGATCTCTGAAAGCAGTCACACTGTAACAGCACATTAGTTAGGCTATATCCATGCATAACTTTGATTTATCATTTATTCTGTATTATTCTTGTGCACCACTGTATAAATGAATCTAATGTTAGGGTGACGCTATAAAAAAGACACACTTCTATAGTTATGTATGCATGTAGCTGGCTCTAAGGCAGTGCTACTCTACATAACACTATTTCCTTTAAATATGATAAACAATTTATTGTTTAATTAACAGACTGTGTTGAAGAATAAAGAGCTATAAAGATGAGTGTAGATATCCTGTCATCAGCCAGCAGCTCGAGAGTTGTTGGTACCTACCATATCTCAGACAGACAAGTGAAAAGACTGAAAAGACCAAGGTAAGGGTTTAGTTTCACTTACTGAAGTGCGATTGATTCTGTGTGTCATTTCATACTGTTCTGTTCTCCTTTCGATCCTCCAATAATGTATGACTGATAGCATGTATCAGTTCTAGATCCTCCAATAATGTATGACTGATAGCATTTGTCAGTTCTAGATCCTCCAATAATGTATGACTGATAGCATTTGTCAGTTTTAGATCCTCCCAATAATGTATGACTGATAGCATTTGTCAGTTTTAGATCCTTCAATAATGTATGACTGATAGCATTTGTCAGTTCTAGATCCTCCAATAATGTATGACTGGTAGCCTTTGTCAGATTTAGATCCTCCAATAATGTTTGACTGGTAGCATTTGGCATATTTAGATTCTCCAATAATGTATGACTGATAGCCTTTGTCAGTTCTACTTCCTCCAATAATGTATGACTGATAGCATTTGTCAGATTTAGATCCTCCATTAATGTATGACTGTTGCATTTGTCAGATTTAGATCCTCCAATAATGTATGACTGATAGCATTTGTCAGATTTAGATCATCCAATAATGTATGACTGGTAGCCTTTGTCAGATTTAGATCCTCCAATAGTGTATGACTGTTGCATTTGTCAGATTTAAATCCTCCAATAATGTATGACTGATAGCAGTTGTCAGATTTAGATCCTCCAATAATGTATGACTGGTAGCCTTTGTCAGATTTAGATCCTCCAATAATGTATGACTGATAGCATTTGTCAGATTTAGATCCTCCAATAATGTATGACTGATAGCATATGTCAGTTCTTCTTCCTCCAATAATTTATGACTGATAACAGTTACAATTATTCCATAAGCCTATTTTTTGATAGCCGAAACTATATGTGTCTGGTTCTATTTGTTAATTTCATGTAAATCATTCCATATCCCATTCTTATGACTGACAGCATTTGTTATCCATCCGCCCATTCTTTTTATAGACCCCTATCCGTGTGTGACTTGTAGCATTTGTTATCCATCCGCCCATTCTTTTTATAGCCCCCAATCCGTGTGTGACTTGTAGCATTTGTTATCCATCCGCCCATTCTTTTTATAGCCCCTATCTGTGTGTGACTTGTAGCATTTGTTATCCATCCGCCCATTCTTTTTATAGCCCCTATCCGTGTGTGACTTGTAGCATTTGTTTGTTTCAGTAAACCCATTCAAGTAGCTTGTTCCTTGTGTAACCCATAACTATGTCTTTGTGATATTGGTCAGTTCTTGTAAATCATTTCATCAGTATGTTTTTCCCTAATCCATAACCATGACATTGTGAGACTCACTCTATTTGGCAGTTCATGCAAAAATTCTGTGTGACTGATAGCATGTGATTGAATCACCCTGTAAATTATTCTGTCTGTCACCGTAGACAGACAGCTTCTTTTTAGATCAATTGTTTGTTACATCTTAAAAACTATTCTTTCTGATCATTATTATACCAAGGGATTTTCCCAAAAAAAAAAAATTGGGAAAAAAAAAAAAAACCACCCTTCCCCCCAAAAAAAAAAAAAAAAAAAAAAAAAAAAAAAATTTTTTTTTTTTTTTTTAAAAATATTTAAAAAAATTTATAAATATAAAAAAAAAAAAAAAAAAAAAAAAAAAAAAAAAAAAAAAATAAAAAAAAAAAAAAAAAAAAAAAAAAAATAAAAAAATAAAAAAAAAAAGATTTATTAAGAACCAACCATAAGTCTGTTGTATCCGTTAAATCTGTTTGTGTTCATTACACACGGTTGCTCTCTCACACAATTCGGCAAGTAACTGGTTTACAAGATAACAAAAGAAAATAATAAAAAGAGGGAAATGTCTGCCACAAAAAATATATATTTCGGAATTAAATCAGTCAAGGAAATTGAAATATTGCCTTCAAGGTAAAAAAAGTTGTTGTGTGAAATATTTTGTTCAGTTGATCCCAGTATAGGTGCATGAAACTATGCATACCAATCACTCTCTAACTTATTTAATTTTTCTTTTTTAATACACATGTAGATAATTACACTTCTGGGAAAAGCTGTGTTAATTTAAATTTTAATGGCTAGCTTGTATCTGGGAAATTGTTTATTTTTATTTATATTATTCCAGTATTGGCAGAGTTATGGCTCTTGACTTAATAAAATTGACACTTTTCCTCTTGTGTTGCATGTAGGTAAAAAAGAATTTCAGGTACAGCCTTGAAACCAAATACAATGTTAATCAGCATTTGTAGTTGTGCATCAGGGTTGTTTGTTTGTGGAATCATCCAGTAAGGATAGAGTTATGGCCCTTGACTTAATGAAAATTGGCAATTTTCAACTTGTATCACATGTACTCCAAAAAGTATTTAAGCTAGAGCCATGAAAATATTAAGGAATGTTTAACATCATGTGAAGTTGTGCACCTGGGGTTATGTTTGTCTGTCTATTGGTCTCTCTGTTACAGTCTGTCCATCATACATTTTGTGTGCACGTATCTCCAAAAGTAATGAGTTTAAATAATGAAAGTTTACAGGGGTGTTTATCAGCATGGTTATTAAGGTGTGCACCTGGGTTTTTTTTAACTGTCTATCACAAATTTTGTGCGAATCTCCAAAAGTATTTGAGTTAGATTTGTGAAAGTTTACAGGAAATTCAGGAATGTTTATCAGCATATGGAGTTGTGCATGTGTTGTTTTTCATGACGATACTGTATTAGTCTGTTGTGATGCTGTGGGAAGGGGAGGGTGGAGGGGAGACATACTTTTTTGTCTAGAAAAAAACCCCTAATTTTTGGTTGGATTTGTATGAAACTTTAAACATATCTTCATTATATATGTCACTTAAAACTTACCATGTTTTAAGCATCACAATTCAAATGTGAGGAACAAGTTCCATAACTCTTACTTCATTTACAAGTTCCATAACTCTTACTTCATTTACAAGTTCCATAACTCTTACTTCATTTACAAGTTCCATAACTCTTACTTCATTTACAAGTTCCATAACTCTTACTTGGTTTCATTTACTGCTGGTATATTATCATATTTCATATTCACCAAACGCTTCAAGTGGCTAATCAAACTGTACTCTGGCATTTACCATTTCTTGCCAAAATTTGTTAGCTTGATACAATGCATATGTACAAGTGTATATTTACCTGTAATACAGTCACTGAGTATTACATTAATAAATTTCTACTTTTTATTTGAAGGAGTCAATACTTCCTGTAAGACTGTCTCTGCCTTTAAAGTTGGGTAGTGATTGTCAAGTGTTGTGAACTCTCTGTTTTATCATGCAATCATCTATTTTATATGACTATAATACCTCTATCTTCAATTCCTCTTAAAACACTCATAAAACAGTTAAATATAGTCTTTTTTGTTTGTTCCCAGTAATTTATGATCTTTTTTCCGATACTCAGGATCTGGAAGGGTTTTGAAGATAAAGAATTTTAAAGACTAGATTGAAAACTGGGGATAGTTTTGTCTGTATATCATCACAAAGTTGCTAGCTATTGCTTTGTCCATTTATTTCTGTTTCTTCATCTGTCTGTCTGTTAGGCTTTTTGTTGATCAGCTCAGATCATGTTTCCGCTAAACTTCACAGAAAAAGAAGATCATGGTAGGGTGTTCACAACACTTACGTCAGAGATCAAGGTCACACTTCAATGCCAAAGCCCCACTTTGTGGCCATATGTCATTTCAAGGCTTGAGTCTGAAACTTTCTTTGTTTAAATGCACAGTTTTGCAATTATAACTCGCCAGTTTTAAGTAAGTTCACATTGCCAAATTATTGGTTAGGGCCTCAGACACACTTGAAACCGCATTGTTTTTGCAAATGAGATTTGCCATATGTTTATGATGCTAATACTTCCACCCACTTTCTTAAAATGTATTGTTTAACCTGCGGCTTATGTTTTTGGTAGCTTGAAAGACTGAAACTTCAGTTTTGTAGATATTTTGAAGGAATTTTTTCATTTAAAGATAACCCTTCACATTATCCATGGATTTTGTAATTATCTAATATTGATTAAAAATTAAGTTTTGTTTGCAAAAACTGTTTTGACTCTGCTTTTGTAGAATTTTATCTTTGTGGATCTTGTACTTCAAATTAAAGACATTTGCAAATAAAAGGATGATTAAGGTACTGGTCAAAAGTTGTTTTTGAGTACAGAACAGAGTCAGCCTGGCATAATCATTCAGCGATTGTTCAGCAGTATCAAGTAGAAGTTATAGGAGTTTGTCCCATGATCGTGGGAATTAAGGATTTCCATATGACGATAAAAAATATTGGTGCCTGTTCACTGTTTTCCCAGTGTGGTGAAAGATATTCTTTCTGGACTTAACAGAAAATGCAACTTATTAAATGCTGTTAAACATAGTGATTTTTTATTTACTTGACAAAATGTTGTCACTAAGAACTCAGCACAAGCAATTTTTAAGATAGGCGCTGGGATTCTAGTTCCTGTTTCACTATGAGTTGTCATAGCCTTAATAGTGGAAGTATATATAGAGGTGGTGATGTCATAAGAGACAGAGGTGATGTCATCAAAGTGTTTATCTGTAATAAAAGGTATCTAGAATTTTTTGTGAAATGTTATTTGTGTGAAGGAAGTACTTGATTGATTTTTAGATTTCATACAATTTAGGTACATGTGCACTGACATAGTTAGAGTATGCTTACTGTAATTACTAGGTCAGGTGTCATATTGTCAGCACATTCATACACTTTTCATACTGAAACAAAATCCAGTGTTCCTGACCTCTGATCTCTGACCTGATAGAGAAATTATTTTTATACCCAACAAGAAACATAATAACCTAACGTAAATGACCTTATTTGTCCACAGTTATAAAGGTGTTGCAATGAAACTTTGTACTCATTACAACCACTTATCATTGTTGATGTGGATCTCAGTTTGTCAGAGATTTAGGTCACAGGGGACCGTAAATAGATAATCTCGTCTGTGCTTTATCTTATTGGTCAAATTGTAATTTAGGTCAGTAAGTTAAAGGTCAAGGTCACAAGGTCAGTGGAAAACCTGTCCTGCTTCATAACTAAAGAGCAAAATGACAGGTAAATTGTCTGTTATCTTTGTAGAGATATTAGATTTGTTCAATAGATGATGCCTGGGTATGAATATTTAAGGTCAAAGTAGCAAGCTTTCATAACACACACAAGGTAGAACAGTTGCAATTTTTATGCCCTCGCTGCCTTTCGGCACATAATGATTGCATCATCTGTACATCTGTCCTTCCGTCCATCCATCATGCTTTTGTGGGGAGCACTACTCAAAGTGTTGAAGGGAATCAATTGATGCTTGATAAAAAACAATGAGAGGAAGTTCAGTGTGCAACAACCATAACTCTAGCTTCATTGATTTTAGAGTTACTGCCCTTAGTTGATATTTTTTCCTGTACAAAGCATAACTTTAAAAGTATTGAAGGGAATGAATTAATACTTCAAAATAAAATATTATACAGAAAGCCATAACTCTAGCTTTGTTACATATGAGTTACTGCTCTTTCATTTTGACAGCTCTTGTTGGAGAATTAAAGCTAATATAGGCACATATGTCACTTTACAGTGCCACCTCAACCTTCACAGTAGGTAATAGTTTGCAACCAGTGGTTACCATTAATTGCTAAATTATACATGAAACTAGGCAGAGTATAAAAGATATAAACAGTTAAATAAATAATGATTGATTTGCCTCTGTATTAAATTTCACAAAAAATCTTATTCAAGTGCATGATTGTGTAAAAAAAAGTTCCAAATAATTTAAGACTCAGTTGAAGTTACTTAATGTTATATTTCACTGTGAAACAGACATCTTTTTATATAAGACAGTGGTTTTGAAAGGTAGTCCAGTGCATAAAAATATGTTACTTCACTTATTTCTCCGTGATTCATGGCCCAGTATTTTGATCACTGGTCTATATTTTATGTACTCACGATTTAAAACCTTACATGTTTTATCTTAAGTGGTCAGTAATCAAAGTCAGGGTCCCTGAATACAGAAGCTTCAGATCTGTTTGTTTAAAGCAGTATATCAAAGGTTCAAAGCAATGGGCTTATAACTTATATGATTTTTGTTTAAATGTACTTACCGTAAAACTTTTAATAAAAAACCCTCCTTAATTAACTTAATTAAATGAAATATTGAAAGACATTATTATTGTAAGAGCTTTTTATATAATCCCTGGGATCAAAATGTGTAAAAAAAACTGCAAAAACAGAGATATAAGTATTCAGAAAAAAAGTAAGTTCAAACACTCCAAAAATACCAAATCATCTATTTTTGATGCATATTCATAAACCACCAAGGGTCATAGGCCAGATTGGTTTATAGCTGAGCATCAGAATAACAAGACCATAAACAAGGCTTACAAGCTGAATAAATGCAATGGATTTTTTTCCAGGCAGACATTTACATTACGATAAACAAGGCTTACAAGCTGAATAAATGCAACAAGTTATTTTCCAGGCAGACATTTACATTACGATAAACAAGGCTTACAAGCTGAATAAATGCAGCAAGTTATTTTCCAGGCAGACATTTACATTACGATAAACAAGGCTTAGAAGCTAAATAAATGTAATAGGTTGTTTTCAAGGCAGACATTTACATTACGATAAACAAGGCTTATAAGCTGAATAAATGCAACAGGTTATTTTCCAGGCAGACATTTACATTACAATAAACAAGGCTTACAAGCTGAATAAATGCAGCAAGTTATTTTCCAGGCAGACATTTACATTACGATAAACAAGGCTTATAAGCTGAATAAATGCAGCAAGTTATTTTCCAGGCAGACATTTACATTACAATAAACAAGGCTTATAAGCTGAATAAATGCAACAGGTTATTTTCCAGGCAGACATTTACATTACAATAAACAAGGCTTATAAGCTGAATAAATGCAGCAAGTTATTTTCCAGGCAGACATTTACATTACAATAAACAAGGCTTATAAGCTGAATAAATGCAGCAAGTTATTTTCCAGGCAGACATTTACATTACAATAAACAAGGCTTATAAGCTGAATAAATGCAACAAGTTATTTTCCAGGCAGACATTTACATTACGATAAACAAGGCTTACAAGCTGAATAAATGCAACAGGTTATTTTCCAGGCAGACATTTACATTACGATAAACAAGGCTTACAAGCTAAATAAATGTAATAGGTTGTTTTCAAGGCAGACATTTACATTACGATAAACAAGGCTTATAAGCTAAATAAATGCAGCAAGTTATTTTCCAGGCAGACATTTACATTACAATAACAAGGCTTACAAGCTGAATAAATGCAACAGGTTATTTTCCAGGCAGACATTTACATTACGATTAACAAGGCTTAGAAGCTGAATAAATGCATCAGGTTATTTTCAAGGCAGACATTTACATTACGATAAACAAGGCTTATAAGCTGAATAGATGCAGCAAGTTATTTACCAGGCAGACATTTACATTACAATAACAAGGCTTACAAGCTGAATAAATGCAACCGGTTATTTTCCAGGCAGACATTTACATTACGATAAACAAGGCTTACGAGCTAAATAAATGTAATAGGTTGTTTTCAGGCGACATTTACATTATGAAAAAGGCTTACAAGCTCAAGGGTCATACGCCAGATTGGTTTATAGCTGAGCATCAGAAACAAGGCTTACAAGCCATGCAAAAAAAACAGATTGCAGAGATCAACATCAAATATATTTTTATTCAAGAACTTCAAAAGAAAGTATTACCATAATTAAAATGATTCAGGTTCAGATCCAATGTCCGCACTGCTCATTACCTGTATGAAGGTTATCAGACAGGTCTACTATTGAAAGTTAAATGTAAATATTTGGATACTAAGGACATGTGATATGGACTAATCAATGGATGATTAAAATTGAAGTGCTTTTTGTAAATAATTGATATGTCCGGTTAACTTTGACTGCAATCAGTGACATTTCACTTGGTATTAATGTTTAACTGGGAATATTTTTGGTTACGAAAGAATTGAATTCAAAAAGCATAAATTTTTCTTGTTTTTTTTTTATTTCCTATGTTAATTGAAATAATTTGCAAATATCTTTCAACTAAGGTGCATAAAAGAGGTCAAATCTAAATAAGTTGTATTTTGTAATTTCTTTTCCTATATTTTTAATAGATTTGTTTCTTTTTCTCTTTTGTAAAGATAATTTGCCTGAAGACTTAACTTTATGTCAAAAGAATATTCGAACGTAATTTGTTTCGTTTTTATTGAAAGACAGTAAAAATTACCGGAAGTCTCGCTATTTTATTATATTTTCCTTACCAACGATTGATATTTTAAAATCTATGCTACAATTTATAATCTGTTATCTACGATTAGAAATAAGAAATCAATATTATATCATCGGAAATAGGAAGAGTAGTTTCGTCAATTAAGTCGTTTTTTTATGTCAGTATGAGTGAATCCTGTGCAATTTCAAGAGTTGTCATCAATATTGCAAACACAGTGAAAGTGGAATCGGTATAAATCATTAAGATGGATTAAGTTTCGAGGTCAAGAATGGTTTTAAACAGATATGATTTCTATAACACATAAAAGGTAGGTTATTTGATACTTTCATATATTTATAACATTTAATTGAAGTTAAGTTAAAAGTTATTATGAATTAAAGATTATGTCAAAGAACCTCATTTTTAGTAAAGTTATAGACAAGTGACATGAATACCAATACAGATTTTCATTTCCTTGTGATTTTAAGACAGTTGACTAGTGCAGTGTTTTTTTTTTCTGAGATTTTATGGCTAGCGGTTATATAGCTTTATTCATTTCAGCATCTTTACAGAATGTGCTGAAAAGTAATATTGCTAAAACCAGCTTTGTCTGAAAAAACATTTTAAACTTGATAACTGGAGTTAACCAGAAGAAAATGCTGTGTGGCTAATTGCAACATATCAGCAAAGTTATGTCAGGGATTTAGTATAAACACTTTGATACTGCTGTCATACATTCCCACATACAGCCTCTTGTTTATAAGTGTGCCCTCATTGCTGCTTATTTCTGACTTAGTAACAGTTTCTTATGAAGAAATATACTTTTTGCAGTTTTTCTTTTGTAGTTATCATTCTTTAGACAAATTTTCCATTTGCATCATCATTTCCTTAACTTCCTTGCTTCATTCTGCCATTAGTCAGTGTTGGTAAATCGTTCAAACTCATGCAGTGTTGATGGTTACTTGCATCGTGTAACCAGAACAAGCAAGTTTTTCACACTTTACATAAAACTTTATAAGTTTGTTTGAATGAACAGAACAACTCACCAGACAGGCAGGCTAGACTTCTCCTGTAGTTGAGGTTTTGATTTTTTCATGAGATACAAGGCATGCTCTACACAATGTCATGTACCCACAACAGTCTGTGGACTGTGCAGGATCCTTCGGCAGGCACATTTTTCTTTATCCCTGTTTCACATTCTTCACAAAAAGTTTCTTTTGCTTCATAACAGTTGGATTTTTGCCTGACACATGTAAGAGTTTTTTTGTTGCCATATTTTACTTTTTTTCTTTACTCTTAATTTTTGTTTTCAATTTTATTCAGTTCTCTTACAATAAGTTTTTATATATAACTATATAAAGCGGTCAGTGTATGGTAAGCTAGCCTATGCTCTCCAGCTTGGAGGAAATAAAGGAATAGCATAATTATGAAACTGATAAGATATATCATCAGTGTGACACCTTAAATACAGTCAGATACTGATGTTTTGGACACCAGGGGCTGGAGTGTTTCATGTACATATACTGATGTACAATGAAAACACGCCATACTTTATTCACATCTTGTCTTTAGTATATACCTATAATTAAAAAAATGTTTAGAGCTTTTTAACAAATGACCGAAAGAAGAAAAATGTAATGTAAAGTTGATATTTTTTGATGGTTGAAAATGAAAGTTTACATCTGTTTAAAGTACATATCGGACTATAATTTTATGTTTGCATATGTATTTGAAATTTGATTTCAACAAAATTTCACAGTTCTTCATTGAATACATCCTCACCTTAAGTCAAACTCTTAAGACAATAGTAAAATAAATAAGGAGCAGTTTAAGTGAAGTTATACAGAATAATATGAATAAGGTCAACAGGTCAGGTCACAGAAATCATTATTTACCCTGCTGCCTCAATATTTACAAATATACCAGATCCTCATGCATGGTGAGCTATTGTAATTGCCTGATGTCCATCGTCTGTCTGTCCAGCCTTAACTTGTTAAGGCTCTAGAGGCCATAGTTTACCCCAAATCATCATGAAGATTGGTCAGAATGTTTGTTTCAATGATCTCTGGGCCAGGTTTGAAACTGAATCACATGGTCAAATTTGAGGAAAACATTGTTAACACTTTAGAAGCCACATTTGATACTCAATCTGCCTGAAAATTAGTCAGAATTGATCTTGATCTTAGTCTTGATGATTTCTAGGTCAAGTTTGAATGTGGGTCACCTGGGGTCAAACAGTAGGTCACGCCGTCAAATTAAAGAAAACCCTTGATCACATTCTAGAGGCCACATTTTATACCAAAAAAAAAAAATCTTTATGAAACTTGGTCAGAATGTTAGTCTTGATGATTTGTTACTCAAATTTGAATGTGGGTCACTGGGGATCAAAAACAAGGTCACCAGGTCAAATCCAATGAAAATGCTGTTAATACTCTAGGAGTAATTATTTAAACTATAGCCAGTCATTATGTAGATTGGTCAGAATGTTTGTCTTTATGATATATAGGTCAACATTGAATCTGGGTATCATTGGGTCATGAGTAGGTCATGTACTCAGGTGAGCGATATTGGCAATCTTGGCCCTCTTGTATATTTTCAGTATAATTAGCGCAATATTCAATGATAATCTGTTACCATGACAACTGGTGTTATCATTTCATTTTCTACGAAGTTTGAGCAAATCAAACAATTTCTTTCTTTGGCCTTCAGAACAAATTGAAGTTAAATGTATAGAAATGTTCTACAAATTTTTAGCCATACCCAGGTTTCACCTCGCATTTTCAGTGCATGACAAATAGCCTGCTCTGTGTAATAACATTCTGATTGACAGAAAATTGACGATTTATTGAAATACTCCTTAAAAAATGGCCTAGATTTTCAAGAGAAAAATACAAATGCTGCTTTTGAAATTGATTGAGTGTTAGCGTATTGATTTAAATTACTTTTTCAATTCACAGCCTACTGGCTTTCAAAAATAGAAAATGTATGGCTTTTAAAAGTATATAAATTGCAATGTTTGTAAAAGTTATTATGTTGTATAGAGTAATGATTGATAATGCAAAAAATTGACAAAGTGCTGTTTATATATTGAAGTCGTCAATCCAATTTTGTTTCAGACCAGTAACTGTTGCAGTAGATCATTTCAGTGAATCATAAACTTTCATTATATTGAATATAAGGAATATACTGGATAAACATGGAAGAAGAGTAAACCTGCCGGATTAAATATTAATTTTGAATTAAACAGTTTTTTCATGGACATATTGCCGTATTTCATAATGTAACGGTACATGATGGAGTAGGAAGTTACATTACTTGCGATGGATTGTTTTAACCGATTTAGTATTGAAGATGGTTTTAAGGCTACATGACAGAGTTATGTTGTCTTTTAGATGGTATTGCACAAATGATGGGATATTTTACAGGCTGTAAGTGTACTCACCCTTTTCCCGCAAAATCTCTAAAATGGACTGGCCCATTTTTCAAGTTGGACTGTACTATAATGATTGTTTGCTGGCTAAAATTTACAGCCTGAATAGTAAACAGTGCATATCTTGATCTGACTGCAAGTATTATACAGGCTGATCATGATCTGCACTTAAGTTGCAACAGAAAAGCACTTGCCGCCAGCAAGGGCGAGAGTCTTGTAATTTTCTGTTGCTACTGAAAATAATTTGTTACATCAGATATATGTCAAAGTTGCTACATGACTTCCAAAATTAAACAAGAATGGTTTTTAGGGGAGATAGGTTATTAGCTTCATGTCAAATTGGTTTCACTGCTATCCATTGAAAACTTTATAAATAGAGTTTCATCTATAAACAATTAAAATATTAAAATCTAGCCCCTGTCACTGGTCGAAATAAATAAAAACATTTAAATCAACAATATTTTGAAACTTGTTGTCATCATTGCATTATTGAAAATGCGGTAATCAATATAAAATCATGAACCATGTCAGACAATAATAAAGATTCTGTATGTTAATGTCATCCATATATTAATCCATAGAATTATGCTTTATAGGACATGATAGACAGACAGAGAAGTGATATTATGAATAAAAAAAGAAATAGAATATCAAATAAAACAAGAGTGTGAACACAAATGTCATGAATATTGCTTGAAATGAAAACAGCATCAAAAGTTCAGTCCCCATGCCAAAAATTATAGAATAGAATTAAGTAAACAAGCAATGTATAAAGAAAGTACTTTTCAATTTTTGTAATGTGCTTAAAGTTTTAGAAATACTGTCTTAAAGTTGTTTTACAAAATCTGTCATGTTTAGCAGAGATTGATTTTGATGAGTGAACCTACCACCAATGTATTCCAACGAGCTCAACGTGTGGAAAAGGCCCACTACTAAAAATCAAACTGTAACTGAATGCATGTTTGTTACTGCCAAAGAAAGCCATTGAGTAGAGTCTAAAGGATTCATACAGAAAAAATTACATTGTTAAAAAAATGCATTAAAATTTCCATGCATAAATCATTCAAATACAGAAGATTTAGAACTGTGAATGGATGGCTTGAGAATGATCCCTTTAAGAATGGATAAACAGGTACATTTTCTGTTTTAGGTCTACCCCAGCACATGCGACTCGACCGTCGTCATACGGTCACATAGTTCCTCCCAGTACAGCAAATTCTACAAGTGAATATGGTACTACATTACGAATAAACAGACCTAAGACAGCTGCTGCGATTTTAGGCATACGAGAGTGAGTACACGTTCAAAGTTACATTTTCCTTTTCTAACAATATACATATTTCACGTTTCTTAAGTAGAAAGAGTTACATAACATGTTTTACTGTCTATACTGAAAAAAAGTGACATTGTGACTTACTTTACATTTATTTGTTTACTGAAAGAGTTTGATTGAAACATAAAATTTACTGACTGAATAGTCAGAAGTGCAGATCATGATCAGACTGCAAGGATGTACAGGCTGGTCAGGAGCCTGATATGTCAGATTCAATTGTCAGCAGTACAGTAACAATTCAGCTTCCTGTTGGGTTTGATCCTTTCAGTACTTTCATTTTTTAATCCTATTTTTTAGTTGTGACAGAGTTAGCCAACTTGAACATGAGGCTACAAGAAGACATAATCTGGAGACACATCTACCTGTGAAGAAAAATAGAACCCCACCATGGCAGGCCAAAATTGATGTAAGGTCTTTTTGATTTAACAAGTGATGAATTAATTTTGTAGAACTTGCATTGAAATAAATAATACAAGTTGATGCACAGACATTGAAATAAGCTTTTTCAGCTAAATGTTTGACTCAGGGCTTTTTAATTGAAAGGGGAAGGGGCCAACGCCCTTGATTTGGGGAAAAAATTAGCTTGGTACTTTGGCAATGGGGAATAAACATCCTGAGGTAAAGTCAACTTTTGGGGAAAACTGCATGATTTGAAAAACATCTTCTGAATGCTAGACATCTGTAAACAGCCTCCTACTATAGAAGGGGAAAAAAGCCCTGTAAACTATGCTTAATGTCTGTTGATGGGTGTAAGTTCAACTCTTGTGATCCTGACCAGTAGTTGCAAGAGTGGAGATTGCCAAGGCAAGTATGAAATTTGACTTTTTGGTTGAATACAAATCAACTACTTGTACAATGAAGGGCTATCAGTTTCAAGTTAAGGATATCTGTGTGAATATAACTACAAATAGAAAAAAGATGCTTTTTATTTATTAAACAAAATTTTAGAGATTATTTTGCAGTCATGGAGGACATGTAATACAGACAAGATAAATAGCCAGTATTGGAATTTTGATTCCAAACATGTATGTACTTGTTACACAGTGTGGATAGGGGGTCAGGATGTTATGGTTTTAAAGACCCAGGATCACAATTACAAGTAGCTCTTATTTTACCCAGAAAGGTGTCTTACTGGTGGAATGTTAGAAATATAGCACAGTATTTTTTGTCAATATATTGCAAAAATTAAGAAAGGCTTTCTGGCAACTCTTTTTCGTGAAGAAACAACTTGAATACAAAAGAAAGGCTAGAAATTATGTCAACATTGTTTTAGAGTGAACAGAACATGGTTCTATCATTATCCTATCAGTAAATTTATCTTTCTGTATCGATAGATTTAAAGTGATCCTGGGACTTTAACAGTGAAGGTCTTCTCCAAAAAGGGTTTTAAGTGTAAGACACTCATGATGGTTCTTTATATGAACAGAACTTAAAACAGAATTTATTTCAGATATTGAATTTAATACTTAAAATGGCCAATCATCCACAAACATTACACAACGTAAAAGCAAAGTCAGAAATGAAGTGTACAAATATCTTAATTAGTTATGGTTTATAAATGATATATTACCAATTCAACTAAACACCCAGAAAATATCCTGAAACCTTATTTATTTCAAGATGACTATATGCAACATGTAAAGTAAAATAGTGCTAAATTACAAAGTAAATATTTTGAAGGTTGATCATGGAACTATTGTATCTGCATATGAAAATAACAACAGATACAAAGTTTCATGACCAACCCTCGACTTACCAGTAAATCAAAGACCTAATGTTTCAAGCGATTGCAGAGGTGGTTTCTAATGGTGGTATAGGATTGTAGTGCCTGATTGCAGATTTTAAGCACAAGTTGTCTACAGTTGTATATGTTGCACTGAGTTTGTTTTGTTTTTATGCCCCCGAAGGGTGGCATATTAAAATCGCACCGTCTGTCCGTCTGACCGTCTGTCCGTCTGTCCGTCCGTCCGTCTGTCCGTCCGTCCGCTCCCCCCCCCCCCCCTTCGTGCCCGGACTGTAACTTTGTCATGCATTGAAGGATTTTAAAATAACTTGGCACACATGTCTAGCACATCAAGCGAGCGCGTGCAAGACCCACATCCCTACCTCAAAGGTGAAGGCCACACTTGGAGTATGAAGGTTATGGAATCCTCTATATATGCACACATTCGTGTCCGGACTGTAACTTTGTCATGCATTGAAGGATTTTAAAAATAACTAGGCACACATGTCTAGCACATCAAGACGACGTGTCGCGTGCAAGACCCACGTTCCTAGCTCAAAGGTCAAGGTCATACTTAGAGTTTGAAGGTAATGGATTCCTCCATATAAGCATATATGCACACATTCGTGTCCGGACTGTAACTTTGTCATGCATTGAAGGATTTTAAAATAACTTTGCACAAATGTCTAGCACATCAAAGACGAAGGTGCATGCAAGACCACGTCCCTAGCTCAAAGGTCAAGGTCATACTTAGAGTTTGAAGGTAATGGATTCCTTATATAAGCATATATGCAAATTCTTGCCAGGACTGTAACTTTGTCATGCCTTGAAGGATTTTAAAATAATTTGGCACAAATGTCTAGCACATCAAGACGACGTGTCGCGTGCATGACCCACATCCCTACCACAAAGGTCAAGGTCACACTTAGAGTTTATAGGTAATGGAATCCTGTATATATGCATACATTTGTGTCCGGACTATAACTTTATTATGCTTTGAAGGATTTTAAAATAACTCTGCACAAATGTCTAGCACATCAAGCGGATGTGTCGCGTGCAAGACCCAAGTCCCTACCTCAAAGGTCAAGGTAATTAGTGTTTAAAATAATGGAATACTGTATGCATGATTACTCTGTCATGCATGGAAGGATTTTAAAATTACATAGCACATTTATTGAGCACATGGAGAGGACACAGACTGTGAGGCACCTCTTTCGGGGGCATTCGTCACTTGGGAGGGACAGCTCTTGTTTTCACTAAAGATTGGAAAATGCACATACATTTTTATGCCCCCGAAGGGTGGCATATTAAAATCGCACCGTCTGTCCGTCTGACCGTCTGTCCGTCTGTCCGTCTGTCCGTCTGTCCGTCCGTCCGTCCGTCCGTCTGTCCGTCCGTCCGTGCGTCCCCACTTACAAATTCGTGTCCGGACTGTAACTTTGTCATGCATTGAAGGATTTTAAAATAACTTGGCACACATGTCTAGCACATCAAGACGACGTGTCGCGTGCAAGACCCACATCCCTACCTCAAAGGTGAAGGTCACACTTGAGTATGAAGGTTATGGAATCCTCTATATATGCACACATTCGTGTCCGGACTGTAACTTTGTTATGCATTGAAGGATTTTAAAATAACTAGGCACACATGTCTAGCACATCAAGACGACGTGTCGCGTGCAAGACCCACGTCCCTAGCTCAAAGGTCAAGGTCATACTTAGAGTTTGAAGGTAATGGATTCCTCCATATAAGCATATATGCACACATTCGTGTCCGGACTGTAACTTTGTCATGCATTGAAGGATTTTAAAATAACTTGGCACAAATGTCTAGCACATCAAGACGACGTGTCGTGTGCAAGACCCACGTCCCTAGCTCAAAGGTCAAGGTCATACTTAGAGTTTGAAGGTAATGGATTCCTCTATATAAGCATATATGCACACATTCGTGTCCGGACTGTAACTTTGTCATGCCTTGAAGGATTTTAAAATAATTTGGCACAAATGTCTAGCACATCAAGACGACGTGTCGCGTGCATGACCCACATCCCTACCACAAAGGTCAAGGTCACACTTAGAGTTTATAGGTAATGGAATCCTGTATATATGCATACATTTGTGTCCGGACTATAACTTTATTATGCTTTGAAGGATTTTAAAATAACTGTGCACAAATGTCTAGCATCAAGCGGATGTGTCGCGTGCAAGACCCAAGTCCCTACCTCAAAGGTCAAGGTCACACTTAGTGTTTAAAGTAATGGAATACTGTATGCATGATTACTCTGTCATGCATGGAAGGATTTTAAAATTACATAGCACATTTATTGAGCACATGGAGAGGACACAGACTGTGAGGCACCTCTTTCGGGGGCATTCGTCACTTGGGAGGGACAGCTCTTGTTCTAACATGTTTTGTGCATAAAGTCATTTAAAGGCAATGTGAATTCAATTTTCAAGTAAGATGCAAGAATGAATGTTATTTTTAAGCCAGTTTAGTCCTTTGTTATTATTATGAGTTTGTTACATTACTGTTCGTATTTATTTAGAATTATATTGTACCTTTTCCTTTGAACAAAATGCCTTATCTTTTTCAGTCAGATTTTTTTAAAGTAAAAAATTTATTAATGGTTTTCTATTATTTTTGTTAAGTATTTCTGATAAAGTTACATCGAAAACTTTTAAATAGTTTGTAATTTTTTTTAATAAAAAATATAAAAGTTTGTTCCTTATCTTAAATACTATACACAAAAAGCCTCTACATAATAGTTAAGTGCATTTTTCAATAAATTTGTTGATAAAATGATGGAACTGTTGTCAACTTTTCAAGTTGTTGACACTGAAAGTTTGTAATAATAGCAAGAACAGTTGTAACAGTGTAATAAATAGTTACGCTACTGTGAAATATAAGTGAATTTAGCATGACCCAATGCGTTAATTGCTCTTTGAACATTTATAAAAGAATTGTAATTCAAGACTGTACAAATATTAAACGGGCATTTTGAGCTGCATAAAATCATTTGTTTAAAAATGTTTGCTTTGTTTAAACACTTTCTTTAGTAACAGATCAGTGTAAAAAAAGGATATATTGTTATTAGAAAAAAAAACCCAGAAAATAGGATTTTTACGTAAAGAAATTAAAATATAGTATAGTAGAAATAGTTATATAATATTAAAAAGAGTTTATGATATAATAAATAATATCCAAAGTGGGATATATAGTTAATAAAGTGCGTTGTAAAGGACTTAAGTGACTTGTATCATATTAAAAGTGACTGATTCACAATTTAGTGTGTTAGATAATATAAAGTGTGTTATATAGTGACTGCATGAAAAGTGAGAAGGAATTGCATACACATTTCATTCAGTTTATATCTAAAATTGGAGCTTTTCTTACCAAATAAACATGAACTATATGAAAGCCCACAAGAAATCAACACCTGCGGATGTAAGTATTTGAAATAGTAGAGCATAAACTAGCAACAAATATGGCAGTTTTGAAATAGTGACTGTACTGACGATTTTAACCTGTTTAAATGGTCTCCTACATCTGAAGCTGCTACTAGCCTAACACACCCAGTAAAGTTTTTTTCAGTTTTATAAGGACCCCTGTACCAAGCAGCTACCTGCATTAAGAGGTCAGTTTTGTTACATCCTGAGGCTGAATCTGACCTCTGTCAACATGTTTCACTGTACTTTATTACAGGGCTCACTGTATTATTGATCAAACAACTTTCATTCAACTGAACAGATTACAGGAGGTCATTACAATTTCTGCCCATAAAACTGAAACTTGAGACTATAAATATGTGGCTGGTTATTACTTGGGTATTTATTACGACAATGAATGTTTCAGATATAACACATCTTGCCCCGTGATTACAAAACTTTACTTCACACTCCACTCAGTAACAATAGGCTGTTGAAACATTTTATAAATTTTTAATAAAGTATTTCTAAATAACTTAAAAAAATTACTTTTCTTTTCCTTTTTTTCATATGCAAAAAGCTACAGGTTGAAAAACCTGTCATGTTCAAACTGAGCTGAGCGTAAAAAAAGTTTTGTAATCATGGTGCCTGGCTGCATAAGGCAGGCAGCTGGCCAGGTGGTCACTTGCCTTTTACTTTTTGGGCCAATAAGTAGCAAGTATTGCGTATATTGGTTGGCTCTCATTTAATATATCAAATTCTTCATGACTTAACGTTCAGGATTTGGCTTGCAGTATAAGTCTGTTTGAAAATACGTTGACGGAACCACCAATGACTTTGAGATAAGCAGCAGTTTGACTTAACAGAATTTGATATAACTGTCAACTTGTCTATTGCACATACATAGGCTGTTGATATTTGTTTATCCCAAAAACATATAAAAAAACTCCTTATTCTGTCTTTTTCAGCCTCCAATGGTACCATTTGTAGTGGGACCAGGGTACATATTGTCAAAGAGTAAATCAAAATATTCTGTCACACTGAAAGATGAATTTTTTGAGCCACCACACGATGAGGAAACTAAGTGAGTAAAACTTAATCAAGTATGTCTAAATAAAATTTAAGAAACTTAATCCTTGCTCAGCTAAATTTCTAAAATGGACTTGTCCATCTTACAATTTGGACAGTTCCATTTAGTATTCAAGGGAGTGTTTAATGAAATTTTACGGAATGAATTGCAAACTGTGCTAAAAAGGATTGGGTCAGAAAGGCAGCGCTGAGCGTCACTTGCAGCAAACAGGATAAGAGTGAAGGACAGTAGATAGTTGAAATCTTGTTAGGAATTTTTCATTGTGCAGTCGCTTTTTATGGTCGATTCTGTAAGGCCACTCTCAGTGGTGATCACTGATTACATTTCATTTCTTCATGGGTAACGTTTTAAACTGATCATGTTAAATAATTTTTGATAGTACATTTGCACTTTAGCTTAGTGTAAGATTGTTCTTTGCTAAATGGCATAAAAGTGATTCTAAAGCAAGTCTTGGATTGCTGTTTTGGCCCCTACATGGTTGCATATTTTTTAATGTGCGGCTTTAAACTGAATTGGGAAATATGAATACTTGCACTGGACCAACAAGCAGCTCTTCTTGGCTCATTCAAAAAGAATTTCTTTAACAACCTGCATTTAGTTCAGTGATTTCTACCTGTCATATTACCTGAAAATCATGAGACTTTTGTTATGTCATTTTTGAAATGGAATATCACGTAAGTCATCAAACTAGTTTTCATTTTCATTGTATAGTAAGATCATCTTCTTACATGTAAACTTCATTCTTTTCTTCTGAAAGGAGTAGGTCCGAGTCTCCGTATCTCAAAATACCGTCCTATGGAGAAAATGGGTAGGTGAATGGTGTAGTAAACTGTGTGATGTTTAATTTAATGTGACTTGAATGTTGCATGTTGTAATATTAATAAAATGCATGCTCTGCACCCCACAGTAAAAGTTGTTTATATTGAAGACAAAAGTGAAAGTACTGTTTAACAATAAATCTTGACAGTTTGAAAATACTTTAATCCCATGACTGTGAAATAAAATGTAGGCCACAGTATATCTTTAAGGAGAGCTTAATAAACTTGTCTATTTCTGTGGCACTACGCTCTATGATAAAGGCAAAGATGACTATTTTCTGCGTCAGCTTTGGTCGAACAATTTGGTTTCTATGCTATAACTTCTATAATGGTTATTGTATTTTGATTTTGAAATTTGCTACTTTCCACAAATTTTGATCACTTTAATATACAAGTCCTATTTCAAAATTGATGATGGCTAAAATCCACTAAAATTTGGATGAGTTATGGTCCTTTCTTGAATTCCTGTGAAATAATGGTTTCCAATATGAAACTGTTGAAATGTTAGTTGGATTTTATATTTGACCTGCAGCAGTAACTGTTGCTGTCTAAAAATATGATACAGGTCATGTTTAATTGTTTGTCAAAGACCACTAAATTTTAAGCGAGTTATGGCCCTTTTTTTGAAAATGATGAGTTTGAAATTAGAGATAAGTGGAAAAAATAACTGGATTTATGTTGTTGAAGTGTTTTATTAAAAATGTAAAAGTTTCACTTACAATTCCTTTGCTTCACTTTATCCCTTTAAAGAACACTTTGTTTGCTAATTTTTTTTTAAAATTATGAAATTTAATATTTACCATAAATGTAGAAAAGCAATCAAAAATTAAACTTCGTTAGCTTGGTTAGCCAGAGTTAACAAACTTTTGCTATTTTGTTTTATACAGACTTTACTAATTCTTCAATTCTTATTGATTGCAGACCTATTTTCATTTGAAGTTAATTTGTAATGTTTTGTCTGTTAATCTATTAAGTTTTGTCTGTTAATCTATTAAGTTTTGTCTGTTAATCTATTAAGTTTTGTCTGTTAATCTATTAACTCTTGTATTTGCTCTTAAATATCAAAGTGTGTTTTTTCTCCAAATTTCACAAAATTTTAATGCAATTGAAAACAAGTACAACAGATTTTTCAAGCAATGTCACCTACATTACCATCATTAACAACCTGACCATTCTTGTCCAAGGCAGGTGTCTTGCTTGACTTTATTAGTGCTTGAAGTTGAGGTTGTGAGATAATTAAAACACAGTTAATGAGAGAAGAAAAAAGAATGATGAATGGGTGAAATGAAAGAAGAAAAAGGGACTTTTATGTATAATGATATGTTGTATTAAGATATATTGCAGATCATGATTAACAAAAGAATATGTGAAACTAATAAAGAAAAATATATATATGAAAAAGAGAGAAGCAAGTGGACAAGAGGTGTTTCTTATGATTTAACATATAAATTGACCAGATATTTAAATTTGTACTTACAAAAAGACTATTATGTATATATGGAAAAAATATATAAAAAAAGAAAGTGAAAGAAATTAAATGAATAAGAGGGATTGTAAGAGATTTATAAAGAAAGGATGTATAAAATGCAAATGACCAGCTATGGAAGAACAATAAATGTGGTCCAGCAAGCATGAAGTAAACAAAACTGTCAATCAAACTGGATTTTTTTTTTGCATACAGCCACTTTTTTGAGTCAGTTTTTCAGTATCACAAATTTAAGTAGCAAATAGTTTTCTGTTTATAAGTAAAGTTTTTAAGGTGAAAAGCACTTTAGTAACAATACGTAATTAAAACTGCCACCTATTTGGGATCTGTCTCAAAAACGTTAAATGATAAGTAGTAATGCATACACATGCGGGGAACATGTCAATTACAGTGGTGCCCGACACACACATTTCAAATAGAAACTTCCTTTTGTTGGAAAAATGGCAAGAGAATATTATACATCACAGTAAAAATCTCATTTTTCAGGCAGACTGTTGAACTTGCCACAAAGTTCCTTTGGTTTAAACAAATTGTATGAATTTCATTGTCAACTGACTGATTACAAAGGGTGGAAAACCTTTGGACGCAATGACAGTGGGTGTATCTCTGTTGTAAGATTGATTTTTGCGAAGTTTGCCTGGCACTAATTGTGGGTGTAGTCATTTTGTCGATTTTTGATTGATTTTTCCATAACTTTGTTTTGTTATAGCTTAGAGATAAGTGAAAAATGTTCGATGATGGATGAAAATTTATTTCTTATCAGAACTGAAATGTCACCTATCTTGAAAAAGACAACCGCTATTTGTTTGCATTGATTATCTTAGGCTACAATTCTTTGATGTTTGTCGACTTATTCTTTTAACGACAGATTGTATCAATTCTACGATAAGTTGTTTATTGTTGTTTGCGGCCACTTTGAGACAAAGAATAAATTACTGTTTATTTTCTGCATGAGAGTTTGTGTATAATGCAAGATTTTATCGTAGATTTGCACCAAAGTTTGAAAATTTTATCTTTTGAGTGACATCCTGCTTTGTTAAACTTGAAAGTACTTTTCCTAAATTTTGATTGTCTAATTGTATTATTTCATAGTAGTAGAAAACAGATTATAAAGCTTTTAGTAAATAAAACAAAATGTTTAAAAAATGAAAATGTTGCAGGGGCAAGTTTTCCTCACTGAATAAGTTGAAATTGTTGAAGGTTTAAGATTTTTTCTGGCGTAAAAATTGACTGCTTTGATTGTCGGAGCTGAATTCTGTAACAGGCAAAAATCAAAGATAAAGGTGTAAAAAAGTAATATTGCAAAGGTCTTACAATAGCTTTCTTAACACAGTCTTTGTAAGCATATATTGCCATTTAAAACATGTCGTTGTTTTTTCATTTGCAGGAAAAAACATGAAGATCATGAGAGGTAACTTTTTCATAATATTTTGTTGATATTTGAACCTAAAAAATGAATGGTAAAGTGTAATTTGCATATTGCTTAAGCATGCTAAAATTTTACAATTATCAAGTCCCTACTCAGTATTTTAATAATTAATGGTCCTTTACCATGTATAAATCATAAAGCAATATTTGCTAGAAATAGATTGAGAGAAAATACAAGAGTCCTGCAATGTATGTTTTAGGGACAACTTGATATCACAACTTCAGGAGAGAATTTCAGACCTGACACTGTTCCTGGAGGAAGAAAGACTCAACCACAAACAGACAAAACTAAAGGTAAATTATCATCTAATATGAGCTCAGCTGTGCTAAAAGCAACAGTATGAAATACTCTGTGGCCATACTTGAATGTGAATTCATGGGCATCTAAAAAGTTCATGGGAATTTGATACAATGCAAATTGAAGGGTACTTGAATAAATTATGTGAATTTTATTATTATGCCCCCAAAGGTGGGCATATTAACATGCACCTATTTAAAAGGTCAAGGTCACATGTAGAGTTTAAAGGTCATGGAATCTTGTATATAAGGTAACTCTGTCATGCATGGAAATATTTAAAAATTACATGGCAAAATTGTTGAGCACATGGAGATGACATGTCATGCGAAAGTCCTGTGTCCTAACCTTGAAGGTCAAGGTCACACTTAGAGGTCAGAGGTTTTAGAATCCTGTATAATATGCACATGTTCATGTCTGGATTGTAAAATGAATTAGCATAAATGTTCAGCACATTGAGATAAAGTGTTGTGTGCAAGTACTGGATCCCACCTTAAAGGTCAAGGTCACAAACAGCGAGACACCACTTGGGGGACAATCATCACTTAATATGAGGAACAACTCTTGTTTAAATAGAAAATTATAATGTCAGATGTTTTTCGGGCGATCTTCAATTCATTGATTAACTTAACTATGTAAATTAATGCCCAATGGTTTCACAGAGAGAATAAAATTATAATTTGTGCCAATGTTAAGCTATTAAGAGTAGGTGCAAATTCCAAAATTCAATGTTGGATTTCTCACAAGAGGTCAGGGTGGTTGGTGCTCAAGTAGTTATAAGAGAGTACTGAAATCCCAAATTAACTTCACTGTGAGTGTAAGCCTCAATCCTGCAGTAAGTTGATGACAGGTAGAAGTTTGGTGGTTCTACATACCGGTTAGTTTATGTTTGAAATACAGTCAGAAGTGGCATCTCTTTAAGGGCTTTAAAACCAAACATTAGCAATTGCTGCAACTTTAACCAAAACAATTTATAAGACTTTGCTAAATGCATGTGATAAAATTATGTAATTGGTTTTAAATGCATTGTTTTTATTTGTAGGGAGATGAATTTCTGAAAGACAAAGTGGATGAACTTGAAAATGGAAAGAGAATGGCTGTTGCGTAAGTGGCTTTCCATACTGTAGACATGTCATAGATGTACTCAGTTTTATACAGAAACACTGAAATCTTGTATCTCAGAAATCTGTTCAACCCTTTTTTGCATCTTCAATTCGAAAGACAAATATATAATTCAAAATGTACATGGAATATTATACGATGTGTATAACTTGTATAACTATGAGTGAAGATATCAGAGCAAATATATAAAAAAAAGGGACTTAGACAATAAAAAAAAGATTGAATTTGCTCAATGTAATAAATACATGTCGATATATTTTGACTTTATTTTTAGTTTGAATTTGTCATTATTATTCTATTTGATCGTCATAAGGTTTCCTTGACTTACAAAAGATTCCTAAAAAAATTGTTGTACAAAACATTAAGACTTCATTGATGACTAGTAAATCCATATTAATTTTTCATTACAAAGAATACCAAATATTTGGCAGTTGAATTCTGTATAAAGTTGGTAGTTTAATGGTAGAGAACTATAACAGTTCACTTAATGTTGCAGTCAGAATTTTTCTAACAACTGCAATCCAGCCTTAGATCAATTAGCACCAAGATTTTCAGAGTTAATAACTGCATCAGAACTCAGTTGTTTATTAGACAATGAACAATTAATGAATGGTTATTATTTCTGATTAAGATAAATGCGTAAGTGCTTGTGAGCTAGGTGTAGCACTTTACTTTGTTTTGTGTTTCAGGGAAAAGGAACGTGAGGGCAAAGAGGAGCTTGAAAGAATGCAGAAAGCTATGGACACTGAACATACCAACTATAAAACAAACGCTGAAGCTCAAATCAGTAAGGATATACATTTTTGTTAGGACCTTAAATTGGGAAATGTTTTGTTACAACTTTAAATTAGAAAAGCTGAAATAGATACTTGCATATTATGTTATGTTAGCTTTTAAACGTCTGTTGTGTCATATGCAGCTGAAATCTGGTTGTCTTAGATGGATGATTCAGATCAGACTTCAAAGATGTGCTTGCTCACTGGTTTTTGCACAACAGTGTTGATAAAAATTGAAATATTTTAACAGTTGGTTGGTTTGCAGGGTCATATCTTTTCTTGTTGGCTGTGTAATGTAGCATCATGTAAGAGGTGGAGGATATAAACAATTATTCTGATCAAGGAGAAAAGATATAATAAAATTAAAACTGACTACATGTACATGTATATAGTGTTATTTATTTGTAGCACGAATGAAGAAAGAGATAGAGTTTCTGCAAGGTGCTTTTGAGTCGTACAAGTCCTCGTTACATCAGGAGACAGATGAGAAATGGAAACGGAAAGAAGAGGATCTGAAGAATGACCTTGAGACGCAGAAAAACAAAGAGCTGCATGAAATGAGTAATATAGTTATTTCCTGTAAAAGATTCATTTGCTGATACAATTTCTTATATGTTTATGTGAGAAAGTTTATGATACATGTAGAGGATGGTAGTGTAGTATTTGCTGGTCCCAGGCACGATGGTTAAGTACACTGCCTGGCTTTAATAGTACCGTATATGGTTGAAGTGGGCTTTAAACCCTATGACAAAAAGAATTTTGAAAAATGGCATCTATAAATGTGATCATAGTTAATTTTTAGGAAAATGAGAAGCTGGTTTTGGTCACTTATTAAACGCTTCAATTGGCTGATTTCTTGAGTTCTTTCTTAAAGTTTCTTTTGCGTATATTCTAGGACAAAAATTCTTACAAGAAAAGACATTAGAGAAAAGTCAATGGAGCAAAGATCAGCACAGAGCTATAGATCAAATACGCAAAGAAAACAAGAGAGAAATGGATGTAAGTATACTTTATCTGTAACTTACAACTACTTTGTTTGGTTTGATGCCCCGCAAGTATATCTGTATTGAAATGAAGGGATAGTACCACATAGATCTATAATATATTTATGGCTAAATGATGTTTTTAAATTAAACTCTTTAAAAAAGTAACGTTGCTTAAATATATGAACTATTAACCAAATAATTGTGCTCTACAATGAATTACAGGTCTAAATCTTTGTTTTAAATCAATATACACCATATAATATATAAATAGTACGCCTGTCTTTAATAAGAGTTGCTTTGAACAAATTGAACATTTAAAATTTTTGTCTTTCTATAAATTGAATATCCAGATTATATTTTGTGCCTCCGTTTTTTGTTTTGGATAGACATCTCATTAATTCTTGCTCGTTTGAAGCAAGCAGCAATCTTGGCTTTAATTTCATACAACTTTTACAGAAATTTATCATCATTTTCATCTGTCATAATATCTGTTAGAGTTCTAGGGATGTCAGTTTGAATAAAACTTCTTTCTTTTCTTCTGGGCTGTGGTATTCTTTCAGCATGTCTTGAGCTTTAACATGTTTTGATGTAGTTTGAAGATTTAAGATTCTTACAGGAGTCTCAGTGATTCAGGGGCAGAGTGTCACACTTAAACCCAGAGGTTGTGGCTTCAAATCCCATCTATGGAATAAATCCATACTTTACAGTATTCTGTCTTTGGGTACGAGTGCTAGTCAGAACTTGGTGAAGCTTTATCAAACACTGATGACATATATAGTTAACCTTTATGTTAAACAGTGTTGAATACACATTGTTAAACAGTTTTGAATACACATTGTTAAAAAGTGTTGAATACATGTTGTTAAAAAGTGTTGAATACACTTTGTTAAAAAGTGTTGAATACATGGTAAACAGTGTTGAATATAAGTTAAACCTGAAAATTCAGTTAACATGTATATATATATTAATGTAGAAAACATGCTATTGCTATTTGTGACTTTTTCTATTTTGTTTACTTGTTCATGTGTTGTGCTTGTTTGTTTTGTTGAAACAGGAAATGCAGCAAGTAAGGCATTTGTGAAGATCACTTTAATATACTGTCTAACATTAACCTTTTCTTTGTATAGAGAAACATTTTTTTTGTACATATAGACTTTTAATTCTTGAATAGAGAATATGTATATTATATTTTTTTATATTTTTACCTGCTGCAAGCAGGAGGACTGGTCTTCATCTGTTTGTCCGCGTCCATCTGTAACATGTTGTGTCTGATCCATAACACCTAAAACCCAAGAAGGATTTTCATAAAGTTTGGATCATATGCTCACTGTATCAGGACTACTTGCACAACCATTTTTCAACCATGTAAGGTCAAAGTCACACTTCAGGGTCATTTTTTTTTTTCATGTCCCTCCATATCTTCTAAAGCCCTTGAAGGATTTTAGTGAAACTTTGGTCAAATATCATCTCATCAGGACTACTTCTAACGTCGCCAGCTTAAGGTCGAGGTCACAGGGATCATTTGTTTTTCATGTCCACTCCATATCTCCTTAAGCCCTTGAAGAATTTTCTTTAAACTTTGATCAAATGCTTACCTCACCAAGATCATGTGCAGAACTTATGTCTCAACCTCACTGAGTCAAGGACACACTTAAGGGGCCAAGGGTCAAAAAACTACATCTCCTTTGAAGGAGAACATTTATCACATGTTCATCCCATCGAGAAATGCAGAACCAGTGTTCCAACGTAGCTGAAGACAATTAAAGACAAATTCTTTAAGTAGAATCTGTTCAAGTGGTTACCTGCATTAAGCAGCATCTTGCTTTGGACAGTCACTTTAAGCAACATACAGCTGTACAGTCAAACCTGTGTTAAATAACACCTCCAACTTAAGACCACCCTGAAAAGGAAGGGAAAAAACATTGCAATATTTATATATAGTAGACACACCTTAGTATAAAGACCACCTGTTACCAAAGACTGCTTCTTTTAATCATCATTTACAGGTTTGACTATATTTAATGGTCGTCTCTTTTAAATAGGCACTTTTGTTATGTCCCTTCACTTACTGCTTAACAAAGGTTGATAGTGGGTTAATTATAGACGGTAGTAAACCAGTCATATTTAGGTTGTCAGCCTAAGAAGCTGAAACTGACAACTATGCTGTCAAACTGTGATGAAAAAAAGCTATAAAAAACCAAGGTATTGCTGGGTGAAAGCCTAATGACTGATATGCCAACACTGTTGACCTGCATCTGTCCTTTTCAGAGGCAAAGGTACACTTATAATTCTTTCTTTTTTTGTCAAGTTAAAGTTTATATGTATCAGGTAGTTGGTTGATGAATAAGGACTTAAAAATAGAATTAAAATTTAGTGGATTTATTAAGGTGTCATACCAGTTTTTCTATAAATTTGAGGAATTATGTTTTGAGAAATTCCATTGAGTTACGTGGAAAGTATTTGACTGAAAATTTGACTGAATATTTCTTGTATCTGATTGTTAGTATGATTGATTCATTGACGGTGTGCATTTTGCCATTAGCAGCTGTCAAAAGTCTGTCAGTACATGTACATATATTTATGGACTCTTGTTTCAGTCAAGCCACCTCAGTCATGGGCCAGCTCAAAATTCAGTAATCTATTCTTTAAAACATCCTGCTATTGCATGAACAGTGTACTGCCTTGAAATAGATTATATCGCCTTGAAATAGATTACATGTGTATATTGCCTTGAAATAGATGATTTTACTTTAGTCTTGAAATACATTATATTGCCTTGATTTACATTACTCAGCCTTGAAATACATTTTAAAGTGCATTTTATATGCATTGACATAGATTTATGCCTTGAAATACTTTTTTTTACATTGAAATACTTACTTTCTACTGCCTTAATATAGATTTTATTGCCTTGAAGTAGTTTAGATTACCATGAAATACATTATTTTAAATTTACATTGAAATACTTTATTTGCCTTAATATATATTTTATTGCCTTGAAGTAGTTTAGATTGCCTTGAAATACATTATTTTACATTGAAATATATAAAATTCGTGCCTTCAAATACATTGCAGTCAATAAATTAGGCTATACCGTATTTGTCCTTATTTGCATGCATGCAGGAGGTCTATATTTTTGGGCATATAGAAAAATCTACAGTAACTGTTACCAAAATATTTAGAATTTACCGGAAAGTGTATAAGACATGTTAGCATGAATTGTTTTCTTCACTATTCTATTCCAGAATGTAGTTGTCAAAAGTTGTACTGAACTCAGTACTGTAGATTACATTACTCACTTATAATGGGTGCACAAGTATGCTGTATCCAGGGCAGTTTACAGCCATGTAGAAAAAAAACCTTTATGATTTAAAATAGCACATATCTGGGGCATTAGTAAGAACAAATATGGTATACCTGAATACATGTATATATATATGTTAGATCAAACTAGGCTTAGAGTCATTAAATTTTTATTTGTTTATCTCATTCACCTTTTATAAATTTTGAAAAGCTGTACCAATCTAACTGCATGAAAATGTAGCTTTCTGAATATTATAACATCTTCCTACTCTCATATACTTTTAGATGTGAGGTGTGCTTTCATACCTGATACTCAGAAAATAATTTTCAATTTTAATGTCACAAGTTAAACTTTGTTCTTGTGTGTTAGTGACCATGAGAAATAACCATTCACCTCTAAAACAAGCTTTTTTAAACTGTATTTTATTTTTAAACATGTTGGCCAGAGGGCAGTACCATTCTGTGTTCCTGAAATGAACACTAATAAGTGTAAAAAAAAAGGAACTGCACAATTAGTTAAACCAGTAAAATTCTCAAAACTCAAAAAGTGTCCGCTCACGGAGGCGTTTTAATCCCAACGGTAAAAGTTTTAAAATGAGCATGTCCGCCTTCAGTTTGGACAGTACCATAAATTGTTTATATGGAGGTGCTCACTGAAACATGGCCGACTGAATAGTAAATGGTGCAGATCATGACCACATTGATGTACAGGCTGTTCATAATCTACGCTGGTCACAAAGGCAGATGCCATCAACTGGAGAATGTTGAACACACATTAATTTATTTCTTATGGTCACATATAGCTATACTTTCTTTTTTTTTAACTGTTTATATTCAGACTTCACCATTTTAATTCGTTTTTCACACAAAAAAAGTCTTTCTGCATGACATATCACTGAGATTTAAATACTGTGTATTAACCGATTTGTAAGCGGAAAGTACTCGTAGTCGAATGCAATATAGTTTTAGTATGATGAGTACTTTTCTTGTAGCTCAGCTGTGTCAAAACCAACCTATGAGATTTGAAATAAGTGCATTTTTGTTCTCTTGAGCTGCTTAATTTCTAAAACAGACTTGTCCATTTTCCAATATGGGGGGTACCATTACTTATTCAAAGGGATGTTTAGTGAAAATTTATTTACTGAATAGTGAACACTGAAGATCATGATCAGAGTGTAACTATAGATGTGCAGGCTGATCATGATCTACACTGGTCACAAAGGCAGAATCATTTTCCACCCGTGGGGGTAGTATATGTAGCTATTGTGTACTATATATAGTTAATGGTTGTTCTGTTTATTTTTGTTCTAAATTTGGATTTCAAATGTCAAAATGTTGAGTTTTGCACAGTGGAGCTTGTATGATAGAAATGTAGACGGGAGTTCGATTTAAGCAATTTAAAAAAACAGAAATAAAAATTCAGAAGTTCCCTGTGCAACTTTCAGTGGACATTTTGATTGGTTCCCATTCCATCAGTAGTGTTATTCATAATACAACCCTTATTATTGGTTCCCATTCAATCATCAGCAGCATTAATGGTAAAGGAAACCATTCTGTTGAAATATACAGGTCTGCCAAAGACTTTCAAGTTAAGCTTTACTCTTTGAATAAAATGCATTTACGATATAAATTCTACCACTTTAAAGTAAATAAATGACACAATTAAAGTTTCAGATCATAAATTATTCATAAAATAGCAAAACAGGGCTCTGTTGTACTGTTAAGAAATATAATGTATTGTCACACTTGTTTTTAAAAAAATGAAGATCTGATGAAACAGTATGCAAGTGTTATTCAATAAGGTTATGAGTTAACATTCACTTTTACAAACAGGGATTTTCAATATTAATCCATTCACTTTTCAGAGTTTGATACGGAAGTTTTCCAATGTAGCCGCAGATTTAGAAAGGTTGCAGAAGTGTACAGCAGAGCTTGAGGTATGATTTTACATGTTCAGTGTATATTTATTGTGGAGCCACCATAGCACACATGATAACATGCTTAGGCTCAGCATATGTCACGGTCCTATGTTTGATCCATTCAAGGTGGTAGTCCCCTTGGGCAAGATGCATTAATTCCACATTTTCTCTCTCTTCTTTGAGGTTGATTCCATCTGTTGTGAGTCCCAAGAGCAATTAGTTTTAAATGTCTAGAATATATAAATTGGTATAGAAAGCACATGTACATTCATTAAAATACCTGTATCATGGATACAAAATATTGCATGTGGTTAAATAAGAAATAAATTAATGTTTTTGGCATATATCTAACCTTAAAGATCAAGGGACCTGCAGGACAGTTGTAGTTTTACAAACTTTTACAACAGAATCAATTCAGTTCTTGTAAACTGAAAATATCATTGTGCAAAGTTATTTTTAGTTTCGAAAATGCACAATACATAAAATTAACTGTTTGAGAGAAATACTATAAAATGCAATTTCATTAAATAAATTATTTTCAAGGAAACAAAGTCAGAATTAGCGATTGTAAAAGAGCGATACAACGAGACGTGCCAACAACTGACAAAGATCACAACCACCCTTACTGATACAGTTTGTATTACATTTAACATTTTAAAGTTATTTGTTAAATGTTAAAAAAGATTTAAAAGAGAATTTGCCAACCATTTCCAAATGTTCAGTTCTACAATGCATGATGTTACTTCAACAAATTAAATAATCTCAAACACAGCAGTCTCCCACAAGCAACTAAGATCCACAGAAAAACAGCAGGCAGAAGATTTCAAATACAAAACTACATATTAAACTGTAGTTTAATACCAAACTTTACTTATTTTCATCCCAATTGTCTTATAGAAAATCCGTTTAATAGCGTTTGAGGAACAGTTTGATCAGAAGGTACAGGAAGTAGACGATAAATACAAACAGAAAATTGACGAGCTTATGACACAGAATACAGAACTCAAGTAAGTGCCTGTCTCAACATTATGTGGAATATTGAACTGAAGTAAGTGCCCGTCTCAACATTATGTGGAATATTGAACTGAAGTAAGTGCCCGTCTCAACATTATGTGGAATATTGAACTGAAGTAAGTGCCCTTTATGTTATGTTGAATATTGAGCTTAAGTAAGTGCCCGTCTCCTATAAGTTATGTTGAATATTGAACTCAAGTAAGTGCCCATCTCCATGTTATGTTGAATATTGAACTCAAGTAAGTGCCCATCTCCATGTTATGTTGAATATTGAACTCAAGTAAGTGCCCGTCTCCATGTTATGTTGAATATTGAACTCAAGTAAGTGCCCGTCTCCATGTTATGTTAAATATTGAACTCAAGTAAGTGCCCGGCTCCATGTTATGTTGAATATTGAACTCAAGTAAGTGCCCGTCTCCATGTTATGTTAAATATTGAAGGCAGGTAATTCATCATTTGAACAAGACAATTGAACTCAAATACTCCTGTTGCGACATGACACAGTATATTTAACTGAAAAAGTGCCAAAAAATACTGAGCTCTAGTTAGTGCCATTCTAAACATGCAAGAGAAATGTGAACTTCTTCTTTGACAAAAGAATTAAACTTTGATGGTAAGACACTGGTCAATCTGGGAGTAGTTATGCAGTGAGATTGACATTTTCTAGCAACTGTGCAAAAAGTAATTGACTGCAAATTTTATAAGACAATACAGCTGTTATTCTACTTATGTAAATGTCAAAGAATTTAGGGCATTATGTGTATAATGACAAAATCTAGGCAATGCAATATTACTGCATGCCAAACAGTATTAGCTTTATATGTGTAACTTCCTAATTTTTTCAGACGTTTGTATGTGAGTAAATGTGGGGAATTATATGAAGAAAAAGTTCTGTTTGAGAGGGATAGAGTAGAACGTGTCATGACAGCAAAGGAAACTATGCACGTATGTATCTTTTGCCTTTCTTAGTATGTTTATATATCCAGTGATGGGATACATTGTGTGATTTATTTCTGTGGATGACAATTGTACATAGGTTGGATTTTCTCTTTGATAATGAGTAAGATCTCTAGTTTTTTTATGCTATATAATTAAGTTTCATTCTGACTTGATACTTACAACTTTTTGATTGCCTTTTCACTTTTTCATCATTGAATCTTTTTAAGCAGCTTTTACAAAACTAATGTAGATATCTCAGGAAACTTATATGAACATTCAGTCATATAGCATAACTTTCCTTCTTCCTGACCTTTGCTTAGGAACTAGAGTCTATTTTCAGAAAAAATTTACCCAAAAAAAGTGTTCTCTATTGAAACAGCAAAACTACAGTATTGTGTTATTTAGTAAAGCAAAAAAACATTGATGACCGAAATGGAAATAACTTAGTGTTGACTACTGTTTAGTTGTTGTGAAGTTAGTAGCTACTGTATTATTGTATTGATTTTGTTTACCATTCTAGAAAATGCTGCAGTCTAAGCAGAAAGCTGAGATCAGTTTAACACCAGGGTTGAAAGAAATTGAGGACAAACAGCGTGTGCCAAAAATGCGTCCTGGAAGTGCACCAATCACAAAAATAGAGACAGAAACTGCTGCCCTTAGTGCGGGAGAAACTGACCATCTCAAAGCACAAGATGGTGATAGTGTTCGTCCGAGTATCATTTTACCAGAAGATTCAGAAGAAATTGAACAACTTAGAAAAACATTAATGGAAGATGTGAAATCCATGCCAAAAGAAGAACTGTTAAAAACAGTTTCAGATACTGTATCATGATCTGACTAGAACTGAATCTTGAAAAGTCAATATCTGAAAACATCCTGCAGTTAATAAGAGCCAAAAATTATTCATTGAGTGGTTCCCAGAGAATAGGACATTCGCACAACCATAACTATTTATTTCCATAAAAAGGTTACCAGTCAGATTTCCTGGTTCCCCTTTTCACAAGAGAACCAGCTGTTAGTTAACAGCTAATGATTTTTGAAATTCTTCCTCATGCTTAAGTGTGTTGTGATAAATACCTGGAGTTATATATATACACAAAGTGCATTAATTGTTAAAAACACATTTGTCAAAATACGAGCAAACAGACTCATTGTATTTACAGAACGTGTTCATTATAAACCACTTTCTCATACCTCTTGCTTGGAAGCCAGTCTAATATTTTATTTTCCCCTGAGTGAAAGCAAATGGGTGATTTGATATATTGGTATTTGTCGTTCCTTTCATTGGTCTCAATTTTTGTGTGATAACAACATTTCATAACTGATTCTTCATACACTTGCTTGGAGGTATTTTTGTGTCACCTGTATAGCATAGAAGGCACAAGGGGAGATCACTCTTTGTGTGTCATCAGTGTCATATGTCACACTTCTTTGTTTCTGTTCAATAAGTCAAGAACCCTCTGGTCTAGGACCCCCAAACTTGGTGGCGATATTGGCCATGGTCAGTGAATAACCATAATTGATTTTAGGATCTCTGGTATTGGTTTTTGTGTGATACTAAGATGTCAGGTTACAAACAATTTTACAAGAGTTATGGCCCTTTTAGATTTCTAAACAAATTTTGTGAATTGACAAAAAATTGTTTTTCTCAAGCTTCAGTTTAACAACATTGTGTTTTGACCTACATAGCATATATAAATCTGTGAAATGAACTTTTCATGTCCAGTAGAAAAGGTTGCTTTCACAGACCACAGTCATTACATGAGGATGTGTATAAAGTAAAAATGTCGGCATGTTTCTGTTTTTGATATGAATTCTTCTGTAATGTGATTAGTTAATACTACTACAAGGATTTTGAGGACAGTTGTGCTGCTAGGTCATATGATGAGAATTTTAGTGTTGAATATTCAAACAGTATTAATGTGTGTGGGCACTCATGTTTTTGTTGATTTTGTGGATGGGTAAAAAATTTAGACTTTCCTTGTGTATTATTTGCATTTACATTTCAAGCGCTGGTCATAAAACTGTCCAATCAGCTTCTATATTTTATTGTAAATTGGGTAAGTCATGATGATATACTTTTTGCTATTTCCCAATTTGCTGATTTAAAATTTCAGGAAATATTCAATTTACATTTATTTATAATGAGAGAATTCTCTTTTGAAAATTTTTGGTTTGCAATCAAATCACGAAATTTTTATCAAACAAATCTTACCGAATATTCTGTATATACATCCAGACCAGTTTTACAGTCAGTATTTGGTTTCTTTTCCCAATAGAAAGAAATAGCAGTAATATTCCACTGGTACTGTGTTTAGGTATCATTTTGGTACTTATATTATTTTGCTTTAAAGCTCTGCCCATATAATATGTTTTACACCTGTGATGTTTATATACAGTATTAGTTTTAGAGATTAGGGAAATAGATATTTTACTGTAGGTATTATTTTATGTATTTTTATAGAATATAGAAATATATGTGTTAACATTATATAATACAAAGTACTGTGATAAAATCTGAGAACTTGTTCTATCTGAGCAGCTGTTTTACCAATGAACTAAAAACAGACATGTCAAAATCTTCTAAGAATACACTCTCAACAACTATGAAATTAAAGCTTTTGTTAAAGTGGCACTCCCTACATCTAGCATATCATATTCTTCAAACAGAAATTGTGTCTTTGATGAATGTAAAATGATAACTAAATACCATTTTAATTAAGAATAACTTATATCCAAAATGCTTCATTTTTCCACAAATAATCAACATAGAGATAATAAATCGTTATAATTAATTGTACATCCACCTGTATATTGAGTATTCAATGGCTCATATGTAATCAACATATCTTTGAATGCTGATCTTGCCAATAATGACTCTAATTTATTTGCTTAAACTTAAGGTTAAGTAATAATACATGCAAATCTTGATATTAATTATGCAATTTTCAATCCATTGAATCCAAATCTTCAGTTAAAGGGGGTATCTTTTTACCACATATTGTTCAAAATCGTTGAATTACAACATGTATATTTAAATGACTATTTCTGTAGTTAAAAGATCCAATGGCTGTTGAATGATGATAGTCATGTACATGTAATCATTTTCTTGACTATGTAGATCAAAGACACTGATAGTTACAGCACTTATCAAGGTCAAGGTCACATGCCATTCTAGCTGATTTAAGTAGTTTAAGGTCACAGGAACTTGCAAAAATCAAGTCTAAGGTCACAGATAACTAAATCTTATCGCGTAGTGAGGAAGTTAAACATCCAAGGTCAAAGACATTTTAGTGATTTAAAAAATTTCCCCCCAACTCTGAACTCTTAACCAGTAATTGAAGTAGAATATAATGAGCAGATAACCCAATGTCATGTTTATAATAATTAAAGTTCTAATGTTCCACTTCATAGTTATGTTAGTACTGTACCTTATCAATTACTGGTCATTATCTGTAATGAGTTTTGAGTCAGTGGCTATCCCTCCTAGTTGTCATGTTACCTAGAATTTTGCTATGTTATGATAGATAAGATGTAAAACACACTCAAGCTTTTGATGTTTGCTTTATTTGTAAATGGAGCACTTTGCATACTGGTTGTTGTCTATGGAACTAATCTTCCAGATAAACATAAAACGGAGTGTATCTTCTTTTATCCATTTAAATGCAAGGAACTCCAATGTAAGAATTTTTTCCGAGAAGCTTCGAACTTGGGCCCACTTTCCAAGCTTAATGTCTTAAAGATGCAGAATTGCAGATATAAACTGTCTTTTAAGCATTTGAAGATGAATTTGAACTGTTAGTATAAATTGATAACTTCCTTGTCATAATACTATTTCTTAAGGACCACAATGGAATTTGAAGTGTCTTGTTTAATAACTTTTTTGAAATACTAACAAGAACATGTAATGTTGACTTGACACTGGCCAAATAAAGGTCGAATCACATGTTTTTTTGAAAAACAAATTGTTTGTATGTGTTTTCTTTTATTTATTAAGTTGCATGTAATTCCACCCATGATTTATGTTCAACTATTTCTATCTATCTATCTTATCTACCCTTTATCATGAAATCTTGTTACAGTGTTAGATCTGAATTTCATTATTTAAATGAATAAATTACAATTTAAACTATTTAATGTTTGCTGTTTTTACCAATAACCTCACAGTAATTTGTCAATCATTAAACTTTTATTGTCACTAATTGAAAGACATACTTGCAGAAATGACCTAATATTATTTACCTGCTTTTGAAGGTCATTACACAAAATCAACGTGAGATTACAGTGATTGTTTGGTTTTCCAAGACATTGTTAAGGCTTAGAATTGTTACATGGGCAAATTTTAAACGAATATTTCAGGGTTAAACGATAAAGGTGCAAAAGCTTACAATAACTGCATAGTGATGTAAATTTATGCCTATTTTCACTAGGAGTAAGTAGATCAAAGGCACATTAAAATTTGAAAAAGTTAAAATTGTACACATGGTCACAGATTTCATTGCTATAGCATTCAATAACAAGTTCAAGGTCACAGAATCTTTCCCAGGGGCATAAATGAAAGTGTCTAGGGTCAAGACCACTAAATCTTTGATACTCAGAGGTTAAAGATCAAGATCAAGGACTTTTAGGGATTATGAAAAGAAGACCCCCATTTATTTCTCATATATTTAGTTCATGTAAGTAATCAATTACGTAATGTGTAGATAACCCAAAATGATTTTGACACTAATCATGTGAACAATTTTGGTAAAGGTCAAGGTCATGCATATGTCTTAGTAAATCTTAAGCTTAAGCCTTAAAATTTTACAAGGTCATTATCTGCTATAATTTTTAAGTCTATAAAATAGCTTTCACTGGGCATTGCCAATTTTGACCCAATGGCAAATTTGAACAACGTATGGTAATAAGATAAGAGGCCTGCTTTAAAACAAAACACACCCTGAGCTATTGGAATGATGTTTGTTTTAAGTTTGTATAATACGAGCACATAGATACTTTTATGAGAACCTAACTAATCTGTCAGGGAAAACTTAAAACAAGAGTGTATAGCTTGAATTAACCATTGGTGCAGTAACTGTAGGTGATACTACCAATCCAAATATTTTTTCCCCGAGAATGTTCTGAAAAATCGGGCTGCACAAGCCTGGCTAGCCAGACCATATAGTTTAAAGTTGCAGTATTTCCAGATACAAAGTGTATTGTAACCAGTTGCAGTTGAAGAAATTGAACTTTTAGTATAAAGGTAAATTGCTTTGCATATTTTTCTGTTAGAGGTGCTAGGACTTTTGTAGTGTCTAGTTTAAATAAATCCCTGTCAGTTTTGAAATCTAACATGGGCAGAGCAAGACGACATACACTGCCAAGATATGGAGACGGAATCCGATGATTTTTTTTGAAATACAATCCTTTTCGTATGTGTTTTCTTGTTCTTTTTATGGCAAGAATTTCAACCCCAGTACAATAAGTTCCACCTACATTCATGCTTCTCTCTTATATTTCTTGTATCTTGAAATCTGTATTCACAGTTGTTAGATCTGTAATTTCCATTATTTAAATGACATAAATTACACATTTCAAACTTAATCGGAATCGTAATCTGTTTTGAATCGTATTTTGACTGAAGATTGGGCACACACTTTTCCATCTGTTATAAAATTGTCAATCATTAAATATTGCACTAATTGAAAGACATCATACATATAACTTTGACGCGTACATTTATTTCGGCTACACCTGGTTTTGGAAGGTCAACACAAAAATCCTGAAAGTCATTGTTCAGTGATTGTTTGCTTTCCAAGTCTTATGTAAAGGCTGATAAATAATGTTTCAATGAAGTGCAAAATGTGCATTTCCACGAATTCAGGTCATTCAACAAAAAAGGTGCAAAAAGTTTACAAAACTGCACATGTGGTCCAAATTTCATGCCTAGCTTCACAAAAAGTAGCTGAAAAGGTCAATTTCATTAAACATCTTCCAAAATTAATGTCAAATCTTGTACACTGGTCATACTTTCAAGTTGCTGTAGCTTCATTAACAAGTAGGTGCTGTAAATTTATGTCACGCGCCGCTTGCAAATTTTGATCCCATGGGCATAAATAGAACTGTCATGGGAGAGACCACTAGCACAATGCTTTAACACATCAAATATGTAATTAGGCTTACAGTGTACGGACAAGATAGCAGCCATTTTATTTCCCAATATAATTTAGTTCATGTAGGAATAATCATTTCGATATTGTAGAAGTACCACTTTTGACGTTCTAGGCATAATATACAACGGAATTTAAGTAAGATACTTTGTGAACTCAGTCATAGCAAAATGACATTTAAGAATCTATAACTTTGTTTAGCAGCACTTACAATTTTGGACAAGGATAGAAAATTTTTAAGCTCATTGTCAGGTAACAAGAAAACTTATAATGTCTATAAAATAAGTGATCACTGGGGCATGGCGCACATTTTGTACGATCAAGTTGGGCTTTGTAATTTGAACAGCGTTGGTAAAACTTCAATAGGCCATGCTGCACAACAATTCCCTGATCTATGTGGACAACAAGATGTCTTTAAGGGTTTTGCTAATACAAGTTTTTATAAGACAATTTGAAACGTCCTTAGGCAGGGCAAATCTTTACCCAAGGGTCATAGAGACTAAACGTCTGGGCATTGGTTCAGATGACACAATAGGTGATGCTACCCTGACCAATTATATCTTATCCACGTGCCATAATTGTGACAAAGGGTGCAGCAACGATGCCTCTAGCTCTGACCATATTTTATTAAAGTGGCTTTCAATAGTATTACTGGTTTCAGGAAGTTTGATCTAAAACTTAATTGTGCAAGTCGGAGCTGCGATCGATATTTTAGATGACCAACGGTCCGGGACTTTGATCCACCACGTTGGATAGCGACAACCACCCAATCTGCTAATGACCTTTGGTACGAATTCATGACAAGGCATCCCTGCCACGTTTTATCAATGCATTTGGACGAGTGTGTTAAATTAATAATTTCATCTAAAGGATTTTGGTAATACTGTACGTTTGGACTATCATTCCTTTTGCTTTTCTATAAAATTTCTATGGCAAAAACATTCATAAACCACAATACAATAAGTTAATAAATACATTTTATAACGATAAAGGTCCCTAATGTCAGCCTTGTACTTGGTCTGTATTCACAGGTTGGACTGTAGTTTCCATTATTTAAAGACGTACCAATAACGCTACCTACATTTAGAGAATAGCTATGAGGCAAAAAAGCGTAGTATCCGTGCAATTCTAGTATATCAGTGTTTACAGTTAGAAAATATTGTAATCCGAACTTGAATACTTAGGCGAGATATTGTATTGTTGTACTTGTTAATGGACTTCAATTTGATGAAATTAAGATAGTTTGTGACCATCGTATTTTAGTCAATAATAGACTTTTATTCTCAATGATTTTATATTATAGGATTCTAATTAACATAGTGTTCATTCAACTTTATTTTGTCATCCAATGAAATCCCTGTATTTCTTATTTTTCCTTCATTTAAAATTTCACGGAACTTCTACATACTTGTTCAGTCCGCTGTACTTCATTACGTCCGATAAAACAAGCGCAGTCGATAAGACGGCAGAATACTGCATTTTCATTGAATGATACACGTAATTATAGCTTCCCATTTTAAATATATTAGTGTTCATACGTAAAAAAACCTTTTCCTGTCGCTACGCGACCGTTGTTGTAGATATTTTCAGGGTCCGTATATTGTATACTGTATTAAACGGACCCTGATATTTTCCATAACTTATACAAACGTATTTGAAATAAGAAATATCTTTTAAAAAGATTAACGGCGTTGAGCTGAGGTACATTTTAATATATACATCGCTCCTTGGAAAGTTATCAATGGAGGCGGTTAGATATGCAGTTTATCTTTAGTGGCTCTGGTGGGTTTGTTTACCCTCGGCGCATCCTCCGAGACCAACAGCTACATTTATCAATGACGCGATCACGTGATCAAGATGCACGGAGCTTCCATTCGTAACATTTGATTGGTGTAAAATATAGGTCAAAACCCAGCATATACAGCTTACGCGAAAAAAAGGATATAGTTTAACTGCTTAAGGAATATAATGAAAGATAGATCCAGTAATCACCAACCATAAGGATTGGTCACATAGATAACAACGGTCAAATTGCTCTTTAATATTAATTTAATCCCAATTTACCACCACTAGCAATTATAATTACATTTTTTTCAACATTTTGCTGTAGATCTATGTCTTTAAATGTGGCGATTGCTAAAAGAAGTGATAAAGTTTATTGTTCTTAATCTCATTTGCATATCTCATTTGCATATCTCATTTGCATATCTCATTTATTGTGTGCAGTCGAGATGGATCCGCTAGATCAAGTATTTATGCGTTATCTTTGTATATTGATCAAGTACTATGCTATATCGCCGGCATCTAATTATCTTCCATGAGATAAGTTAAGGGAGACTTTAATCGTGATTAAATTACGTGAATGCAAGTTTAAGACGTCGCAAACTATCCGTACCGCTTTGACATTGAAGATGTGTTCGAACAAGTAATGATAACAAGATTTGATATCAGTATCACCAGAGCTGATCGTTGATACATCGTCTTAGATACATGTACACGTGTATACATGTATAATGACTGATGTAAGTTATTTTCGCAGGTGTTCATCATGCACCGTTTATGCGAGTCTGACGTTATTGTTCTGGTGCGTGTTTCACCTCTCACCTAGTCAGTCTGATCACTTTGGATAGCAATCACCCGTATCAAACATATCAGGCTGTAACTGAAAGGTTTTATGATATTATACCAAAATTATTTTAACAGATATATACCAAGTTAGTTGTTGGTAAGTGGGAATCATATGCGATACGTGTACGTTTTTGCCATTAAAAAAAATTCTAAACAGTTAATATTTGTTTACATAAGTCCCCTTCTTCACTAAACAGTATTCAGTGAGTCAGTTTGGTGAAGAGTGTTAACTTTAAAACAGCACTGTTAGTTATGTTCAGTGAGTATTATTCACTTAGGGAGTATATTGATCAAGGACACCTCCCCTGACTAGTATTCGATATAACTGTTTGACGAGATCTCTGAATACGTAAATATTCAGTGACTAATGTTCAGTGAGACCTACTTAGTGAACACTGTTCACTGAACAGAATTAGTGAGATTCGTTTAGTGAGAACTGCTCAGGAGTTTTGTTCACTTAGCACCACTCATAAATGTATCTAGTATTTGCAATCGGTGGTTCCTTCACTTGGTAGAACTTAGTGATTAACAAGTTAACTAAACACCATATTTAAACTCGTTCAAACACTCATAATTAAAGAGTATTATTCACTTGTAGTACCAAGTAAGTTATATTCACTATCACCGATTTGAAAGTGTTCACGGATTTGACTCCGGTAAGTATTACCTTGTTTGTACCGGTATTATTTTAACCGAATACTGTGATTGATAGTGTTCACGGATTCGTACTGGTAGTATTATTCACTTGGAACTGCTCAGTGAGTTTTGTTCACTGAGCACCACTCATTTGATAGCGTTCACTGATTTGTACTCGGTGAGTATTATTCACTTGGTAGTACCCAGTGAGTTATGTTCACTGAACACCGATCATTTGAAAGTGTTCACGGATTTGTACTCGGTGAGTATTATCCACTTAGTAGTTCCCAGTGAGTTATGTTCACTGAAAAAATATTCGGGGAGCATTTTTCACTGAAGAGTACTCAGTGAATTATGTTCATTCAAGCTGACTGAACAAGTACTTTTGAAGCAACAGAAATCCTGTTTTTACGTATTTTTTCGCCTCCGCTTTTCTTTAGTTTTTTTTAAAGGAAAAAACCGACGAAACTAACAAAGTCTACTACGAACGTTCATTCACTGTTGACTGTTAACAGTCTATATAAGGCTATGCAGGTTAAACAACATTTCGCCGTTGTTTCAATGTAGAAACTACAACAGCGGAAAGCTTTATAGTATCTTTCCCCTTACTTTTATTTCGAAGTGAAAATCTTCGTTCTGAAGTGTTGTTATTTTCCAGAATATTTGTCTTCGTCTACTTTTCTTTTCCGCTTTATACTTTGCATACCATTTAAAGCTGCTCGCTCTCAGATTTTGGTAAAAAAATAAAGTTCTTCAAACTGTATGTAAATTACGTATTTTAGAACATATGGTCATATAAAAAGGCTCCAGTATAAATTCATGTCACGCATATCTCTTAATTTCGAAAAATACGCTACCAAATTCAAAAGCGTTGCAAACGCTTTTGAAATTCCCATATAAACATATAGTGTAGCGGTGCCGTGTAACCGACCTTTTCAATCGATTTCTGCAAATTCCTACCTAGATTTTTGCTTATTTTTTTATTCTAGACTTCAGTTTTATATTTATGAATAAAAATGTCAATTTTTTGGAAAAAAAAAATTTTCAACGGTAACTGTGAGCGAGCAGCTTTAAACACCACTTTCGTAGATTATCTATCATATGTCATAATTTATATGCTATATGCACTGTTTCAACTTGAAACGGACCATGTCATTGTATGCTGCAACAATTCGTTTTGCAATGAACACTTTCAATTTGCACGTCTACGTCTAACGGCCGCCAATATTTAATTTGTCCGGTACAACTTTATATATACTAGTTGAGGTGAAAATACCTAAAATATGAAAGGTCTGATTGTTTAAACGGCCATTTTTAATTATGACATGACTTTTCAAGGGCCAAGTAAAACAATGTGTATTAATTTACTAAAAAATTTACATTTCAAGGAAATTCTAACTGACACTAATAATGCATAGGACAAATACTTGCCTAATGCGGTTGAATGTAAATGCAGTTCGTATAATAGGTCCGTGCATTTTTTTGCATTTTTATTGATAAATACATGTCAATTTCGATCTACATGTAGATTCATATATTAGTCTTATACCATTGATAGATCTAACGGCCATTCATAAAATTCAATTATCCTTTATCCGTATCTTTGTTATCTAAAGCGGTCGCCACTTTCAAGCACTCTTGTCTAATGACTTAACTCTCAACAAGGCTCTTGTATCAACGTATAATTATTGAAGTGATTTTGTTTAACAGGGTTAAGGGTCAAAGATCAACGTTCATGGTAAGTCTGTATCAGTCAGTACCGCATGGTTTGTGAACGCCCCTTTTTTACTAACATGTATATATGTTATATATAAGTAAAGTATACTCGTTAGAACGAACTGGTCGTCGGTGATTGCAGTGTTATACTTACATTGTCATCCACCCCATCCCAGCTGATGGGGTGGGGATGTAGATATGAGTCTGGAAGGGTAACTTTAAATGATTTAAGTTTTCAACTACGCGTGTTCTTGCGGAAAAAAGGACGTGTTCTTTCACCATGTGACTCAAAATTAAACAACTTCAAAACTGGATGTAACATTCAACAAACAACTTATTTCGGGTAAGTTAAATTCATAAATAGTACAAAAAAACTAATTTCTAATTTTGAAATTAAAAGTTTTTTAATAGTGTGTACTAAAATGCTTTTATTAGAATTAATTTTAACCACTGCTCAGTCACATCTCAGTTGACAAGGCGGCATATAGCAATGCGGAAAATAGTGACAAAATATCAATTGCATTTATATTTTTTCCACCAATGTTCAGCCAGATCTCAACCGAAAGGATGCCAAGTTTTTATATAGCAATTTGCATTAAGTGGTGTTTACATCGTACTATAAACTGTCTACGTTCTTTAGACTTTGCAATCACGCGGATTTTGCACATGATTAAATCGAGCAATTTCTAGTACACGAGATATTTCCTGCCGCAAAACTATATGAGACTGCAGAAGTGCAACGTTAACCTTTGGACATGCTACAAATGCAATTCAAGAAAGAAACTTATTGTACAAATACCGGTAATAGAAGCTTCTTTTGGGGTATTCTTCTATAGCCGACTCACATGCACATTGAATAAGACCGTTCTGGTCTAAACTTGAGGCAAATAATTTTTTTGCCGAACTCAGCCAACGGTTTTTGGTATCAATACTAAGTGTATCTGAACATGATTTATTAGATTATCCTGATCTAAATGACATTCAACATGACATTGAACCATGCATACTCCTAAAATCAGTGTAAACTTTGCATGTAGTGAATTTCCTAAAAAGTATGCTAAAACTTCTCCGTCTCTGTTTAATTTTAACCATATACTTCTAAGTTCAGTTTATACTAATTTATTTGAGCTCGATTGTGAAGAAAGCTTGTAGCTTATCGAGTCACTCTCGAGTCCGCTTCCTGGAAAAAACAGTACTGCTGTCATATGAGGAGGCTTTTAACTGCGATACACACATTTTTGTTCACTTTCAGGATCCATAAAATATGGAATTAAGAACTGATTCCCTGCCATCAACTTTAGCAGCAGACGAACAAATATACATGTATCGACGATCTCGGAGACATAACTGAGGATCCAAGAACCGGATACCCTAATGCACCATGGGTAGAATAGGCTCCGCAAATACGTGCCGTGTCAGAATCCAGATGAAAACAACACCACCGCAATCAATTTTTTATAGAAACATCGAAACAGGCAACAACAACATGATATCAGCAACAACACCGAACAAAGAAAATATAGGGCTACAACACCACAGAACTCCAATCTTCTTGAAGTAAAAATAAAGTCGGACGAACAAACAAAAAAACTCATTTTATTTGTATATGTATCTGTAAATACATGTAAATAGATAATATATTGGTGATGGGTTAGATATAGATATAGTTACGTATACATGTAGTGGGTTATGGGTAATATACGATTATTAGAGCATGCGCACTAAAGCGAGTCACAATAGTATGCAGACAAAGTGTCATTGCACCTTCACATATAAATTCTGACTGACTGATTGGATTTGTTTACCCTCGGTACTGACTATTGTCATACGACCGAGCGACATATAACTTGTGACTTGCGCTTCCTTTTATATAGCACGCATTAGTTTGGTAATTGGGTCAATGTCAAAGTCCATTAAAGCAATATGGACGCCACACCTTTGCAAATATTTCGAACAGTCCTGAAATCAATGGACATCGACATTTTCGTCTGAATTACCTTTTTAGATTTATATACGTCTGGTGTCTTCCGTTTGTTTCATTGAAGCACTGCAAGTTATTTCCTAAAAAGGTAGTACAGATAGCCATTGCACCAATATGTTAGAAAATCACACAATTGTATCTATTATTATATATCTATATATACATGTATATAATTTAAAATGTTAAAACGTTAGGTTCATCTGATGAACTCCTGTTTTTACATGCCACACGCGATGCCAAAGAAACAAATATTGTAAATAGTATTTTATATTGTAAATACATGCATTTAAGTGTGCCAAAATGTGCGTATGTTGTTTGTATGTGAGCATGAAAGTGAACGAGAAATATAAAATTTCATCATGAAAATGACAAGTTTTAAAAATGAAACTTTTTCAAATTTTTGTTTTCGTATAATTAAAAGCCAGAAAATATGTATATGCATTAAAACAATACGGGTCTTTTAGACGTATCTTCAGCCGACACTCTTCTATTAGTTCTTTTATAACTAACTTAGAATATAATCAGACCATCGTCAGGACAAGGCAAATTTCATTAGCAAATAAAGTTTGAAAAAAAAACCGAACTTTTCGAAAAGTGTATGTGTGAAAGGATACTTGGTTACGTGTATTTTCTAGTCAAACATTTGTATTTATATGTATGTTTTATTGCTTTTGTAATAAGTATGTGGAATGATATAGAGAAGATAAGCTATTGATTCGATGAATTAGAAGAGATCAACATTTTAACATGTCATTATAAGCTTCTGTAAATGAGCTTGCTGACAGTTTTTGTCGTGCTAAGATGTTTATAGTGTTTACCCCCTGAATACATTTTACGGACGATGCATACAGAAATAAGAAATGATTTGCTCCATTTACTTAAAAAGTACCAGAAAAGGCTATTTTAATAGACTTGACAACCTACTAGTAATCAGCACAATAATTCTTTTCGAAATGTATGGAGTTCAACAAATGTACGTGGCAAATTTCTAATAATTCATTAGGCATGTCTGTTCTATACTTCCCATACAAAAGCCGGGCTGTTGTGCAATAACATTAATTTTTGTCGCTTTTCTGTCGGCATATTTATTTCATTGTAAATATCATCAGACGATGTAATCTAGCTATATATTATGTATTTGTTGTCGTTGTTTTTTTTTTGCAGAAATATCACTTTGCAAAAAAGTGACTGCGTCCGTGTTCGTAGATGTCACTTAACATTCTGGTGTAAGAAATTGTGATATTGCTTCTGAAGAAAATGTATGTTATTCTTAGATCGTTTCCAGATATGGAAACGAGGCTCTCTGTGCTGTATTGTGATATTCATATTTTTACACGGGCTGCATTATAATTACCCGAATCCACCCACATCTATTCGCCTACCCCAGCTTCACTCCTACTACAATTGCGTGTAACATTTCCTCACCGATGACGCTCTCTATCATTCAGTTTCCCTGACACCGTCCTGCTCATTTCTGCACCCTCCCGATTCAAACCCATACTATAGTCGTCACAGTAAAGGAAGCCGGTACCGCTAAATACTCAAGTTGTCATTAGGGAGGACTGACTGTCTTGATTCACTGCAATATGTTCATTTGCAGCCTTGGCCTGGACCGGTATGGAATGTTGATTAGGATTTTCAATTCTCTATTCCGTTTACAATTGTCAGTGACACCGTGTGTTTTGTCTAATGGACTCCATAAACCCGGGAACCAAGGACTCCATAAACCCGGGAATCAAGACTGCAAATGAGTATTATGGGTGAACAGTTGTAACAGTCACTGTAATTAAAATGATTATTACTCATGTACTCACGTCAGTTAGTTCATCACACTTATTTCACTGTTAATGATTAAAAAATCTTTACGAGTTTCGTCTTATATTACTTTGATGTGAATTAAAATGGAATATGTTTTCAGACCTCATGTTTCAATCTTTTATCCACTGATGCGAAATATTTACACTGGCAGAAAATGAAACAAATCAAATTCAAGTTTATTGACACTAAACACAATTTCTAACGCAACACCTGCATGCCTTCCAATTCACGAAAGCTAGACACAGGGTAGATACTTCCGTTACACGAATTTCAAAATGATCGAATGGTACAAAATTTATATGGAACAGGATTTTAAGAGTGGGTTTCCCAACAAAAAGGCATCAAGCAATGACCCTAAACTAAAATTCTCTGTCATATGAATGATTTTGAAAGTATCTACCCAATAGCTTTCGCGCACCGATAGCTAAAACTTAGCTGGCAGGGTTGATAACTAAATAAAGAAGGGAAAAGGCAGATGTTGCGTTTGAAGTTTTGTTTAGTACAGTTCATTGTCATAGTACAGTATAGACAATACTGAAATGGTGAACATTTTATCCTTTGGCAGAATATAAAATATATATAATGCTACATTCCAAATATCTAAACTCTGGGCTTTGTGGCTCAAGACAAGAAGCTTTATGAAGTTTTTCCTATATAAACCTATAATAAATCAAGTGACCCCAGGGCGAGGTCAATTTTCACGTGGGGGTCATAATTTCAACAATCTTGCTAGAGGTCGACTATGCTATGAAACATGCCAAATATCGAAACTCGAGGCCATATGGTTTTAGATAAGATTATAGAAATCTGCGTAAAATCAAGTGACCTCCTTTTTTAGAAGACTTTTAAAAGATTTTCCTTTCTATTGCCATGGCAACCAGAGTTCTGCTTGGAATGGAATTCTTTGAATAACTTTGAAAGAGATTCACCAAGGAACATCCCTTCCAAGTTTCATCACCATTGGCCCAGTAGTTTCAGAGGAAATGTCGTTGAAGGGAAAGTTGAACGGACGTACGCCGGACTGTGAGCCGGACAGTGAGCGATCCTAATAGTTCATACTGGCACTTTGTGTATGGTGATCTAAAAACAGACCATAGTGATTACATGACTTAGTAGTGGTGGATAATAAAACATAAGGCAACTAAAATTAATTGAATAGGTTCTCGTTATTAATATTTAACTCTCGATGCAAGTGACTTATTTACATTTTTCCTTGTACATCAACTATTTAAATTGTTGAATAGTAGGCCAATGACCCGGAATCGGTATAGTTGTCCAATCACTTTCTAGTTTACTTCAATAACTTAATAAATATCGTCAGTTTAGTATAAATATGTAAATATCTCAAATGAAAACCTCATGTGAAGCTAAAAGAAACGCACTTTTCTATTGAAGTCAATGCGATTTGCTGCAAAAATAGTTACTTTTTTAAAATCAATAGGGAAGCAAGAAGATATCAATTTATTTTAATAAAAAATATATTGAAATAAAGTAGAAAGAATGCAGATTACTTCAATAACTTAATAAATATTGTCAGATTATGATTTTATTACTTTTTGATGAGTTAAAGATTTTACTCCTATATATTTCAATGTGTATAAATTGACCGATAACACTGAATCGATAAACCCGATAAGCTACTTTCAAGGGAGACAATTTCGCCGATAAGCCGATGAATCTGAAGATATTTCTGGGGATGGCTGGTTTTGCTTCATTCTTTTTTTCTATTTAAAAAAAAATACAACATAAAGGAGAGTAATTCATAATCATGCTGAAACATGCTGATAATGGACACATCTTTTAGTGGTAAAAGGTTCTTGTGCTGAAAAATATTGATGAGTAAAAACAAAAATAAAATAAAGGGAGGTAATTCATAATCATGCTGGAACGTGCTGACAATATGCAAATCTTCTTTTAGTGGTTAAGGTTCACATGTAATCTTGTCAAAGTCCAATCACTGAGCGCAGAGGAATATTGTGCATTAAAAAATATTGAAAAAATTAAAGGGAGGTAAGTCATAACCATGCTGGTACATGCTGATAATATGCGCATCTCATTTAAATGCGTTCGCTACCATTTAGTACTATAAGTATATAGGAGTAAATGTTTTCTTAATACGATAATTTCTGGTATGTTGACCGAAAATCCAATCCGAAAAAAATAAAATGAAATAAAAATCATAGGCTACTCACATTGATCAGTTGTACGGGTGTTTTCTTTTCCTACAATGTATTTTGTAGTGTCTCAAAAAGATCTCTTTTATGTCAGAAGTTTTTGGTCTGTTACATTTTCGATCAGTTCAAAATTTGCTAAGATTATTCTATACTCAGACAGAACTTGGAACAAAATAAAGTTCCACTTGTCAACACATAATTATTAAGATAAATGTGCCGCATTTCATTGATAATTAACTGCTCTCTGTGAAACGCATCTGGTATGCATAAGACACACGCACTTTTTATCTACAAATTGACTATTTTTCTAGAAATTGGAGGGAAAGTTTTAGTGAATACTGTGTCAGAGGGAAAATATAAAATTGGCAGAAAGCAATACATATGTTTTGCATGACCGAAGAACATATAAACCACTACGGCCGTTTATCTTTTTAAAGATACTTCTTGTTCACATTTGTTTCTCGGTCAACATACCAAGTTTGAAGAAATATTCCTATTAGATAACGCGAAGAACTGTTAAATTCCAATCATCGACTGTTGAGAAAAGGAGCGGACAAGAATTTTCTGAACCAACTATTTACAGTAAAAAACAAAGAGCAATAACTCTGCGAAATATAATCAAATGACAAAGTATGCGCATCTCCGATTAGTACTTTGAATTATGGTTGCAATAAAGTTTCGTTGAATTCCGTCCAGTACTTGCTGAGAAATAGCACGGAAACGAATGGTGCTCTATATATTCAATAGAGCAGTAATCATACGGCCATCATTAACTCTGTGAAAAATGATCGAACTGGAACACGCGAACAATATGCGCATCTCCTCTTAATAGTGAATAATTACATGAAGTTTCCTTGAATTCCCGACAATGCTACTGAGAAATAGCCTGGAAACGAGTGCGGGACGGGCGGACGGATGGAAAATGCGGCGACTATATGCTCACCCCGTCGGGGAGCATAATAAAGCTGTTGTTGCTTGTAAAAATAGTGATTTCTGGGTTTGCGCGAAACATCCATTAGAAAACGACTTAACCTACAACACTGTTGACAAACATGTTGAAACACCCCCGCCAACTGTAAACGACACGTGGTTATGGTAAGCGTAATTATCCAACATTTATCGACCGATTTTGACCCCCAAAAATGCAGTCTCCCCCACGGATTTTGACAAAATTTTCAGTAAAATGTGTTTGTTTTTTCGTGTCAGCCAGTGCAAATTTTTTTGTCGTCGCGGGAAGATTTCTTTCAGACAAGTTTAATATCCCAGCAGACCGACGAGGGGAGCGGTGGTGTAGAGGTTAAGGTGTCTGCCGCTCATCCCGGAGGTCACGACCGTACCTCCTCATATGACACAAGTACTGGTTTTTCCATGAAGAGGACTCGAGAGTGACTCGATAAGCTTCAAATTTTCTTCACAATCGAGCTTAAATAAATAAGTATAAACTAAAGACCGACGTCACGACATCTATTTTCTAGTCAAACATCTATCGATAAGGCAATAGTATAAAAAAAATAATGGTTATATTATTTTAACTTCTCGTGATTCCTTATTTGCTAAAACATCTCTACAACTTTTATTTGTAATAAAATCTTGATTGATTAGTCAATGAGGCTGGACTTAAAAAGATATACCCAAGAAGTTCCCTATATTTAAAAAAATGTCTGTTCAAATGTGGTAACTCTGAGTTCAACGTATTGCTTCATAATTTAATTAATAGCAAAGTGCTCATATACTTAACCTGTTCGTATGGTGGTTCATTTCTGCCACTTACGCCTTATGTCCCATTTCTGCTTCTTCCACCCATCGTTATGCCATAATGTCCCATTTCAACCACTGTCGCCCTATCGTTATACCACCCCATGCACCGAGTCATCTATTGACCGAGGCCAGTATGGCTCTACCTGTCCAATTAGCGAAAATTACCATGGCAATTTCGCATTCAATTTTCAAACGGCCATAGCCTTGCCAAAAGTTTCTTCCAGTTCCTATATCCCGCAAATCCAGGCCATTTCAAACCTTGTGTTCAAAACATGTTCGTTTACCATTTGCTTTAAAAAATATTCTGTAAGCGAAGTAATATTATTACCCCAGGTCAAAAACAGAAATCAAATAAAAAAATACCCCCAACTGAAACGATCACGATTATACTGTATCGTAAATAAAATTACCTCCCCAAGGGGGGCAAAGGGAAAGAAAACATTTGCCACACAGTTTCAGCATTTTTGACTTGAATTTCCTGATATCTGTAAAAAACCAGTTTGACGCCTTTTAGATTCTCCTAGAGAATGCTCACACTTTTCCAAACCTCTGTGTTCATAAAACATTTCAGTTTACCATTTGCATTTAAAAGAAATCTTATTCTGTCAAAGCTGGGACGGTAAATATTTATTAAACTAATATATCTTGAAAAGAATTACTCCTGTAGCTTATTCCAAATAGAAATATAAGTAAAATTGATCAGAAACTTGTATGTTTTTTATACAACTTAAATTAAATGTCAACCCATTGATCAATAACAGGAATCTAATTCAGGAAAAAAATTTGTCAAGTTCAAACTGCCTATCTGAGACGATAACGTTATGTATATGTGTTTTTTCTGCCGGGGGGGGGGGTTCAGATATTGCGTTAAAACGAAAATTTTCCCTGGTTAAAAATATTACTTTTTTTAAAAAGGTCTTTTTTTTTTTTATGTATTTAAAATAAAAACTTACCTGCCTGAACAAGTTAGTTGCTGGGCAAGCGAAAACTTTGAAGTGAATCTTTCCTGCCAATATCTAATTGAAAGCACGTGGGTTTCCGTTTTTGGGGGAAATTTTTTCCCCCCACCAAAAAAAAAAAAAAAAAAAAAAATCCCCCAAAAAAAAACCCCAGGGGGGGGAGATTTGCCATTTAATAATTCATTGCCAAATTCGTCTCCTCGAGCTTTCAGCATTTTTCAAGACAGTTTTTCCCAGGAATATATTCTGAATCATTTCTTTAAGTGAAGAAATCGAGGTATGATAGATAATTAAGAGCCAGTTTGATCTGATGCGCCCCAACTTTTTTTAAAATGGGTAAACAGACATTTTATAATATCTGATAGTATGATGTGTTTACTTTCATCTCAATTCCGGTGAGATATAACATTTGAAATATATTAAAGCCCCCCCGTGTTTTTTCTTTCCTTTTTTTTCTTTATTAAAAACTGTCTGTAGGTCTGGACTCCAGGCCGAGCGCAACATATGTTTTTTTTATTGGCCTTTTTCCTGTCGAGTCTTTACCAACGGGTTTTGTTTTACCTACAGGTAAATAAAATGAAATGTTGGGGGGTTGTGCCCCCGTATTGTTTTTATAACAATTTGACGTCTTAAAGGATAGTTAGAGAATGCTTATTTTGAGAACCTATACATTTCTGAACGAACCTCCATAAAAAGTTGGAATTATATAACGCAAAATAAGTACGTGATTTTTTTCCCCCCCCAAAAAAAAAAAAACGCTGCAATATTTAGAAAAGGTAAATACCAGACTTAAAAGTTTGTTTTTATTCCAGTAAGTATTTTTGTGGTTCGTTAGAATATGTGATTATGTTTCTCCTATCAAGGTTCTCTCTTAACAGCCATCTTCAAACTACGATCTGATAATAGAATGATTTTCAAAATTTCTGTCTAACACTGTCATGATCAAATAATGTACGTAATACATAGAATGTAAGTATTCCGGAATTTCGGTTAAACGCGCGACCGCATGCCATAAGTACTTGATCTATATTATGTATAACTCATTCGAACATGATCTTGGCACATATAGTAAACTGGTTTTACCTTTTCAGCACTATAAAATAGCATCTTTTTAAAAAAAAAGTTAATTGTAAGTGTATTAAGAAAACATGGGTCCGGGGGTCATAAGTTGAATCAGAACAGATAGAAATAGCAAGTTTAACAAGTTTTTAGTTAATTTTGTATTTGATAAATATTTTAGGACTATTTATGGTTAATAACAACAAATGAACTTCCCAGGCTGAAATACCTTGCAGTGAAAAAAAGAAATTTAAATCAGTTCGATTTCCACCACAGTTTTGAATCTAACTGGTTGAGACGTAAAGACAGACATCTATGTAATATCAGTTTGTAAAATCGGTCGGTCTTGCAGTCGAAATATTGAGGCTAAGCCTTTCACATGTTTCAGAAATGCTCCCTTCAAGGTTCTCTCTTAACGGCCGCTCTTAACACATCTACATCGTACGAAACACTGTCATCATTGACTATTACGTTTAAGCTAGTGGCAAGAGTTGTGTTGAAACTTCAATGACAGAACAGATAGAACTAGCAGTTAACGCATCAGGTCAGGTTTCCTAAAGCAGTCTGGTTCCTAAATTGGGAAGATAGCTGCCTTAGAATTTCACTTTAGCCGGAAGATAGCTGCCTTAGAATTTCACTTTAGCAAGCTCCTATTTGAAGTGTACTAAATCAGGAGCCTCGGCTATGGTTGCCGGTAGAGAATTCCAGGTGCGGATAGTGCGAGGGAAAAAACTGTATTTGTAGTTGTCAGTCCTTGATGTAAGTTGTCTAAATCTTGAAGTGTTGTGACCTTGTACGTGTAGATGCATTTTCCAAAAATACTGCTGCCTTGATGTCTACCTGGTCATTCAGTATTCGGTACATCATGGTGAGCTGGATCTTAGTGCGTCTGGAATAACGACTCCCATTCAAGTTCATTGGGCATGTTTGTAACGCTACTAGTGTTCATGTATTGATTGCAGGTTTACCGAGCAGCTCTACGTTGCACCTTCTCTAGCTTTGATGTATGTTGCTTGGTGTAAGGGCTTCAGACCGAAGCGCAGTACTCAAGGTTGGAACGTACCATCCCGAGTATGCCCTTACTTCGGACCCTTAGGTTCCTCTGTAGAGAGCCTAGCATGCTGTTGCCCTTCTTGACAATTCGGTCAATAGGGGTATTCCAAGACATGTTGGAAGATAAATCTACACCCAAGTACTTAGAAGTTGATGTCTCCTGAAGAATTGATCCTTCAGCCTGTATTAAAACTGGATTTTCTTCCTAGACCTGGAGACCCGCAGGGTGTTACACTTATCTGGGTGAAAGTCCATGCCCCACTTCTTTTCCCAAGATGCCAGATTGTTGAGGTTGTCTTGAGTTGTTCACAGTCCTGCAGGTTCTGGATGGGCTTATAAATGATGCATCGGCGAACAGCCTGGTTTTGAGTTCTGAGTGTCCGGATCATCTACTTCCACAAAAATGCCCAACACCATGTTCTGAAATAAGGCATCGATCCGCAGTGGCGAAAAGTTTTAAGAATTTTCCAACAAAATGCTTACTCAGAACAGTAGGCGTTCTTTGAATGCAAGATTTTTGTCAATAATCAGCAGATTTATCCTGAACAGCTAGGTATATACTTTGCAAAACTTATTGACATTTGATAACTTATTAGAAAGTCAGTAATACTCATTATGAAGAACAATACTTCTTCCCAGGCACTAAAACAGTGTACGTTTTCATCTGACTCTCTCTTAGAGCTTGTTAAATGAAACATTAGCTCTCATTAGAACTTCTTTTCTACTGGCCTTGACCATTGTAAGCAACTTGGCAATATTCTTTGAAAATCATTGACAGTGTATATGTACATGATGTAAGACATAGGAATACAGCTCCTTGGTGTGTTTCAACTGGCCGATGAAGTGGTTAGAGTGTAAATTGACATGGCCAATGTTTGAAGAGAGGAGCGAGTCAGATGAAAACATAAATTGTTTTTCTAGTAGGTTAAATCATCAAATGTCAAATAAGTCGTGCGATGAATACCGAGCTATTCAGGAGCTGTTGAGTCAGCGATTATCGACGAAAATTTCACTTTCGATTAACGAGCAAGCATTTTGTTGGAAAATTCTTCAAACTTTTCACAGCTGCAGATAAATGCCTTATTCCAGGACATTTTTGTGTAGGGTACTAATGACCCTGCAACTGATTGCCGCTTGTAATATTTAGTATTTAAGTAGAGAGAGAACTTTGAAGAGTGTGTCGGAAAGGCTCTGTTTATGGAGGAATTTACCTTTTCTTTATACTGTATCTATAAAGTGGATGTTCGTCAAGAAATTGCTTGGTACTCGTAAAAAGCATTCTGTTACCATCTTAGGTCTGTGCCAAACACCTGTGGCTTATAGATAGTTGCCTATCAACATTGTTGATAAGGGAGGTAAATATTGTAGATGTGGGAACTATCTATATCAACATGCATGATATAATAAGTCCCGTTGATTAACTTCACTGGACATGGCATGTAATTTTCTTACATGTATGTTGAAGGATAAAGAAAACAGTAAATTTATGTATAATATATATTAAATCATTAATTTTTCATCGTAATTTGATACGTAATTATTCATGTATTACATAAATCTTATTATTATTAAATATTTCGCGACAAACATATTTGTGCTAATCAACTTTTAATGTTTCAACTTGCGTAAAGGTATCTCCAAAGAAATTTATAACACGCTGCGCCATATTTCAATTATCTCAATATAATTAAATGGTGTCAAATGATGATATCTACAAATATTTCGTTGCCTTTTGTTCATGTTACAATACTAGGTGTTTAAGTGAATCTTTTGTTTTCTCAATGAAAATGAGACAATAATCACCAGTCTTTAAGAATCACTGAGTTGGACTTATGAGTGATACAAAATCAAACTAAAGGCAAACAATTAAGCCCTGAAAGAAAGTACATATTGTTTATTTTGTTATGTTTTGAAATTACCTTTTACACAGCGTGCCACAAAAAATCGGACATGGCATCACTCGGAATCTGTTGATGACAAGAAGCACTTGCTTGATGATGTAATACACAAAACTTAGTTTCACGGAAATGAAAGCAGAAATTTACATCAAGTGCATAGTTATAATTTCATGATACAATCATGACAGAGTAATAACTCTACCAAATTTTTTACACACCCATCGGGCCCTCTGTCTGACATTTTGTTCAGGTTAGAAACTTTGATCGGATATTTACACGCTATGGGCGTTTATTTCACAGACTGCATGTAAATTGTTATTAAGCAAAATGCATACATGACTTTTTGGCACCGAGAATATAAATGACATAGCTGAATAACAGCTATAAAAGTAGTCCAAAAAATAGTCCTGGTCCAGGGTGTGTTTTCTGACGAAATGCCTTCCAATTCCATACCCTTGTCCACAGAGGAGGTGGGGGCGGTAACTGAGAGGGTTATTAAAGTCTTTGTCCAGGGTTGGTGTTGGGAAAGTGTCATACCTTTGTCCAGGAACATAGCCAAGTTTGGGATTCATTTGATAGCTGTCTCTCTGCTGGAGCAAATATGATGTCTTAATAAGGGTTATAATTGTTAGTGTGAAAGCAGACTTGTAACCTTTCATTGATGTAGGGTCATGGGTTTGAAGTGTCTCTTTATGTTAGAAAGCTGGCAGTTTCTTACAGGTAGGAACTACTGGTCCTTCCAAGGAGCAATGATTAGGAAAATTGTCTGAAACAGACATCAAACCCTATGAGAGAAAAGGTTAGTGTTGATAATGATTGAAAATTTGTAACAGTGAGTTACAAAAATATAGCATGTTTTAATTTTGCTTTTTTAGGCATGATATGTGAGGGAGCATGGGTTACGAGGTGAACAGATTTGAGGGTGATGTTGATGAAGAACTGATATGCCCAATATGTAGTGGAGTGCTGGAGGAACCATTACAGGTATGCCAGCTAAAATACCATGTGTAGTCTTTATCTAGTTTCTCAGGGGTGTTAAAACCCACTTGTCCGTCCTTATTGGCGACTGAATCTCATGGTCAGATGACAACAGTTTCATTAAACAATAAACAGTTGTCCAAATAAAAAACCATCTTCCTGATTTTTTTTTTTTTTTTTTGCCCCGGGGGGAAAAAAAAAAAAAACCCCCCCCCCCCCCCCCCCCCCCGCGGCCCCCCCCCCCCCCCCCTTGCCGGCGGCCGGGCCCCCGCCCCCGCGGGGGGGAAAAAAAAAAAAAAAAAAAAAACACACCCCCACACAAAACAACCCCCCCCCCCCCCCAAACCCCAACCCCCCCCCCCAAAAAAAAAAAAAAAAAAAAAAAAAAAAAAAAAAAAAAAAAAAAAAAAAAAAAAAAAAAAAAAAAAAGAGTAAAAAAAAAAAAAAAAAAAAAAAAAAAAAAAAAAAAAAAAAAAAAAAAAAAAAAAAAAAAAAAAAAAAAAAAAAAAAAAAAAACACACCAACACCGTCCCTACCTCAAAGGTAGGTCACATTTGGACTTAGAGTTTGGGTAATGGATCCTTAAAATGCAGGACCATTCTGTCCGGCTGAATCTTGCCTGGATTTTAAAATAACTTACAATGTTTCACTCAAGAGATGGTAGTCCCCCCCCCCCAAGGTAAACCCCAAAGTTCAAGGTAATGGATTCCTCTATAAAATGCTTAAACTACAGCCTTTGAAGGATTTTAATATTTGGCAGCTAAAGTGATTTAAAAAATAAAAACAACAAATCCCAACAAAAACCCCCCCCCCCCCCCCCCACCCCCACAAAGGTCAAGGTCACACTTATAGGTATGAGTAAAGAAGCATTCTGTTCGACAATGGAACTTTTTATGCTTTGAAGGAAAAAAACTTGGAAAAGTTAGATATGTTACATTTGTAGACACCTGACAGTTATATGCAAAATAATTTTAGATAACTGATAATTCCGATGTTTGTTAGTTGTCTCTGTAACTATATAGGACTAAAGCGATAAAAGTATCACCTTGTAACATTTTCACATCACAATGGAATGTGGAGGAGGGTGATATGGTACTTTGTAGACACCAACTTAAGCAAATTGAATAACTTGATTATGTTTTGTCTCTGTAACTGAAAAGGGACCCTCGTGTTGATATATTTATCAAGTCAGTACACAGATTGCATGAGTTTTCTCCCTTTGTTTAATTTTCTTGTCCCTAGTATAAATAAAAAAATTCCTTTGTGTCCATGCCAATTCTCAGCGACCACTGGCTTCAATGAAGCTTCATGAGAAACTTCAGAATCAAAGAAGATGCACATATTATCAGCATGTTTCAGTTTGATAACTTTTCACACAGTTGCAGCCATTTGATTATTGCTTCACACAGTGTGTACAACATCTTTATGAAATTATGCTTGTCTGGAACATAACTCAAAAGCACTAGCAGTCTCAAATATCCAGCTGCTTTTGAACAAAAAATCAGGTCAATATTAAGTTGGTCAGCTGACGTGAAGATCGTGTTTGCAACGCATTAGACTAGCAGAGTTTCTCGTATTTTAAACCTATTTGATCTTTGTCCTGTAGCCATACTTTGTTTATAAAAGGTAGCAGTTTTCTCAGCCTTTGAATACAATCCATAGTGAAACATACATGTTCTGTAATACTCTTACGAAAAACAAGACCATGAAAGCTAGTAACATCTTGATGGCATGATAGGTCAAGATATAGGTGATTTCTATAAAGTCAAGGTCATAATAAATGTGAATGTTTTCAATTTTTAGTTGGCTCTGTGTAATCACTTAACCTCTCAATGATTAAGGATCATAGTTTTGAGCCTTTATAGGAGAAAGTTAGTGGTTCCTAACAGGTGACGGGAGTCTAGTGCCAGTAATTTTGAGGAATGATGCTACTTTTATCTAAACATAAGTGAAATACATGTAACTGAAATACTGTTGAAACAAAAAAGCTAGAAAATATATTTTTGTTGGAAATAAATTGAATTTTTTTTTGTCATTGATATTAATAAAGGAAATGTGTAGAGGTGAGTCAGTAGAGTAAGACATAATCAACGGTACTAATCTCCTAATCCTTGAATTGTTGAAAAGCATGTATTGCATTTTAATCAGGGATTAAATGATTAGGCATAAAAGAATACTGTATGTGTTGAAATTAGCTTTGTGAAGTAGTGAGCAAGTTACTAGAGTATTAGACAGTTTTGTTTTGACTGGATCTTATTGTTTTCTTTGGAAGTACTTGTTCTTTGAACACTAATTTGAATAGCTGTGAGAACAAAAAAAAAGGGACTTTGGAAATACATGTCATTGACTAAGATCCATTTGTTCAGTATAGGTAAAAACAATCATAAAATTTTACTTATTTTCTATTTAATCATGAATCATTACTCAGTCTGGAAAGTGATTAGTCTCCAGATAGAAACCATATGAAATTAGCGCTTGAAATGATTTGCTGGTTCATGAATGACTGTGTGTCTAAACAGTTATTCCAAATTAATTTCTTCAAGTCTGGCTTGTTTTGTCTGTTGTCATTATTTTCCGGTAGTTAGCTAGAGGAATTAAGTATTTCCAAATAGAAATTATCTTTGGCTACTAGGTTTGGCTCATCATTGTTTTGTAGGATTATATTGTACAGAAGTTAAACAAATATGGACTGTCTCTGTTAGCCGTTTGAAATTTATAAAAGGAGAACAGTTTCAGGCAAATGATGTAGGAATGATCAATACATGTATGTAGAAAATGTAAGCAAGCTGTGCAAACTATCCTCATTTTTCTAGTCGATTTATGTGGTAAAAATTCTTGGTAGGCATGTACAATATGATTAAGAGAAAGTTGTATTTTCTTTTTTACTGCAAACAGTCTTATGTCAGTTGTAAATTTTCCTTCTGGTTTTGTTTGATTCTATAGTGTGCATGTATTTCTATTCCAAAAAAAGTTCACACAGTGCAACAACAGTACTAGTAGTTTAGATGAGTTATTGCAACAATTACTATTGTATTCGAATAAGTTTAAAGTACATGCATGATTCACTGAACTTCATTGATGTATATCGCCAAAAAATTGTTTGTTTCTTTTCAGGCACCGGCATGTGAGCACGCCTTCTGTGCCTCCTGCATTCAGGAATGGTTGACGAGACAGCCCACCTGTCCTGTAGACCGTAACCCTATCACACCCAACCAGCTGAAACCAGTCCCTCGAATACTACGTAATCTCTTGTCCCGACTTCACATCACGTGCGATAACGCCGGATATGGTTGTACAGTCGTTGTGAAACTCGACATGTTACCTAATCATCTCAATGAGTGTGAATTCAATCCAAAGAAGCCAGTCCACTGTGAATTGGGTTGTGGACTGGTTGTGCCAAAAGATGAACTCAAGGTGAGTCATTTAGGGGAAAGCGGTCCATTTTGTGGATCAGTATTAAATGCCAAAAGATGAACTCAAGGTGAGTTATCAAGAGGAAAGCAGGCCATTGGTAATTTTTGGTTGTACCAAAGCATGAACTCAAGGTCAGTTTTTGCGGGGGAAAGCAGTCCATTTTTTAATTTGAATGTGGACTGGTTGCAGTAAAGGATAAATTCAAGTTTGAAATGTGTTTTGATTCAGAAACTAGATTTAGAGACTACAAAAAAAATGTAGTCTGTTTTGAATATTGGGAACCTTAAGGCATGTTGAGGAACAAGTTTATGTAATTTAAAACTGTATTGCATTTAAACCTTGATCATCAAGTTTTAGTTTTATTTACAGTCGCAGCATAGAGATACTGATGAATAAATTGACAATTTTGCCAACACAGCTAGCATTCACAGTGTGCTCAAAAATTTTCATGAGTCTAGAATAAACTCTATGATCGTTTACATAATTAAATGACTTCCATTATTCAGGACCATAACTGTGTGCGAGAGTTACGCACCCTTGTCAATCAGCAGACGCAGAAAATGGCAGAGATGCAGACGGAAATAGCAGAACATAAATTGCAAATAAATGAACAAAAACGTGAACTCCAGCTCTTGAAGGTACATTCATTACGATAATTGTTTCCTTAGAGTGCTGAAAAAGTCTTATTTTGAGGGAAACTTGAGTTTCGAATGTAAGCGTACTGGTTATTTCAGGAAGTGGCTATTCTTTGTATGTGATCATTTGAACAGGTTCTACTGAATGTAAAAGAAAATGTTTGTTTGGTTTGGGTATATGGTTTTTGTGTGTCATGAATGTGATTGTAGGCTTTATAGAATTTATGGACTTTAAATTCACCAAGGTTTACCAATAAGACAGGGTGAAACATGCGCAAGAATCCCAGAAATATTGAAATAAAATAAAGGTGAAAATTTTTGTGTTATTCGAATTTTGATACCAAACTTGCTTTTGTGTACTTATAATTAACCAACCATGCAGTCTGACAATGTTCGTTACTTAGTCAGTACATTTTAGTGAGCACACCTATAGACTGTGTTAACATGTAATGGTATTGTCCAAATTGAATGATGCACAAGTTCATTAAAGATATTTATCAGGGTCATGGTTAAGATATTTTTATACTTGTGTTGTAGGAATATATGCGTTCAATGAGAGTATCTAATCCAAGAATGAGAGAAATACAAACTGAAATGGAACAGTCGGACATTGTCAGGTAAGTGTCAAATTTAACATGTAATGTGTTATTGTCAATCTAGTGTACTGTTAAACTTTAAATGTACATGTACATGGGGCACAGTTTTTCATAAATTCTTTGAATGGATTGATCTGTTTGATTAGAACCCAATAACCCACTGTCTGAAAATAACATTTCCTGTGAAAAAATGAAATCCTTGAATTTTAGTATATTTGTACCCATGTTGAATTTTGTTAAAAGTCTGCAGAATATTATGCTTATGGATATACATGTATTTACAGTAACATTCTAAATCTGGAAGTCTGAACTGAAGGTAGGATTTTTGCGGGAAATATTTACTGTGTAATATGTAAGGTGTGTCAGTATGCATTTATTTTCCTATATTCACAGTCCAAATGTATTTTCTTCAATGAATGCTGTACAGCTGTTTCAGTTTATACATGTATGAACTCTATTGACCTCTTACATGTACAGAACACAATAATGTTTTGACATCAATCAAGATGCAAATGTGCAATCACAAATTTATAAATTGGTCAAATGTTTGTATTAATGACTGGAGGTAGAGTTTGAACCTGGGTAAAATAGGATCAAAGACCATGTCTGGCTTTCTGTATTGTAGAAAAACCTGAACACTAGTAGAGCGCACATTTTGTACTTAATTATCAGGAAAGTTGGTCAGAATATTTGTCTTGATGACCTCTAGGTAGAGTTTAAAACTGGATTATGTAGAGTAAAAAACTAGGTCTCCAGGTTAAATCATAGAAAAACACTATAGAGGCAACTTATTAATCACAATCATCATGAAAGTTAGTCAGAATGTTTGTCTTGATGAAGTCTTAGTACTAAACTTGGCCACAGGGGTAAAAAGCTACCCAAATTATATCGAGAATAAATAAATTATTATAAATTAAAACCCAAATTATAGAAAAATCCTGTGGAAATGTTCTGTGCCCGATGATAATGAAATATGGTCAGAATGTTTTTCCTAATGAAATCTTGGTAAAGTTTGATACTAGTTCACATGGAGTCCAAAATAAGTTGAGCGATACAGGGTCATCTTAGCCACTGTGTTACTTTGTCCTCAGGCCTTATCCCTTTTTCACAGGTCAGCAAAACATTGACCTCAGCATTAAATTTTGTCAGTGTCTTATCTTTCTTTAAACAACTTGAATAAATAAAAAGTGGTGGAAAAAAATGCTGTTTAACTTTAAAATGTGTACTTTCTATTATAGATGGACAAATAGTTTACAGACTGCTCGAGTAACTAGATGGGGTGGAATGATATCCACACCAGACGCCGTGCTACAAGCTGTGATAAAACGATCTCTCATTGACAGTGGTTGTCCTTCTCATATAGTTAACGAGCTGATGGAAAATGCGCATGAACGACGTTGGCCAGCTGGACTCGCTACGTTAGAAACTCGACAGATAAATAGACGGCAGTATGAAAATTACGTTACAAAGAGAATACCTGGTAAGGGAATCAAAGCTCTTCTTTGATTGTAGAAAGGGTAGCAGGTGTGTCTACCATAACCTCTAAGATATAGGTCTTAGGCATACACAAACTGCTCCTTTAAAATCATGAACTAAAATGAGTAGGGGCAAATTGCTGTTACAGTTCAGAGGTATTTTACATTGTCACTTTGGAGTGAAGATGTGCCTGAAGTATATAATATTTCCAAATAGCTTAAAGGTCAAGGTCAAAGGAGCCCTTATAATGAAAACATTGTCCATGGTCTATTTTCAAAATCTCCTAGTTGGAAAGTTAAAGAACCAAAGCAGGAGGCATCTAAATAAAACCTAGTGCACATTTTCATATAGTGTCAAAGGTCAAGGTTGCAGTGGTTTGAGAACTTTTCAAATGTAATTAGCATAAGAGCTATATGATCAATAATTTTTGTCTTCAAACTTTGTGTAGAGATGGGATTAATAAATTATGAATCATAATAAAAGACCCCTCTTAGTTCTTCGATTAGTTTCTGTGATTTTTACTTTAAGTCCAGTAAGTGACACCTTACAGTAAGTGACACCTTACTTTCTGAGCATTAGGTAGATGCAAAAACATGAAAGATTGATTTGTACATTCCCACACTTCAAGTATTGTATGGTGTTTCTATTTACTTTCAGGTAAACAAGCCGTGGTTGTGACAAGTATAGAGAACCAACATATGCCAGAAGATCTGATCATGGAACCAGGACTGGTTATGATCTTTGCTCATGGAGTTGAGTAACGAAACTCCTTTTATAGGTAGTTAGTATTTTAACGCTTACCTGTGCTTATGGCAAGGGATTCAACCTTTGCCATCAGTACAGCCGGACTCCTTATATGGAGTAGGTGATATGTGTGATGATATATTGTTTGGAAGAAACGGCAAAAATTTAGAACTTTTTATATAGTAAATATTGAAATCTATAAATAGAATAGTTTACTTTGATTTAAGTATGCACATTATAGCTTTTTTCTTTGCACATTTGTAACTTCCTGTATACCTCTGACATATTATCATCAGTTTGAAAATGGTATTAGGCCCCTGCTGCTTTCAAAAAAGCTCATTGGATGCACCTTTTTATGCAGATTGTAAAAATGTATAGGTCATAATTAACACAACAGATTTATTTTAAGATGTTAGCTCGTAATCAGCTTGCACAACTGTATATCCTGATCATGATCTTCACTATTGGGTATTCAGTCAGTAATTTTTTAAATGAGAGCCAATTTGAACAATTAACAGACTTGACTCTTTATGTGAAAGTATTGGCAGTTTCTTGTAGAGAATCAAAAGTCTAATTTAGTCTTTCCTAGGAACATGCTCCCTGTACATAACTGAAAAACTGGTGAAACAGACATTTTACTCCGAGATTTTCCTGTGATAAAGTCCAAAATTCCTTTAAGTGTTTTTAGTTTTCAACAGCTGATGTATTAGGAAATAAAAGAAGACACAGTTTAGACGGATCTGGGTATTTGTTCCATAGAACACACTATTTTTGAATATTATTTATTTTACCCATTAACATTTTAGAACATTAACAATTTAGTGGTCCTCGGAAGTGCAATGTAATGTTGTCATATGCTGCCCCCCACATCCCAGCCCCCTGTTTATCGAGTTTGGCCCACAGTCCCAAAAACACCTTATGGGTTAGGTTGAAAAGATTGATACACCCGATTGAAAACATTTTGTAGGCAAAATAAGTGGGGACCACTAAACTGAAACTACTCGACAAATTTTATATTTGCTATGTGTTTCTTTTTCTGTTTAGTTCATAAATTTCATATTTTGTATATTTCAGGACCAAAGCTCATATACACCCAGCAAACTTCATAAGATTACATAGATATTGTCAGTTTCATGGAATATATTTCATACCATAATGTAATATAGCCATTGGAATACATTTCAACCTCATGTATAAACATTAAAAAGCCAAATTCTTCGTGCTATTCCAATCTGATGATTGGATTGTTCATGCCAAAAAGGAATTCCAGTCACATGACAGACATGCAGTGAGATTATGTCACACAGAAATGACACTATTTTCCCGCCAGCCACCAGATGCCATTGACAGTGATATATCTTAAATGTATATTTTGTCATTACATTGTATACAATTACAGCAAATACGTAAAAAAAATAATATAAAAACTGTAAATGTATTTATATTTGTGGGCATGCAATTTCGTCATTTTCAGAAAAATGTCAGCTCTGTATGCACATGAAGTGAATAGATTTCATACATGCAATTCAAAACAGACAACAAAAATGGCATTCATGATGATAAAACATTTGCTTTACCCCATGGAATCCAGGAAAATTGATGCTCCATGAATATTCATGATTTCACAGTACATGTATATTGTATCTCTACATAATTCATGTGAGATTCAAGCTAAGTTAACAGGAGTAAACAGAAGTAAAGTTACTGAATGCAAATGCAGTAGGTAGGTCTGGATGACTGTTACACTCTTTGAGAGGGTGCTGGTAATGAATAATGTAACATGTATGACAGATAATGTGATGATGATCTAGGAGTATATGCATAATTTATCGCATACACCTGTACGATACTGCAATACATACATTACTTGTTTGATTTTGTAACATTTTCATAAACAGATTTATTTATAGTGATTTTGACTGCTTGTTTGATCATCCACATTGTGAATTTGCCCTGCCCAGAGAGATATTTTATATTAAGTTATTTCTTCTCAGTTGTGAAACATATTCTTACAACTTGCATTAATCACTCTTGAGACTCATTTCCGATGAAAGAGCGAGGAAATGTGGAAATATCTGTGTCTTGTCTAAGGATACAACCGCAATGGCACAGGTGGGGATCAAACCTGGGAGATGTGCATTTTTAAGCTGATACAACTTGCAGTTTGTTATAGGTATGATCACCTGATCCCAGTTTCTTTCTCATAACAGAAACAGCTTCTTTCCTTTAACAATTTTTTGTTGCATAATCACAAGTTGTTTCCTTTTTCTGAAAGAGAAAGAAAAACATACTTGAATTTCAGTGATTATATTATTTTGCCTCTGACTGAAGGAGCTGTATGAAACATTTATAAAATTGTATAAAATACTTCTAGTTCTATATTGATGAAGATAAAACATGTTTTCTTTATCTCTAAAAAATACTTTGTATGAATAGTACTGTTGTGACACGATTGGGATTTCTGTAGTTTTACTATTTTGAGGTTCTGTTTGTTTTTCCTATTTTGTTTGACAGCTAACATTCATATATTCATAGAAATCATGTTATCAAATTTTATCCCTTGTTTTCATGTTTATATCATATAATGGATATCTGCTGTGTACCTGATTGAAGTAAGATGAGGGCTGACTACCAAACTCTCCCATATGCTTCTATGTTGTTTTTTTAGCTCACCTGGCACAAAGTGCCAGAGTGAGCTATAAGGATCACTAACCGTCCGGTGTCCGTCGTACGTCCATCCGTCCGTTTCCTTCAAAACGACATCTGCCCTGAAACCACTGGGCCGATGTTGATAAAACTTTGCAGGGATGTTCCTTGCATAAAGCTCTATCAAAGTTGTTCAAAGAATTCCATTCAATGCAGAACTCTGGTTTCTATGGCAACGAATAGGAAAAACCTTAAAAATCTTCTTCTCTGAAACCACAAGGACTAGAGCTTAGATATTAAGCATGTGGCATTGTCTAATTGACCTCAACCAAGATTGTTAAAATTATGACCCCCTGGTCAAAATTGACCCCACAAGGGGGGTCACTTGGTACTAGGAAAAATTTAAAAAATCTTCTTCTCTGAAACCACAAGGCCTAGAGCTTAGATATTTGGCATGTAGAAATGCCTAGTGAACCTCTACCAAGATTGTTCAAATCATGACCCCCGGGTCAAAATTAACCCTTCCAGGGAGGGGGGTTCACTTGATTTCACATAGGCTTATATAGGGAATTTTTTTTAAAAAACCACAAGGCTGACAGGCAGAGAAGTGATATTTGGAATGTTACTTAGCATTTTGTAGTGGACCTCTACGAATTATGTTAGAATCATGACCCCTTGTAATATAGCCAGTGGTAGTCAAGTGAGCGATATAGGGCCATCATGGCCCTCTTGCTTCACTTACAACAGTTTTGCCGTCAGCCCTTAAGGAGATTTGCTTTGTGATACATATATACAAAAGTGCTGCAAGAACGACTTAACAGGGTTAACTTGTTAATAATAAAATATTGCTATGTTTGACAGTTTGCTGTATGACCATACAGGAAGTGATTGCATCTATCAGACAAAATTTCCTAGTGTTATATTCCAAAATGCTTACGAGTGTATGTTATGTAATCAGCATTGAAATTTTACAGAGACATCCTTTATTTTATAAATGTTTTCTTTTGAAACATATTGACTTAGTTTCATGTTTGATATTCACAGGTCTTGTTTAGCTGTAGTGTAAGTAAAGTCAGTAACAAGTTTTCATTTGTATTGACAAATTTTTCTCTTTGATGAATTTTTGAGATCATGACATGATTTTTCTTCTAGGGCAAAAAGAATATAAGACTTCAGTTCTTGAGAGAAAATTAATTTGTAAGAATATGTAATCATCCTTTGAGACCAGTCTGAAACTTCTGCTATCTGATTGGTTAATAGTTTAGTCTCATTTCAAAAATGGCCAATCAGAAGTTAGATATTTAAGACTGGGTTGGGGGGAAAAGTTTTGAAATAGGCCCGAGTAAAATGTACATGTACAATAGATCATAAGGTCAAATAAATATATATATATATATATATGTCTTTGTAAATCAGTAAATTGTGTAGTTGATTGGTTGTTCAGATGAGTGATTCATGTGCACAGCTGCCATCTTGCTTGTACTTGTGTTGGTTTTATGTAGTTTATCTGTGATTGAACATTTTGTCTTTCTTTGTCCAGATTGTGAGCCCAAGGAGCATGTCCATGGTTCTTGAATGGCATTATTTTGTATTAATACAATGTGTACATAAAACAAACTGTAGATAAAATTGTGTTGTAAAAATGTTACCCAACGCCAGCGTTTAACAAAAAACGTAATCATCTTTTGTAGAACTATACTTGTTTATACAGTTTTATTGTTTTAAATACTGATCATGTAACTAAACATTTTGTCGTTAGCTGGAACGTATTTTGAAATATGAAGTTCGAGAAAAAATCTTATGTATATGTAAGTAGATGTAGGTTATTGGACATACTAATATTTATCTGACATTGTTCAACAAAACAATAATTAGATAATTGCCAAATTTGGTAACTGATGACCCTTTTCATGTTTTTATTTTGATAATTCCCTCCTGGGAGTAGAAATAGTAAGTGATGTATATCAGTTTGACTTGGCACCAAAGGGTTGCAGCCTCTAGGCAAGGTATTTTTAGCAGGGTGTTTGTAATGGGTTAACCTCAAGTTGGGAACAGAATACAAATGTGAGCATATACATTGAAGATTTCATTTACTGTTAAAAGTTGACAGAAAAAAATATTCACAATCTTATAGTGCTGTATTTCTTTTTTTATTGAATATACAAGAATCTGACATTAACATATTTTAACTATTTTAGTGTCACATATCAAAACAAGCATAATATGGTAGGTGTAATGACTCAAAACACAGAGTTATGAGTTTGAATTCCGTCACATGCAGAGATCGAACACAAGCCCCTCCAGCTTTCATTGCGGGTACAGGTTAGAACTGCAGGTTACAGTGAACAAGTGAAGTTGATATTAGTTTGAATGAATTGAGCCACATTGCCAACGTAAAATAAAACAAATTGGTAAAGTTTGGATGTAAGTAACTGACAGTATTAGTGCTATATATCAACCATGTGCTTTGAAATGCGATGGCAATTAAAATCACAAAAATGGGTTTTGTGTAGTTAAGGACTACCAGCTTTTGTTAGACTGTAAAATGTCAGTATTTTTGAAAATAGTCAATTTTTATTTGGAGAAGTACAGATATTGAAATTGCTTTTTTCGTATTATGTGTTTTTAATTTCTTGACTGCATTAGTTCAGATGTTCTAACTACAGAAGACTGTTTGAAGTGTGGTATAGGATAACATTGTATTGTTCAAGTTACTTCTGTATAACTTATATGGTAATAAATATTATGTCTTTAAAAATGCCTTTTGATTCCTTTACTTCTTATGAACTGTGTTGATAGAAGTAAATGTATTGTTTACTTTTGGATGTAAGCATTTTGTTCAATACTAAAGTATTTTCTGTATCTATGACTAAAGCTCTGAGCTTTAGTACCTTAAGGAATTCTATGTGAGCAGTTAACCTATATAAATACTTTTTAATAAAGTAAAAGTTGTTTTTTAAAAAGCAAAAAAGTGTGGGGCTAAATTGTTTGAAACTTTTGATTTTGATCGATGAAGAGTGGTGAAAAAAGCATTAAATATTTAATTTTTAAACAACATGTTATGATCAATGTAAGCTAAGTATAGCTTTTGACTTTCAATTATTTGAATAAAATATGTGTTGGTGATATTTAGAAACAGTTAAAATTTTGATTTACTTGCAAGGCAGTTTTGGTTAGATTGGACACTCTAAACCATTTAAAAAGCTGCATGCTTAATCATTGTTAAAAGTTTCAATCAGTTTGGCCCAGATGATCATTTACCCTTACCCTGTTGTTGGCAAGTGATTCTGTCTTTGCAACCAGTGTAGATCATGATCAGTTGCCAGCGCATCCGAGCAGTCTGATTATGACCTACATTGTTGGCTACTCAGTAACTTTTCAGCATTAACCCTATTGAATAATTAATGGAAATGTCCAAAATTAGAAGGATAAGTCCATTACATACATGTCCATACATGTCAGGGTTAGGGATAAGTATGTACAATGTATATAACATTGCAGTATATACACAGTAACCTCAAAGTCAGCTGAATAATTGTGTTTACATACATCATAATAGAAACTGTATATAGATTGTTGCTTAACAATAAAAATACTTATTTTCACCTTGTTTTGTTATCTCTTGGTTTGCTTGGAAGAGATGTACTGTAAAGCTCTGCTGATTTCAGACATCAAGTGTTAATTATACTTACGAATGTAATTAGATTTGAGGTAGACAAAGAAAACATGAAAAGTGATAATACATGCTCTACTTTCAATTCAAAAGAAAAATATTATTTTTAGTAAAACATTTACGTGCAATCATCTCTTGGAGGACCCATGTAGAACCCTCCTGGATGATTGTTATGTTTATGTTTCCTACACTGCAAAAGAAATGCTAGTTTTGTATATTTTTTAAGTTAACACCTCACCCTGTTTGATTGCCATATCAAGACGTTACCTTTACAGGTAAGTTTTTAAACAAACTGACGCCTCATGAGCTATATAGATATGTCTGGTGCTGTGCATGTTAACATCCAAACTACTAATTTATTGTTGCAGAAGATAACAAATGTGCGCTGAAACGGCTGCCAATAGTGATAGCCAAAGCAGACTTTCATAACGACTGTAATTTGTTACATTTGGTCGGCAATGATAGACCATGTCAGTGTATCAGTCTGGTTGAAATAGTTTTGAATAAAAGGCATTTTTCATTGCTTTCACCAGAGGGTATTAATCCAGACTCATCAAATGACAAAAGGACATTAGACAAAAAATACACTTACCCCTAATATTATATTATATTATAAAATATTAATTTTTATCAGTATGTATTTTTTTTATGGGGGGGGGGGGGGGGGATTATGAGTGCAGATGTTGTTTTAACATGCTTTCTATACAGCATCAGGTGGCAAGTGAGGTATATACGCACACTGCAATGCATCCGAGGCAAAACTACTTGTGCAAACAGGAGACAGGATCCAGTTACTAAGGCGTATGCTTTAAATATTACTTTACTAGCAGGGCGTTCCAGTTCAAGAACACAAGAACAGAGGCTGCGCTACAGGATGTTGCAATTTCAAATGGGTGTAACATTTGGGGTCAGGGGAGTCGGATGTTCAATGTTGTTATTTTATGATCCAGGTTGTAAGGACACGAAGTTCAACCTTTTTGTTTCAGGTGTATTGTATGATAGTTATGTTTTGTAAGTATGCTTATATCAAAGAAGCAATAAAATTTGCGCAGTATAAACTTCTGTCACATGTATCCTTCACTACACAGCATCTTATTTTATTGCATGATAGATCATTTTAATTTTTGATCTTTTCCGCCGATTTTTACGCACGGATGTATTGCACGTGCCGACAGCTATGCCTCCCGAGACATTGTTTTTGACAACCCGTGGGATATCATGCTGATATCTGACTCTGTTTAAGGTTGGCCATTTCTCTCTCAGTAAATGTGATTTTCATTTCTGACCTCTAAATAAAGAACTAACTTTGCTTCTTTTCTACGTTAATATCGTGACTTCCAGCCTATGTGTCATATTACCCGCTTCATTCTGGATTGACAAACACTAGTGGCTCTGTTAAGAACTTTCTCTGGTTCGTTTTACCGTGACTAGCCTGTGATTGGTGGGAATCCCATATACTAAAGCGTATTCAAACCAAAAACGGAACAGACATTTACAAGTATGAAGATACAGTTTCTAGCATTCACTCAAGAGGTCCGTATAAGTGTTGTAGGCCTTTTTCTTAGAGTTTCTGTGACAGATAGACATGGAAATGGTCGCACACAAAGACTTTCTGATATATATAAGAACCAAGACATCATATATCAAAGGTATATGCCGTGTGCGGTTTCTTAATACATTTCAAGTGACATCCATTCAGCTTTGACTCCACGGATTGAATAAACTTGGTAGTGGACGACTATAAAATACTAAACATAAAAAGTTTAATCTCTATGCTTTGTGGTTTCTGGCAACAACAATTTTAAAGTTTGTCTTAAATATTTCGTTGCCTATGCAGGGACTGGCCTATGTGTATGTAAAAAAGAAACAAGAAGCTTTTGGCCCCGAGGAAATGATTTGCCTATGGTTAAACTTGGTAGAAGACCACTAATGTTAAACATCAAATATCTACAAAGACTTTAGAATGTTTTCTTAAATATTTCTACGTAAAACGAGTGACCTAAAATATATAGTTACGCGAAATCCGTGTATTAATGCAACTTTGGAGTCATCTACATTCATTTGACACAATTTACCTTCTTTAGGTTCCATATCCTTTTATTTATAACGGATTTTGTGATTGGTTCTTTGGACGAAATGACACCCAATTGTAATTCATGATACAACAAACCCAGATACTTGTAAACAAAATTACAAAATTTCGAAAGGTAGCCTGTTTTCTTATATTCTCAAGGATTTAAGGACAAAATGTCTGCAAGCAGTTTCAAATAACCAAATAGAAATGCTCTTTTATTATAAAAAGATAAACGAGTCCTCCAAAATAGGAAGATAACCCTAAAATAACAGCTAGTATTCTTATTTCTCATTCTAGACTGACAACATAATCATGATAATGTTGTTAATTTAACAATGCCAGTTTAGTAAACGAAACCACGACCATGAAAGTGTAGTTTTTTGTCATAGTCACATGAAGTTTTACCATTCCTGCTATAATACGCCATCACCGACGTGTACAAACCTACTACCACGACATTAAACTCGTGTAAACATATAAAATACCAAGTGTTCCATCAAAATTTTGTTTAAAATCACCACATAGTCATAGTATGGAGTTCTCTTGTATCGCGGTACTACAGATTCCAACGGAAATAAAATAGAAGAAAAGTATTTCTCCCCAATTTATATCTGTTCGACCTTTCCTTCCAACCATTCTACTTTAAAGTGAAAACAATCTTTCATGCAAAAGTTGTTTGAATAAAGCATAAAACGTAGGAAGTTATCCACCGTGTTTCACCTTTAAAGAAACTCCCATAATTCTCTGTAATCGCGGTATTTAAATCGCGGCCGTACTTTCTGTTTATAAAATGTGCTTACACACTATAAAACTCATTATCGATTCACGGAAGTCTAAGTTAATGAATAATATATTCATTTTAAATATTCAACAATTTTTACTGGAAAATTGAGCAGTTGAATTATCAGACTGTATCGACGCCATTTTGTTTTCTCTTCTTGTCGAGTACAGAGGGGTCATCTCAACTCAATGTATCTTTTAAACGAAAACAGACTCCTATAGTTCTTTTTTATTTGTCAAATGTTGACAAAAGTCATAGTCCAATTTAATGAAGGTAAACTTTTCTCCATCTGATTATTCTTCTGACTGCCGACCACAATTGAGACCACGTATGTCATTTTCATTTGCGGAGCACGTGCTAATGTCCGTTATTTTTTGTGTTCAAAGTGACGGCCCCTAGACACACTTACTGACGCTATCACGTGATGAAAACAACTTTATTCGTAAAAACAATATAGCTGCCAAGATTTAAATACCTTTCGAGGCTTTCGAATCAAATTCATTCCTAATAATGATAAATTTTTGGATGAACGGGATGACGAGGAGAAACTTATTTGTATGAAATGGAGTGATTGCATGAAAGGTTACTTTATCTTCCCATTTACGATGAAATATTACATTATTTAATGCCACATGACCTATTAGATTCTTGTTGACGTATATGTGTTACTGCATTGTCAGCCTCGTTACGATCGGAAAGGAAAATAAGAAAAGGAAGATTACCACGATACAAGTTAACCCGCGATATGAGCAGAAACTACTATACACGAATATCACACCAATTATATACCTGTTTTCAAAAGATTAACATCATACATGGTTATCTTGGGTCGGTCATTTCTGATTGCATATTGCATGTTGCCTTTTACAGAGCTTGAATATTTTACAAATTACTTTTTAAGAAATGCATAGAATTTTTCACTGACATAAAATTTTGTTGTCATCCTAATGATGTTCAACACAAAACAATTTTCAGTATCTGTTGATCATTGACTCATAATCGTTTGATCCTGGTCACCAATTTAAGGAGGTGTGAATATTAGTAAAACTTGGAATAATAAATTAAAGGACACCAACTTTAAGTGAAAACAAGGAGGAGATAATCAAAGTAAATACATGTAAGTCATAATTACACATTAATGATTACACTAACCATATATACACAGACACCATTTTTCTCTCGCTCCGGTCAAGCAAATGTTACAAAAGTAATTAAGTTCATTGATACGCTGCAAGAATGTCAAACTATAGCAAATGATTTCTACAGAATTGTTTGTTGGTAAACGGTGATAAAAGAATGAAGACGGACAAGGATACAAAGCCCTCCTATTTGTCTCCACGTCCGGTTGAACCTGACAAGGACACTCTGGGTCTCCCTTTTCGGGACCGGACAAAGAGACACTGACTGTACGTGTATTTATTTCAGAACTTGTTTTTACATTGTTTCCATGATATTTTCTATATGTTTAACATGAGTTGTGATAGTAAATTTGTAGGGGGGATCATGGCCCGGTGGTCAAATCTTCATGTGACTGTGTATATAAATATTTCTTCTAGATAGATGGATGTCATGAAGTCTGTCTGCGGGTCTCCTTTTGCAACATTGTGCCTGGGCAGATATTAACCAAATGTAACATGAGTGATCAGTCCACAAGCCTAGTAGTGCATATTGTAGGCATTTTTGGACTCAGTCATTTGAGGCAGAGGTCTTATCCTTGATTTGTCTAATTTTACTATCTCTGTGCTATTGCTCCTATACCACACTGCATTTCAACCAAACCACATGTTAGTGATCAGTACAATATCATCAACATGTTCTAGTTGAGTGACTTTTAGTAGAGTTATTGCCCTTGATTTGTCAAATTATAAGATATTTCTCCTATACGACTTTAATGGTTTTTAACCAAACTGCACAATAGAAATTTTTATACAGTGCCCTTCATTCTGTTGTTGACATTTTCAGATTCAGTTTTTTTAGGTAGAGTTCCCTTGATTTGTCGTACGTTACAATGTCTGTGCTGTTACCCCAATACCACTCTGCATTTCAATCAAACCACATGTGGGTGACCAGTACAATGTCTACAATTGCATGTCATCAGCATGTTCTGGTTCAATGACTTTGAGCAGAGTTATTGTCGTTGATTTGTCAAACTTTGTGATGTCTGGGCTATTTCTCATATATGATTGGAAGCATTTCAATCAAACTACACAAGTGATGAGTATGGTTCTACCACATCTACTTTTGCATATCATCAGTCTGTTTCATTTCATTAATTTTTAGTGGAGTTGTTGTCCTTGATTTGTCAAATTTTATGATGTATGTTCAATTTCTCCTTATTAATGGTAAACCAAAATGAAACTGCACATGAGTGATCAGTATTTTATTGACTTTGACCTTCTTTATGTACAATTTTGCAAGCATTTGAATATATTTTCAATATATACATGTACTAGTACCCTAGGTGATATTGTGAAGTTCCATGGGAGGGACATACAATTTTGCCGATAAAACAATCTCTAGCATAAGTGTTCAAATTTTGTTTTATAGGCAAGCACTAAAAACACCCTTTTGGGTTGTTGTCCTTGTTCCTGTCTTTCCTAAGAACTTTATCAAAAAAAAAAAAAATGTATTATTAAATTATTAGACCTTCTTTCTTATAATTATAAAAGCTTTAATATATATACAAATATCTTGTACCCTAGATGTTTGTTAAGTTCTAGGGAATGACATATGATTGCCGTCTTGAGTGGTTTTCTGTGGCAATGATACCATCAGCATTATAATGAGGATAATCATCATCTTGATTTTGTTATTTTCTTCTACTACTTATTTTTAGGAATGTAACAATGCATCAAACTGTGAATGCATTGCGAATGTTTGTTTCTTGATAGTATGCTCAGATAGTAAAAGTTGAAATCCAATTGGAAATAGTTTATTCAACTCTTAATAGTTTTCATAGTTTTTCACAGTTAAAAATATTTTTCTCAGCAATCACTTTGAAAGGATGTTGAATATGTATAACAGAAAGTATAAGCAGTGTTATCGCTTGTCTAATATTGTGTAAACAGAGCAGTTTAATACTAATAATAACAATATATATAAATATAAAGTAATCAAATACGCTATTGCAATAGCACTTCCAACAGTATCAATAGTCTAAATTGGTGTCAATTAAAGTCACCCCCTACGTATTCTCCTGGGCTCTTTTCTCTACAAGGTTGACATAGCTTTCTACCAATTTGCTCCATGATATTTCTGTTTCTGTTGGAAAATTCAACCTGCCCTCCAACTCTTAGGAAAGCTCTAATCTGAGGCTGTTCGACGTCGAACGACGAAACATGATCAAAATTTATCAGAATTATTCTCTTGTTACTGTCCATCTTATACATGTTCCACCCATATTTCCATTCAGTTTGTGTCCAAATGTTGGTTTCTGACTCCAGATAACCATCAGACAGTATTAAAACAAAGTTTTTAGTTGTTTGCAATATGTCAATAGTTTGTGAGGCACGTACATCACCAAGATTCAGATCTCTGTAATGAAGAAATACCCTGTATCCCTTGTTTTCCAGATTTGGAACTAGTTGTGTATTTACCCATCTAAGCAAATCATCATTGTCATCATCAAATGACAGAAATACATCAAACTTGTACTGAGGATGAATTGTACTCTTTCCAGCTTTTCTCGCCTGAAGATAAATTATAAATAGTTCATAGCGTAGGAAATATACTAGTATTCCCGTGATGATTAGAGCTGATATGACACAAGCTAAAGTCCAACTGAGTGTGACTTTGGATAAATCCTTTACCAAGCAGTCTAGTAGATCAGTAGAAAATTCCGAGACAGGCATTATCCCGTGGCCAGGCACTCTGCACTGGAAATGTAGACTTTGATTTCCTGCACATTGTTTTACAGATAACCAATTATGCAGCCATACTGAATCACAGTCACAGTCTAGAATTAGACCGTCCAGTCCAACGTTGCAGGTACTGTGGTATTGCAAATACTGTGGTATTTCAAGCAGGTGTGGGTTAGAAGCAATGTTGATGAATTTAGCACTCGCTAACATTTCAGCAGCTTGGGGTTCTATCGTTAATATCTGATTGTTAGAAACGTCCAGTGAAGATACGTTTTGCAAATAAGAGACATTTTTTATGTAGGGTATTAAGTTCCGTGAGAAGTTAACTGACAAGTATGTGATATAGAGAGACGTTGGTAAAGCTTGTGGTAACTTAGTCATACCTGTATTGCTGCATTCGACAGAAATAGTTCTGCTATGAGGCTCTACTGTGCAGTTACATTTAGGCGGACAAGACGGATCACTGTTTATTTCACAGATAAAGTCATCAAGATCTATATCAAGAAGTTTCTTCCGATAAAGCGCTTTTGGAGCGGAGCAGTACAAGCTTTCGTATCCTCTCCAAAACTCTATTACGAAAGCTTTACCTAACTCGAGGTATGGCTCCAAAATACAGTCACAGTTTATGTAAGCGCCAATGAAAGAAATATCTAACTGGAGAAGGTTAACTAGCTCGGAGAAGTTCTTCATGTGAAAAAGATTTCGAAAGTCCGGAAAATTAGCAAACTGGTTTCCTGAGAATGAAACATGCCCAGGTCCAAAACGGCGACTGCCATTTATTGTAAACCCAGATACATTTGTGAAATTTACAATTTTGTTATGTGAATATTCCCGTCGACAGAAAGGATAGGATGAAATCCAGTGTGTTACATCAACCTCCTTTATCTGGTTGTGACTTAGATCAGCCAGTAAAATATGCATGTTCTTGTATGTAAATACATTAGGGTCAATAGTTTCTATCAAATTATACTCCAGACGAAGTTCTCTTAGTCGAGAAAGTTCAGATATTGAAATGTTGGTGAGAGCTCTTATTTTATTGTGGCCTAAATTGAGAATATCTAGATTAATCAAACAGTTTAGATCAGCAATTTCACTGATTCTGTTGTCAGACAGATCTATTTTTACAATCCTTGTCCACAGGATCTGTATATCCCTGATTACTTTTTCAAAATTTTCATTTGTCAGTCCAGAGTTTGCAACATTGTTACAAAGATTTCTAGGAAATTCTGTCATATATCCCCCAGTATGAGTGATTTTATATAAAGCCGAAGTGTTTGGCTGATGGTTGGATGTCACTAACGATTTTCCAAGAGGGGATGTATACTCCACTTCCAGTGACAGTTCTTGTCCAAGCCACACTGGTTTAGTGTGACAAACGCAACAGCTTTTGTTGTCAAATGATGAAAATTTACGACATTTGTCCCAGTTGCCCTCGCCGTGTGGACAAGTAAGATCATTCCTGTATGGAAAACAGTCAGGATTACATTTTTTGTCAGCGGTGGGAATGGCGTCAAGAACATCCCCTTGAGACTGCAGGTTTCGTGTTGTGACTTTGTTTGAAATGTTGTATGGAATAGATACTGATAGGTTTAGTGGGTTTTGAATCTTGTGGAGGGAATGTAAAGCATTCGGAGTCATTAGTTGCAGAGACCTTGTTACTGTTGTTAACAGGAATACAAGTTTAAATGCAACTGTAAGTCTGAAAAAGAAAAAAATTATTATGGTGTTTCAGTTTTCCCTAAAAGTTTTTTTAACAGTGCCTGACATTCTGGCGCCTGCAAACTCAAAACTTTGCCTGGCCAATGAAATTTTTGTCTTATTTGAACAACAGAAACTATCATGTAAAAGGCCATAAAGTGTCTGACATTCGGTCAGACAGCAGCTGACCGCTTAAAATTTTGTCTGACATGACAGGCAGACAGGCACTTTTTGGGAAGACTGTGTTTGCACCAGTCTGGAATTGTACCAAATATGATCCATTTAGAAGTGCTGGAAAGAGTCCAGGAAAATTGTATTGAAAATACAATATTTTATAAGTTTAAATGAGTTGTTATGAACTGTGTGCAGTCATGCCTGCCACCTCTGAATATGAGATTACCGTGTGAATACAGACCAGCAGGTAGAAAACACCTGTCAATAAAGACCACCTGTCAATAAAGAACTTGTGTTAAAAACAAATGCCACATTAGATTCTTGCAAGTGGTTCACAGGTCTTGTTGATGAACCAGTAGTGAAAGTCTGTGCATTTCACAGCCATGTTCATGAAATTTACTTTTGACAGTCACAGTGCTCTTCAAAATCATTGAGTTATTGTCAGAGTATATATACAATACAATGCTTGTTACCCTTATTCTGCTGTCGGAAGTGACTCTACCTTTTGGACCCTACAAATCATCATCACTAGCCACATTACTCACTATTCAGCCGGTAAAATTGCAGTAAGCACCCCTTTAAACAACTGTAATAGTACTGCCAAAATTGAAAGAAATTGAGTACATCAAATTCTAGTAAAAAATTAACGTTCAGTTGAAACTCTGAGAGTTTATTTAAATTTCAAGGGTTAAAACACCTAATTAGTCAAATGGAACCCCTGATTCAAAAATGAAACAAAAGAAACATTTTCATGTATAAACATATTTAAAGGCTCACCTCATTTTGAAAACACCACAAATTATTTCATCTGATAATGAAGTAAGTACATTGTATTACTACTATAATCCTTGTGTACCAGTATTTATATGTTTATCAGCTGGACAGAAAATCCAGTAGGAAATATTTGACTCTAAGATGAGATAAAAACTAATCCAGCTGCCAGAATATTTTAGATAAAGGTACTTGAGATTTTCGATCAAGATACATTTTTGTACTTAATAATAATGGTTATCAGGATCCCTGCATTTGAATAATCAGGCCAGGGTCTATATACAATGTAGATGGATAGGTATTTCATACTTGTGTTTGTAGGTGAAGTTAGGGTCTATATAAAGTGTTCAACTGTATTTATACTGTATGAAGATATATGAAACACTTCATCTGCTCCAAAAAAATGTTGTATGAAAGACTTGTTATTGTATTTCAAGAGTTCATGATGAGATAAGCGTAAGTGCTTGTATATATCAAATGAGCTACACCTCTAATCCATCTATCCATTGATGCAAATGTATTCTATCTCAATTTTGTTATTTTGTAATACATGATTCCGTATGCTGCAATTTCCATTGCTTACTGGATGGTTGCACATTGCCTATTGTTCATTTTCTCTTCCTAATTCAGTATGTCTGTACTTCTTCCTTATAAAGTCAGTTTCAAACTTTACCCATATCATTCCAAATATTTTCTTTTTATTTCAGATTAAATTATAAACAGGACTGAGCTATGGAAAATTTTTTGCCATGGAGGTTAGTCTTGATTAGGGGGATCACCCCTATCCATTTATAAGGTCACCAGGTCAAAGGTCACCGTCAACTTTGGGGCCATTCACTTCAAAAAAGCTTGTCCGCCCAATAACTTAAGATTCCTTTGACCCACAGTAACTTCATACTATCCATAGGTTAGTCCGATTAGTTGATGACCCCTATCCATTTTCAGGTCACCAGGTCAAAGGTCAAGGTACAGGGGCCTTGATTAAAAGCTTGTCCCCCCAAATAACTTAAGATTCCTTTGACCCAGTTTATATTTGGCTAGGTTAGTCGTGATTATTAGAAGACCCTACATTTTGAGGTCACCAGGTCAAAGGTCAAGGTCACGGGGCCTTGACTCAATAGAACTTGTCCGCCCAATAACTAAGTTCCTTGACCCAGTTATATTTGGCATGGAGGTTAGTCTTGTATTTCAGGTAGAATGACCCATATATTTGGGCCAGCATGTCAAAGGTCAAGGTCACAGGGGCTTGACTTCAAAAGTTGTCCGCCCAAGACTTAAGCAATCACCTTTGACCCACGTCTTGATATTTGGCACTGGAGGTAAGTTTAGAGCCTACCATTTTGAGCTCACAGGACAAAGGTCAAGGTCACAGGGGCCTTGACTTCAAAAAGCTTGGGTTACACCTGGTCACAGGCATAATACCATGTATATTCAGTCATTGGGCATCCACTTGTGTATTTAAACTATTAGTCCTTACAGAGGTTATTATAATTGTAAAATCATCCATTTAGACAAAAAAAAAATATTCAGATAGTTTTATAGGGAAAATATTTTTAAATATTAAAACTTTGTTAATGTACGCTTTCTACAATAAAAAAACTATTAGATTTTCCGTATTGACTTTTTTCATTGATCATTCTAAAAATTAATTTGAATATTTTTGAATGACTAAAATTATAAAATATGATTAACATTGTATAATGGTTTTTAACAATGTTGTTAAAGTGTTTTATAAGACAACTATAAATGATGTCAATATATTACTATATACTTTTGAACTTTGCCTGGAAGTATTGCAAACTCGGTTCAGAATAAAATTGTCAAAATAGTCTGCCCTTAGATCTATTATATTTATGATCATGAATATGTTTCGGTATGAGTCAATGTTAGTAATAGCTCCAGGACTTGAATATAAATATGGTACGTTCATCCCTACATTAACCTATGTTACATAAGATTTTATAAACTGTGTCAGTGGGGTGTTTAGGGGGTATTCATGGCCTTCAGTGATAGTTCTAGTTCAGTATGTCTGTACTTCTTCCTTATAAAGTCAGTTTCAAACTTTACCCATATCATTCCAAATATTTTCTTTTTATTTCAGATTAAATATAAACAGTAGACTGACGGATGAAGAACTTTTGTTCTAGTTTTAGTAGAACTTGGCAGGGGGATCACCAATCATTTATGAGCAAAATGTAAAGGCACCATCAACTTTTATAGCCATTCACGTGTCATACAATAAATGCAAGCCCAGAATTAATTACAGTAAGTTTACTATCAACTATGTGAGATATGATTTACTTGTGATTTACTTTGGTCATGTACAATAGTCAGTAGTTCAGAGTTTATTATTTAGCATTATCAATTCAATACGTTAAAGCTATTTTAGTGATTTAAACATCTACATGGCACGGGCAAAGGATTTTTCAGGTTAGTAGAACTATGCACGTTAACTGAGCAGTGATCTGACATGGGATTTTCTTGTATTTGGTGAATGACTAATGATTCCAGCATACCATGTCAAGCTTCTATTATATATATAGACAAGCAATTACCTCTGGCCCTGGTAACTTTGACAATGCGCGGAAGTTCTGGTTTACCTGATCTCACAGGACAAAAATCATTCTAGAGATGTTCCGTAATACTTTTGATCTTATCACAGGCCTCCATAATTCACACATTGGGCCCTCTTTTGTGATTTAAGAGCCATTTTCAATGCTAGTGTATATTACATACTTAATTTAACGAATACAATGTCTCAATTTTTATGAGGGCAACTTTTTGAAACAAGGACCTTTCCGGCATTTAATATACGGCTTTGATACAAAACAAACTATTTCATTTCTGTAGACTATTGTTAAATTTTATTATAAAATCCATGTTTACTAATGTCATGTCCAAATTATAAATCATTTACTTTATAAGTATTTACTACATTGTTTTAAGACATATACTTGTTTAAATAATCACTTTAACTTTTACTTTCTTAAGATGCATAACTCTGCTGAGATTAAATTGCAAATTGTCTGCCCTTAGACATTAAAATTCATTATTCACAAGTTTCGGTATGAGTCAATGTTAGTAATTTCAGTTGCTTTATATAGTGTTCATATATTAACCCGTGTTATATACAGATACTACTAGATGGACCTGGAATTTTGAACTATATTCTTTGGTCTTAAACGAAAGTCAAGGAGAGAACCTTGAGGAATTATTTCAGAAGTTTTCGGATGCTGGTGAAACTTCCACGAATCGCAGCTATGTACGAATGTCCAGTTAAACTGCAGTGTTCTAATTAACTTACAATGTACAAATGTAAACAAACAGTTGAGCAAAATTAAAATGTAACGTTTTTAGCTAGTGTGACTTATCATGTCATACATTAAATGAGTTATTTGATTGCATGACTTTTCAAATAAGATGAAATTTTCTTGTGGTTTATTGTCTTATCCATGGTTTTTTATCCCATGACTTTATGGTTATATATATCAACTAATTATAAATTTTAAAGTACTACTACTTTGCCCACCTGCAACTCACAGTGTCAAACTTTTGCTCAACGGCCTGATTTTGAATCCCCCGTAGCGTTTCCTACAATATATTGCTATTGCATTAAAATGAATATGTCCAACGCGACCAAAGACCAGATATGAGCCACAAAATTAATTGGTACTTGATTAAATGCCATGGCCATTTAGTATGAAGCATATCATTTTTTGAACGGACCACAAATTCCAGACATGAAACGATACATATGTCAGAAAAGGAGGGAAATTTTAATGACTATCGTCAAAACTTAATGTACAATGTATTAATGTGTTGGGTTGAGATTACAGTTTATATTTAAAGACAATTGCAGCAACAACGACATGTATTGCTTTATATCGGAACATTTTAGGAGCTATTTGATGTTAGTTTTAAGAGACCATGTTCTTGACACGGATTTGGCCATTCCTTTGCCGGTTATGATACACAGTTTGACTGTATTTCAACATTTACACTACATGGCACAGGGAGGTGTTGAAAGTGGAGAACTCACTAAAATCAAGAGTAATCAATGTAACTTGGCTCCTTTTGGATAATAATGGATCATAGATACATAAAGCCTTTTATATATATATAAAATTTCCAGGCCCTTGACCACATTGACAAAATAGGGTTTGGTTCTGTTTGCTTTAGAACAGAGTCAACATCATTGTATTGATGTTTACATTTTTGATTGTATACATTTTTCAAAAGCAAGATGGCCACTTTAAATATAACAGCCTAGTGGTCAGTGTTATTACTTAATAATGCACATAGTTTATTACAGTGAATATTATTATTGAAAACTGAGTCAAATACCTTTTCAGATTTAAAATCCAGTTTTGTTATAGAAAATTTTAACTTCCTTATGAATGTTGAAGTTTATTTGCAATACCTTTGAACCCTAGGACAGTTGCCCTATCATTTACTTTTTGTTTCCGTTTTAGATATTAACTCCATAATAAGCAAGGTCACCCTACTTACTAGCGATCATACCCACAGCTTGTGGAAACTTGAAATAAAGGTTACCCACCACCAAAAAGTATAGGTATGATTGTTATCAGTGACCTTTACTTATAAAAGTCTTGTACACTGTATATGACATTTTACATGAAGGATATTCTATATTCTTGTTTAAATCTAAACATAAATAGACGTTTGTAGAACAGTTTGAAAATGAAAGGTTGCATCTCCCTGCTCTCATGCTGATACTAAACATAACAACATGGCTTTAAATTTGAGACACTTAGACTTTATCGAATTTTGTACAACATTCTCTTCCGGTTTAAAGTTATAGTCTTAGAAAACTGCTTAGAAATAGCTTGGAATTTTATCTGTTAACAACTATTTCCATTGATTTAATATTTAGTTTATACTAATTTATTTTAGCTTAACTTTTGAAGAAGGCTTACAGCTTACCTTGGTAACAATTTCAGCTTCTTGGAAATCCTTTAACCATTCTGATGTTTGTATGAACATTCTGGTCCAGTTTGACCTTTTAGTGGGCTTAGAACCGAAGTCCTCGGAAATAGCTGGCAGACACCTAAACCTCTACACCACCACTATTCTTTTAATATTTAATTGCTCTTTTTGGGGGACTTCTATGCTATAATGTGGCCCCTTTTGTAATGACAGCACCGCTACATTTTAAAACCCTGGACAAGTTTCTATGTTATGTGGTTGCTGTTGTTGTAAAACTCTTTAATTTGTATAACAGGGACAAGATTTTCTTCAAAACCTTCTCATGAGTTTCTCAGTTTGATAGACGGGCTTCTACAAAAAGACCCCGACAAAAGGTTTGTATTATGTGTACTATTTATACTATATGGATACAAATGTCTGCCTTCAGATTGAAAGAATTGATTGAATTTCACCAAACTTGGTCAGAAGCATTCTACATTGATTTCTCTTAATTTTGTTCAAATGGATCCATTATTAAAACATGGCTGCAATACAAACGGTGGGGGGTAAGAGAGTACTCTGAAATTGGTTTGTAGCATTGTGTAATGGACCTCTACCAAATTTGGTCAGAATACACTTTTGAGTCACATTGAAAAGTTCCAAGTCTGCAACTCGCATTTGTCTAGATATAACTGCAACTAATTTGGAAACCACATAAAGTACTTAACAAACCATGCAAGAGCAATAACTTTAACTTCTAGTGTTTGCAGGTGATTCTGTTTAACTTCATAATTATGACTGTTTCTCATGAAGCTGAGTTGTGTTTGAACTTTTGTCATATGAAGTTTATATTTCTGTTTTCTCTGTAGACTTGGTTGGCCAGGTTTAGTTACCCATGGGTTCTGGGAAGGCAAGCTTACAAAACTGGCCAAAGACTTGGTCATGTCACAGGATGTGCAGGTATTTCTTATACTCAATAAATTTAGTATTGATAAATGAAATCCCAAGGTTAGCTCAACAGGGTGTAACAATATGGCTACCTCATAATATGGTATAGATCACAATTCATTGGTCATGATACAAAAGAAGCAAGCTGTTATCATTTTGATTTGTACATAGATTTCTGAATCATAGGAACAAGGGTGCAAATTTGAGCCAAGTCAATAAATGTATGAATAGAATAGAAATGCATGACATTTTATACAGGAACTCCACATGAAATTACAGCTCATACACTTTTGCCAATATATTGAATAATTTGGTCTTGAAAGTTCTGCACAGAATAGATAAAAAAACACATTTTATATATCAGCTGGGGAAAATAATCTGATTTTAGGGTAGTATGGCAACTACGGCTCGGAGCAGCGTGTTTGTGGATGGTACAGGGTCAGTGCTGGGTAAAGTTAAGACAGTAGAGCTCACAGAGAGACAGACTACAAATCTACAGGAAGATTCTCCTTCTAGACCAGGTTGAACATGGTTTTTGTTTGCATTTAATTTAAACATTCACATTGCTGATTATAAGTTGATGTGATCAGTGTAGATCATGATCAATCAGCACATTTATGCAGTCTGATCATAATCTACACTGTAAGGTCTGCACTGTTTTCTACTCAGTAACATTTCAATCAACATCCCTTTAAGCACTTATGTTTCTGTTTTAATTAGAAGTTGAACAAGACAGTTTAGAAATTTAGCAGCTAAAACTATTCTCTTCTCTGCACAGAAAGGTCTACCAATGATGTAGGAAGGTGATGGCTTGTTATTTTGGTGACCATTAAGCCGCCCTCATCCTCATGCATCAGTGGTTTGCCACTTTCGACACTGATTAGCGCTCTGGGCCTAGCCGCCCTGTACATACCTAATTTTATTCCTTTGTAAAATGGACATTTCTTATGAAATTGTTGCAGTAAGCTTCATAATCAGAAATGTTCCATATTGTCCATTCATCCTTAAGACTGATTTTCTCATGATGGATAATGAATAAAGTCCATATATTTCCCACAATTTGAGCACACTTTCCTAGGAAATGAAATGCAGCTTGTAAAATGTTCTTGTATTATCAGAACTACATTAATAGCATGTATCTATGATTATTGCAGGTACTTCTGGAGGAGATTTTCTCCGTCCCAAGACAGCTCCAATGAATGATGGTGGCGCTAGTTTGTTTACACTTAGGTCAGTTTTGATTCTTTGACAGGCCTAGAAATTTCACTCCAAAATTCACCAGCCTGAACTTATTTGACAGTATTTTCCTTCCAATTCAGTGTGTTCTTTTTCCTGATAAAAACTAATCCGTGGGAACATACTTTAGGCCAAAACAAATGATTGTTTCCAGTGTCTTGTCACCTTTTACTTGTTACTTCTGACCTGAAACTTTTTTTCTAAGAAAATTATAAACAAGGACCAATTTTCAAGTGTTTTCTAGTTAAAAAGGCAAAGTAAGATAATTTTTTAAAAAGTCCTGGCGACCAACTGGCCTTAAATTTTTTGGGGCAAGAAGACCAGAAACATGCACATTTTTTTTATTTGTCCTTAGTTATAACTAGTTAGAGGTAAATGGTTCTGCCATTCTTGCATTCAAGTATTGCATCTAGTGCTGTTCTTGATCAGCCAGCATATCTGTGCAGTCTAATCATAGGCTGCAGTGCTCACTATTCAGTCAGTAAATTTTCACTGAGTGTCCCTTTCAAAAGATAATGGTACTGTTCAATATTTTATTGACCGAGTACTTAGCAAATGGTCTGTTTCTAAATGCAGGGAAAAAAGTATTGAAAAAAACAATATTCTAAATATTTCTTCACATTCTCATGTCACATTTCAGTGCTAGACCACATACTGCAGTACCACCAGATGATAGTCTGAGAGTTAACTCCCCTTACAGACAACAACATTCGCCACTGTCAACAAGAGAGCCCCTTGGTACCGGGAAAGACACTGCAGATTTGTCTCAGACCAAGAGCGAGATTCTAGACCTAATTTATCATCCAACAGATTTTGCCATGTCTCCAATTGTTGACAATCCAAAGGTAAAAGATGGGAGCTTATAGTTTAATTATCAGATACAGTCAAATCGTCCGTTCTAAAGCAGACAATAAAGGAATCCATCAAAAGTGGTGACTTCAGCATATTGGATGGTAATCAGGGGTATCTAATGGTGCCAATGTTACCATCATTGTTGTTTAAGGTTTCTACCTTATAGAGAGAGGTTCAAATATGCTAATCTGATAATGATGCCGATATGAAAATTGGTACTTAAAACATCAAGCTGTAATATATGATTAATCTTAGCTCAATTACTAGCCATGTAGACTAGCTTAAAAGAGGGTGAGCTATTAGGACTCTGCCCCGCTTCACCATCCCTTTAAACCTCCTCATGACATAAGATATGTTGATGAAACTTCAGGATGTTCCTTGCATGAAGCTCTACCAAAGAGTTCAAAAATTATCCATGTACAAACTTATTGATGGCAACAGAAAGGAAAAATACATATTAAAATTCTTTTTCAAAAACTGGGGCCAAGAGCTTAGATATTTGGCATGTAATATTGGCTATTGGTCTCCCAGGTTTTATTGATGGCTCCTAAGTCAAAATGTTTTACATAGGCTTTAAGGAAACTTAAAAATTTCAGCCACAGGCCAAGTTAGATAATTGAATTAGCTTTTGTTGGACTGCAACAAATATTTTTAAAATCATGACCCCTAGGTCAAAATTGACCCTCCCTGAGATGGGATTGTTGACCTTGTATTATAGCCAAAGGTAGCCAGGTAAGCATAAAGGGCCATCTTGAAATAATTTCTTTCATGACACCACAAATAATTTTAATGCAAGAATCCAAAATGTTTTTGGCTGGTTACTATTTACCACTGGATGGATTGAGGCAGGTGTTTCATTAAATGACAGCACACCTTGTGTTTCCTGATCTGGGATTAAACCCATGTCCTATAGGTTTTGGAACATAACAATCTCTAAAGACCCATTACACAATCTCACTTACACACCCATGCATGTACTGTACATACCTGGGGCTTCAAAAGTGACTTTGTACAATTTAAGTTAGATACCTTTACTATTAATCATAAGATTTTACTGCATCGAAAGCTATCCTTCATTTGAAACCTATCCTTTCAGATTCAGAGGCCTGTCACTGCAAAGTACGACGCTAAAACATTACCTGTGCAGCCAATTTCGGCAGAAAAGTTTGGCAGTCTGCCAGAAAAAGATCAAGCAAGGCATCTAAAAACAATTATAGATACTATAAGTATATCGGAGAAAGGTCCCCCATCACAGAAGCGGATACAGTTATATCATTACCTTGTTGCGTTGTGTGGTAACTCGGGAGTGTCCACTTACATGGTGAAAAATAATGCACTAGGGATACTGACAAAACAACTGAAGGAGGTCACACATGCTGAAGTGTAAGTATTGGTTCTGAAATAAGATTTAAGTTTTGTTTCCATATGAAACCAAGTTGCATTTGACTGTATGGTCTTTGCAGTGCATTAATAAATTTTCTGGTGTAAAGAACATGTCAATATTTTTTTTTAACAGCTGTGAAACAACACTTCTTAATGCAGCCATCTGCCTAATTTAATTATATGCCAAACTCTGTTTTTTTAATGAGATTTTGGGTAAAATTTTTTGAAAGGCCCTGGTTTAAACAAGGGTATAATTATGTGAATCCAAAAATTTAACATGGATTTGGATTGACTCCAGTGTATCACAAAATAATGAGATTAGATTCTTGAATTATCATCCCAGAATTTTGATAAACATGTCACATCAAGACTTTTTACCCCTTCATTACAGGAGAGTTAAGATTGCGAGAGTGATAGCTATAATGGCCAGTAATACAGAATCTCTGGAAGAGTCAACTAAAGTCTCAGAGGTAAGTAATCTTCACATAACTTTGCAAGCTTAATTAATTCAACATTTGATAGACCATGACCAGCCTTAAGTTTTATAATGAGCTAGTTCATCTTCCAGATTTGATGGTGCCATTTAATGTTCAGTGAATGTTTTGCCAAATGAATAGGTAGGAAGTAGTATACTGTATAATTGTGCATACAGTGTACTTGAGCCCCCAGCTGGGTTCAGGCTTAGATGTTGAGAGTAATTTTGTAACTATAAAGTGACTTTAAAACTACTGATCATTTAAGGTGCGACGTTCATGAGGCCAAATACCAATCTCCCTAACGACCTTGACTTTTCACTGCCGACCTTAAACTTTGTATGAGAGAATGATCAAAAAGAACAATTTCCAAGTGTTTCAGAGCAAAAAGGCTGAGAGACAGACCTTAATTTTTTTGGTGAAGAGACTTACCATAAACACACATATTTTTTTTTTACATGATGATCCTGCTTTCCAGTGATCTTAGACTACGTTGAATCCGTGGAATGTGTTGGTGAAGTAAAGCAATAACTTCTTTTTGTGTTTACAGGCGCTGACTAGTATTACAGAAATTTTTAGAGAAAATGTGAAAAACAACAGAATCAAGCAAGGACTTCTGCCTGCACTTGGTGAACTGGTCTATTTGGTGGCTTTGCAGGTAACTAATGTGTTTATTTAACATGTCTTTGTAATTGAATTAATTCACTGACTATTAGGATGACTTATGATCATTATTTTTAAGATCTCGTTTAAGAGGCATAGTATCCTCCCATTGTGTTACAACACAGTGTCTATTTATACTTATTAATGCCTTAGAGCTTTAGGATACTGCCTTTAGAGATTGTCAGTGCCCTAGGTCAAGGTCTTGTCATTATTCATGTGAGTACTTTAAAGAGAGAAGCAGCAGTAGGTCAGTGGTGTGAACAGATAATGCTTATTTGGCTTTGCTCTAATTTAACTCTCTCGTGTCATATTACATGTAATTCACTATTTATCTTCACGAAATGCTACATGTACCCTGTGGTGCATGTAGTTATGATTGATCAAAACACACATTAGTGACCGACCTTGTCATTTCACTGCTGACTGCAAACGTTTTTATAAGGAAATGGTCAAAATGACTAATTTTCAAGCATTTTCCAGCAAAAAATGGCAAATAATATAAAGAAAAAAAAACCCAGCCAACTGACCAACTATAATATTTTTAGCAAGGAGATCTGCAACACATAAGTTATTTTTGCCTTACCGGTATCTAAACTCAGTAGAGTCAAAATCTTACTTACCTTCAAATTCATTTGCTGGTCCTGCCAATGTGTGTTTTTTTACTGTTAAGTAAAATTCATTTTAAATGGTATGAATGAAAGCAAACTGTATTCTGTAAACAATACTTTGTTTCAGGAGGAACATCATAGCTGTAGTGTTGACAACTGGAACATTCCCTCCATGACATTTGCTGTGATCTGTAGAAGTTGTAGAGATGGGGTAAGCCTGTCCTTTATTGTTGATTAAGAGTTCAACACAAAACTGGTTATATGTCATGTTATTGGCACAACAGAAAATCAATGTTTGGTAAAATGTAGAGTAGATTTAGAAAATTTGACTCATTCTCACTTGTTCAGGTATGAAGTACCGTCTAGAAAATTATTATGAACACACTAAATATGATTTCTTAGAGCTGGTCAGATGATTGTAAATGTCAATAATAGGTGGTTAGATCTTGGTGTGGTCCTATCTATTTCTCAGCTAAAAACAATAAAATTTATGACATGATTTTAATGCTGCGAATTTACACCAAAAAATAATTTGTAAGCAATGATTTAGGACTTGCAGTAAAACTGTTGTATGAGCCTTCTACTCAAGTTTCCCAGCTGGTGGCAAGTGATTTTGCATTTGTGGCTTGAGCATCTCATACAGTCGATATCATGATCTGCATTGTTTTCTATTTAGTCATTTCAATTTAAGTCAGCATCATTTGAACAGTCAATGGATCTCCCCAAATTGAAAGACGGACAAGTCCATTTAAATATTTAGCAGAGACAATGTTATTGAACTTTCAGTACTTGAAACTTGTAATATCTTAATGTATGATTGTTTTTTCAACAGGAAGACAGTTTGATTAACCATATAGCTGCCAAAATTGTTGAGAATGTTGCAACAACGAAAGGTCAGGTAGCACAGAAGATGGTGACCACAGAAATGGCTCAGTCATTATGGTTTATCTTTAAACATTCCACTTTAGATGCCCTCAGGATAACAGCTCTTTCTGTAAGTTGTCTGGTACTATTACAGTTCTATGAACAAATACTAATACTTGATTCATTCTCAATATTTTAATTTCTGGTATGTGGTAAAACTTTTTGCACGACAGAAGCCCCTATTCTACAATGAAAGTACATGTACCTAGCAATTCAAAATGAAAATGCTGTAGACCAGTTGTTCACTGCAGGAAACCTCAAAATGTAGCACGAAAACCTTATATCCAAGTGACTACCTCACAACACACAAGGCAAGGGTCTATTATTTAAATATAGAAAAAGATGTTGTACAGAAGCATAAAGTACCCAAACCCCCAAAACTACATAATGTGTGTTCTCCCTTTGTCTGGTAGCAAAACCTATTTGTTTTTCCCTCTTTTTCCCCCTTAAAGTGCTTTGTCTTAAACTAGAGGTGTGGATTTAATGATATTTGTAAAATAGTATTATTGGTGATATCAGTTTTGTAAAGGTTAATGTCTGTCTTACAATTTGGATGATGCTAATGATAGGGGTTTTCATCGGTTTACTGATTAAGTTGCAATTATATGCCAGCTGTGAGAACGGGACGTTCACTGAGTTGGTATGACTTGTGGTAAAACAATTTACAATAAAATATGATAAAACTAAAGCTGTGAGAATTGTTCTACCAGATTTACTTCTTTTGTCCTTTTCTTTGGAGAAATAAGTTGGTCATTTCTATTTTTCAGGCACTTCATAGAATCACCAAACACAACCCTCAGGTGTTCCAGTCTGTGATTGACACAGTCGGTCTATCTACCCTGCTGTCGGCTCTGTCATTTGGTATTACAAGGATCCAACAGTCTATTGTTACAATGTTTGGAGCTTTAATTGTATCAGGAACCTCCTTGAATAGACTGACACAGGATAAGGTTAACTTTCTTTTGCTGTTCTTAAGCCTATGCAATGTATGTTTAAAAAATATAGAGTAAACTCTGTTTCAAACACCTTGGGACCACTCAGTTTTGTTCTTTTTATAAGGAATATGTTGTATCCATATAGCATTTTCTCATTAATAAAGAAGGGAAACATTGGGCCCAGAAATTTGTTCCTAATACAGTAAACTCTGTTTCTTAAGAACACCTTGGGACCATTTAAAATTGTTCCTTATATCAAGAATTTGTTATATCCATATAATATTTTCATATGAAATTAAGGAAGAAAAAAAACTTGGGGAGAGAAAACTTGTTCCTTATATCCGGATTTTCGCTATATCCAGAGTCGTTATATAACTGTATGCTGTATTTCACTGTATCTGGAGTTGTTGTGTACAGAATTTAATGTACATGTATATGTATAACCAGCTGTGTATAACCCTAGTCTCATATATCAGATAAGATGTTTTACCACAAATTAACTGTTTCTTTACTTTCCATGTTATGTCAGAAGAAAATTAGTATCATAATGGGCAAATGAGGAAATGTTAGGAGTTACATAAATTCTTTACATTCCAGGACTTTCTGCAGAAGATGCTACGGCTGTTGGAGAGTCCATCCACCGTCATCAGAGGGAAAGCGTTTGTTGTCATACATGAATTAGCAAAGAACAATCATGATATTTTACTATCAAGTTGTCAATATAGGTAGATTGATCAATATATTCACCGTCAGTTTTGTGATTTATTTGTACTGCAGCTTTTTCACTGTGTCAAATTGTTTTGGACATAAACAGTTAAAATACACAGTAATATATTTAAAATATATTTTCTTTTAATATATAGAAAAAAAACATTCAGTACACAGCCAAAGCAATGAAGTAAATTCTTTAAAAATCTTACACAGTACATTACCAAAACACTGAAGCATATCAAGTCTTATAAAAATAGGATTTTATTAAATTATGTCTGTGAAATTTTCCTGTGATCTTTATTTCATAGTTTCACTGCATGGAGTTTTACTCTCAAAGTCAGTAACACCCTTAAGAACTTATAATATTTATACAGTTATATTTGGTCCTAAAATGTAAATTTTCTCAATTTCTGTGCATTAACAATTTTAGCTAAGCTTACCAGTTAGTATAGGATGTTATTTCTTCTATCCAGGTTAGTGATGTATCTGGAGAGAGATAGCAGACGACAAACACCGAGGGACACCAAAGTTGACCCCGGGGAAATCGAGTATTTGAACAGATGTTTAGACCTGTTGATAAACTATATATCAGATGCTGTTCCAAAAATAATGGGTAAGATAAAAAAAAATGTGCAAACTGTCTGCTTAGTTGTGTTGATGATTTTTTTAAATCTTAAAAAAAAAACCCAAAGAATTACAACAGGTAAAATAAGGTTATATACCTTGAAATAAATGCCAATAGACAAAAATCACAGGTCATTTATAGAAAATCTTTATACTTAAGAATTTATCACTTGCAAGTCATCTTTTTACATTGTTGTGAGTCTTTTGTCAGATATATTGTCTGCGTTTTCATTTAAAACATACATTCTTGAAGATATTTGGTTCAAGAGTTTGAGATTAGGTGACCCATTTGACTGAGTAATTATATGGCAGACGAACATTGAATCATAGGAATAATCCACTAACTCTGTTTTTAGGCAGCTTTATTTATTTACTTAACTGGCAATAATAGTTTTTTCATACTTACTTTGCAGGGGATGTTTTGACAGCGCTGGATTCTGTAGCGGGTCGTAAACATCCAAACACAGTACAGGCCAAACAGTTGAAGAGTTCTCTCCCTTTAGTCCATATTTTCCTGCATCTTGTAACCAGTCAGGTAAAGTGATGTGTTTGACTAGGCCTATAATTAGTTTCTGTCATTTTATTCTTGAACCTCATCCATCATACATGTATATACAGGACTGATTCTCAGCTGACTGCTAGTGTTGTGTTATTTGATTCTGAAAAAGTAGTACCGGTAAGCTGTGATAGGAGGACTTACTTTTTCATCAGAATTCCTCCACAGTTGTCACATTTCTAGTTGCTTGAATGTTTTGTAAAGCACTCCAAAGCCATAGATAATTTCTTATATACATGTATAATCAACCACTTTCAGGTGTTCCGTCCAAAAATTGTAACAGAAGAATTTGTAAGAAGCCTCGGTTCATTATTATCCCATGTTAAACGCATAGAGAATGGTGAGACGAACATAGAGGCAACAAATGGTGAGTAACATATGTGTAGAAATACTGTGTTGTGTTGGATTTTACAGTTATAATGATACAATGTACTTTGCATGTAAAAGTCCCATTAGTTCTTAAGATTCACATGAAATAGACAATAAATTTACGGATAGAGTTATGATAGACTTTTGTTCTACAATGTATTTCTGTCTAAAACAATGTTAGCATATTGCATTTCTGCATTATTTTTGTTGCTTCTTCATGGAAAAGGTTTGTCACATAGTGTTTATACATGTACCATTGAAAAAACTGCTTAACATTTGAGCATGTACAGAATAAAAATATTAGGAATGTGTTTTTCAAACAAAGAACGGTCAATTCAGCTGGTAAGAGAAGTAAATTCACATCAAGAGAGCTAAAGGGACTTTAAGGTTAGAGAAATAGTTAACACTGGTGGACTTAACTGTATATTGTCTAACAACAAAGCTTTAATATGTTTTCACTGACTCTAGATATGTTTGGGCATGTAATGGACGTCTTCTTTTATATATTTTTGTAGAGAACAAGAATAAACATGAAATGTATTTTCAGCATTTATTTTATTTGATATGTTGCATTGTAATTGAATGAACAGTAGATAAACACATAATGAAAATATGTATTTATGAAGATGAAACAGCATCACAGTAAACAGTTCTTTATAATATTTATATTTGCAATTTGATATTTTACTGCAGAGAAAAGTAAAGGTAAAATAGGTCTATAGCTTGGTTTCACTTCTTCTGTAGCAGAGAATTTGCAGATTTCTTCCTCAGAGTGTTGTATCATTTTAAAGATGTATGAGTGGAAACAATAGCATGTTTAGACATTGTAGAGGTTTTTTAAACAGATGTAGAAAGTCTGTTTCAAGGTGTATTTCTCATAGTAATTGGCCACAGAGGTCATGTGGTTATGGCATTACATGTACCTTCATAATCAAGGGCAGGGAACACTGGTTTGATCCCTGGTCAGGCTTTGTTGATTAGAGTGGCCTTGATCATAGGTAATGGCTTGAGATCAAGTGGTACAAGTAAAACAAACTTGTTTCACTACCAAAATATAGTCACTTTCTTAAACTTGGAATTTTATCTACTTTCTTGTCTTGGGAGTTTAAGAATTTCTTAGCACGAAAAGCAATGTTTAAATATTGATAATTGATGATACATGATGGGCAGTGAGGTAACGCTCAAGTTTTATAATGAACATTGTACAATTTTAGAAATTCCTTTTACCTTTGACAAAAATCTTCAAAAGTTTGCTGTCATTTTCTACAATAATGAATGAAATTCGAAATGCATGATAACAAATGAAATTTGCAAAGAAAGTTGTTACAGACAAGGTGAAACAATCGATAAATGCTTTTTGCTAGAAGTTAAAAGTACATATATAATTGCCTTTATATTGTCAGAATAGAGCTTTAATTTCATTGCTACTTTTATGTAGACTTCTTTGTTTCCTTGACTAGATTTGAAGAAGTAAATTTCATTTCAAGGGCTAATTTGAAATTCTGTTTTTTCAAAACATCTTTTTAATATAATTTAGCTTTCTGTAAAGTAAAGTTGAGAAGGGTCAGATAAAGTTAAAATGAGTCAAGGTGAATGAAAACCAATGATTGTATGCTGCAGTTGTGGAACATGTTTATAAATATTAGTGCTGTAATGATACAAATGTCGTCTGTGATGGATAAGCAAACAGTGTGGATTCAGATTAGACTATGTGGATTTATGACTGTGTGGATTAGACTGTGTGGATATACAAGCAGATTGGGATCCATGTTGTTAGCAGAGGCCTCACAGCGGCTTTTGCAGACAGCGGCTTAAAGTCTGTTTTTCTTCTGTTTATTAGGAAGTCTGTTGTGAGATTTTCATTGATATAGTGCTTTAGTGGTCATGTTTACGTAATTAAAATCTAAGAGTAAAATATTGTCATCGGAGAACCTGAAGAGGTGCAGGCAATAATCATCTGTGCTAACCTGCGTGTGTCAATCCTTTTTTTCCACAAATTCATCCATGTATAAAAGCTTATCACAGTATCTTATAAGTTGCTTACACATTGCTCAACCTCAGTCTAGTATAAACATTATGTAGATTTTAGAGGCTGTTATACCCCTACTGAATGACAATTATACAGATTTTTTGTCAACCTATTCACTTCATTCATCTATTTACACTTCTCTAAACTATATGTATCTACTTAAGCAGTTACCAAAATAAGTTTCAGTAAGCATTAAAAGTGCTGGTAAGAGAGCAACTAACTTGAATCATATCCTAAGTATTCTGTATATAACGTTTCCCTGGGCATTCTGAATTCATAACTTGCCAAAATTAAAGAGAGGATTTTGGAACGGAAATGTTAAAAGTATGCAGTTTTTCCATGGTCCCTTGTGAATCTGCTTGTGTGGCATGTAATCAGCAGCTGTTTTCATCCAGGGTCTGTACAGTAGAATGTTTGATTTCACTTCTGATAGCCATAAACAGTTCATGAGGAACATGGTATATAAAAACGGGAATTACTTAGTCCTCAAATGGGTTCATGCCATTTAATATGAGAAGGCACTACATACTTGAAGAGAGCTGAGCATAATATTCCAGCAGAAATCCAGGAGATTTGTTCAGATCACTCTTTATCCATTTATTGCTTCAATATTTTTAAAAAAAAAAACAAAATAAACCCCTTTTCCCAACAAAAACCCCCCCCCCTTTTCAAAATGTGTAAAGGAAATAAGTCAGTTATTTAGATTGTTTTCTGTAGCCTGATCCTTTTCAGCTTATTGAAGTTTTGCATATTCAGAATCAAACTATCTATTATACCTTTTTGCTCATGATTTGCTATTGCTTCATTGGCTTACAGATAGTAGATTTTAGTGTCATAGGCAATTGTTTTTTTCAGCATTGCTTTCATATTTCAGTTACTCTCTGAGTGCTATTTTTGTGGGAAAATATAAATTTTTAATGAATATTGCATGTTACAATATTCCAGTTACAGAATTGAATACTTGCAGAGTTAGTGTCAACTTAGAACAAAATTTTGTTTTTTTATCACATGCATTGTAATTGATGCTTGGTCAAATATTGAGGACACTTATAATAATATGATATGAAAGTCTAAGATAAACTTTCTTACGTTTTTTAGCTCGACTTCTCTTCAGAAAAAGGGCCTACCTCCTACTACCCCCCCCCCCCCCCCCCCCCCCCCCCCCACCTTGGTTAAGTTTTTGTACCCACCCCCCCCCCCCCTTTATTTCAGAAGTATTAGAGGTATGGCTTTTGAAACTTACCATACTTTGTTTAACATCATAACCTCCATCTACAGACAAGAGTACTAACTCTCGTCAAGGTTTTTGACGAATTATGGCCCTTTTTTTTACTTTGAAAGTGTATTGAGCTTGGTTTAAGTTTTCTCCCACCACCCCCTCACTTTTATTTCAAAACCATTGGAGGTTTGCTTTGAAACTAACCATACTTGTTTACTATCAGGACCTTCATCAACAGACAAGAGGACATAACTCTGTCAAGGTTTTTGACAGAATTATGCCCTTTTTTTTTTCGGAAAATACATTGAATATTGGTAAAATCCATTTATGGATGCCTTAACCCTTTGAGATATTGCTTTGCAAACTTTTAATGCTATTTCACATCATTACCCCCATCTGTATGCAAGAGAAGGTAACTCTGTCAGGGATTTGTTTTAAAAATTAAGGCCTTTTATCGACTTAGAATCTTGGTTAAGTTTTCCGCACCAGTCCACTTTTTGACTGAACTGTTTGAGATATTAATTTGAAAGTTGGAATACTTGTTTACCATCATGATTCCCAAACATGGGCAGGAGAAGGTAATTCTGTCAAGGATTTTATTTGAATTATGGCCCTTTTTGACTTAGAAACTCAGTTAAAATTTTCATTCTTGTCCACTTGTTAACTTAACCATTTGAGATATTACTTTGAAAGTTGGAGTACTTATGTACCATCGTAAGACCTATCTGTAAGCAAGAAGATAACTCTGTGAAAAATTTTCTTCATTTGTACTTAGATATTCCTAGTTAAAGTCTTGTGTGCCCTTAACTGTCAAAGTTTTGTTTTATTGGCAAGCACTAAAAAAGTCGAGCATGCTGTCCTACTGACAGCTCTTGTTTGTTCTATATCCTAATGTTTTCTATTTTGTTTAGTGTTCCATTTTGTAATTGCTCTCATCTTTGCAGGTGTGATTACTGTGGCAGAGTTTGTGAACACAGTGATGTCAGTTGTGGAAGGGATATCCCAGCATCCAACACTGCTCATGGATCATGGATCTGTTGTCATGGAAACAGTGCTACCAACTATGGCTGAACTTGTTGTTAGTCAAAATGGTAGGAATTTCTTTCAAGAACGTTTGAATGTACGATAGAGATGTCTTACTCTATAACAGCCACAGAACTTGGTTTAAAAACCACCCGTTAACAGCCATTTGGGTAGCTGACTGAACCAAGGCTGTAACCTTGAATTCAGCCTGTTTCTTTAATATGTGTTTGTTCTCTGGTTTTTGACTGATACTCACAGCAAAAAGTTGAGATTTCCACCATCAGATTATTTTTTTGTTTGGATTCAGACTCGTAAGCTTTTCCAGAAAAGACAGGTTTTAATGAGTATATTTCATTCCAAAATATTGGCATCAGTGATGGCATCTGTGGTAAATGGTAACTTATTGATTAAATTTATAATTGGATAATCATTAGGCATGTTTCTTGTTATATATATAAAAAAAAACCACCAAAGAACAAACAAACACATGCAGTTTAAGACAAAACAGTTAACATTCAACTTCAGGAAATAGCACTTTCAGAAGTACTGATACTGTCTTCTATTGTTACACAGGTGATACCAGAGCCCTGTCACTGAGCCTGTTCTCTGAGATGGCAACCGTGTTCCTGACACAAGATGCAGTAATTACCACTGGGAAGGTGGATACCAAACGATTACACACTATCATTGGTGACAAGCTGTTTCCACAGTATGTACTTACTTTATTAATTAGTTCTGATCAAAGTGTTAGTGTCATGAAGGTGTTGAACTTAAGCACTTTTGTACCGTGACCATGGAAAGAAGACATGTATTGACAAGAATACAGACACAATTCTGTAAATTGGGTAATATTCGCAATTAATTTTCGCTATTTTCCCCCGTTTGCTTTTTAAAAGGTCTTGCAAAAGATTGATTTCAAATATCTTTATTGTTGGAGGCTTTTCATTTTGTGGATTAAATAAGTCTGTCTGCTCACAAATCACAAAATTTTTGTCATGTGAAAATCACCCAATTTACAGTATTAGATATAGAGGGAACAGTCAGTAGTCATTGTCCGTTTATTTTGTAGTTGTTAACAAGTGGCGCCAATATGAACATATTTGCATATTGTGAAGAAATTTCTTTAATGATTGGTAGGATCTGAAATTTCTGGTTACCTGAAAATCCGTCTAATTTTGTAATTTTCATTTTCATTCTGTTTACAAGAGACATAACTCTGTGTATACTATCTTTCTAAAGTGGAGTATGACCATTTTATAGGATACTACAACTTTAAAATCATTTTAGAAATTTCAGATATGCAGTGTAATTGTAAACTATTCCTCTGCTGTATTTCAGCTATGAACAGATACTGTTGGATCAAGATCCCCTACCTTACTATGGACTGAAGTTACTGCTGGCTTTACTGGAGTCCAATGCAGCTTTTATAAAACAGTTTCAGCAGTTAGGTCTCGTGTCTGTGATATTTCAAGTGTTGCTGGTAAGTCATATCTGTAAAAAAGGCAACATTTGAAACGTTGTCAGATATTTAAATCTTTTACTGATATAAGAAGATAATCAGATAGTCCCGTACAATAGCATACTAGTGCTTGGCTCTTGGAGGAGATTGATATGTCTATCTAACATTATGTGCTCATAGACCTATATTGGTCAGCGAAGACAGTTACAAGATTTGGTGCAAGGGAGACAATACTGGAAAAAACATGTCAAAATATATTCTTATAACTTCCCTTGAATAAAGAATTAACAATTAATCCACTAAAATTATGTCAAAATTATAGAAAAGCTACATTTCTACAGAGCCTGATTTGATAAACATCCAAATACTCCAGATGAAAGAATATATTTTATTTAATTTTTTAACTCAAAATCATATATTTATACAGGATCATCAGAACAATCCATTGAGCAGTGCAATGCAGAGTATAGCTGGTATACTGAATTGTCTGGTCAGTCATAAAGAAACCAACATGAAGGAGTTATATGAACAAGGTAACATTTTAACTTTATGATGTCGTATTACATATGTGCTTTGTGTGAAATGGGTCATCATAGGGTTTTCAAAATCTGTTCCCCTTTTTTTTGCCAAAATATTTTTGTCTGTGGCAAATCACTGAAATGTGGGGTGATCTAGTCAGAATTTCTGTAGCCAGTTAGAAAGTCCTTTTACCGCTCAAATTTAGAGTGTAGTTTAGCAATCTAGTCTATATTATTTACATGTATAATGTAAGTGTCTCTCCCTGATTGAGGGATCTAGATTTGGATCATACAGAGAACAGTTACATACCACTAATCATTGATACTGATAACAAACCAATGAAAACTCTTGTAGAGATAGAGCATTAGACCTGAAACTCAGATAGTTTGAACCCTCTCTTGGCAGCATTTTATCTCAACTGTCAGCTGTTTGTGTGAGTGCAGGAAAAAAACCAGGAATCAGTCATCAAACACATTTAAGTTGGTAGAACTTCAATTAAATTTGCTTCAAGTAAAATGAAAAAAAATTTTTACACAAAAACAAAGCTGTCATTTTCAAGATGTATTAAAGTTATGACAAACTTATTCTTTCAGGACTCATTGATTATTTCACCACGATATTCTTCGAGGTATCAGCAGCATGTTTTGAAGGAGAAGACAACAGCGGAATAGATAGTAAAGTAGTTCTGTCAATGCTGCAGACACTACTTGAAACGTTACATAGTCTGTTTAAATATGTGTCGGACTTTGTCCGCAAAGCACTACAGGTCGGTCAACAGGTTTGTGAAGTTTGAAGTGATTTCCTTTGCACAAGATAACATGTTAATATGAAACAGCTTTCTTGAAAGTATTATGTGAAGCATTTTATCACTGTTGTAATTTAATCAGCAGCATTTAGGGTTTTAATTTTTGCTGCCAGTGTCTGCCAGTTTTTCAGAATCGTAAACATTTTCCTTTGTAGAGAGATTGCTACCCATTTTTCAGAACGACCATATACTTTATTCTCTAAACTCCTCCACTGTAAACATCTTTTATACATTAGAATATAAACCTTAGATCTCTTTGTAAAACAGGTCAGGTCATTAACGCTTTTCTTTTTTTTTATAAGATCTTAAATCTTATTCTTAATCCTTAAATTTATGAAGTGGGATCATTTACATTTATGAAGTGGGATCATTAACATTAGGATCATAAACATTTATTCATTGTGAAATGGGATCATTATCCTTATCCTTTATTCAGCAGGATCATTAATCTTATCTTTTATTTAGTAGGTTCTTTAACTAAACTTATGAAATCTGTACGATAGATTATGTAAAACAATCCATTACTTAAGTCAAGAAAGCTGTTTTATATAGATTTATTAGTACTGCCAGGTATAGTGTGGAGTTTGTTTTGAATTCTCTTGCATTTTTTTACAAAATGATAAATTGGCACATCCGTTTAATGTACATTGTGTTTTTATGTAATTGAATTGATTTTCATTGACTGATATTGACACAATATTCTCTCCGACTTCTTTTAAACAGAATCCACTTCTAACATGTAGAGAATAAACCTTCCTCTATCCTGTAATATTTCCAAAATACAATTGAAAAAACAGCTTAAATTTTTCTCCAAGCGGCAATCATTGTATACGCTATTTGGAAATTATAACTGAACTTTTTTGTAGATTAATAAATTCCCTTAGCTAGATCTTACACCCATACAGAACTGTTCAGACCTCTTCAGTTCATTGCAATTTATTGTTCAGATTTTGTAAACCTTAACTGCAATTTTGCTCAATATTTTGTTTATCATCATAGAAATGAAGTTTTGTATTGGAACAAGAAATTTCTAATGTTGTTTTAACACATAAAAGTAAATTGTCAAGAAAAAGACTTAGAATACATATCATAATAGATCTGCATCAGATATTGAGAGCATTGTCAGCATTTTAATCTATTTTTTTGTGACCTGTGATTCCTTCTGGCAATTGAAACTTTTATGAAAGTAAATGTCTGAGCTGAATTTCTGAATTGACTTTTACTTAGACCTTTGTTATCAAGATTTCATCACCTTACTTTATATACAGTTATATGTTATCCTGGAGAAAATTTTGCAGTTATGCATTCATTCAAAAACAGTTGCTACTGCAGACCTTCGAATGAAGGTATGAAAAAAATATTGAATAAATTTTCAAATGAATCCAATTGTATTTCATGACATTTGCTTTCTTTATTCATTAAAAGGAGATACATGTGTAGATAGGAAATATGAACATGTGCTGTTTCAGTGTTAATTGACTAGTGTTTTATGTACACAGGCAAAGAAAGCGGGTGGCGATGGGGCCAGCAGGGAGACAGAGGACGCCGAACATTTACTGCTACAGAACAAATCTCTGACAGATCTCACAAATTTACTTACTCACCTGGTACGTGTGTAATAGCATTGTAACAGGAATCTGATTGTAACATAAGTATGATAATTCAGAATAGTTTTGGTGATGAAGGACTAGTCACTAAGAGAAATAGGTGTTTATTTATGAGTTCATTCCAAATGAAGCTTTTCCTTAGTTTATTAGATTTCACAGCTGCGGAGATCAAAGTTTTTATTAAGTAAGATGTCTTAAGAAATGTTACACAATTCTAGGCTAGGAGTCCATAAGATAAGATAGATATTTTTTTTTTTTTGGTTTTAAAAAAAAAAAAAAAAAAAAAAAAAAATATTTTCCAGTGCCAAATTCACACACTCTGTGCCCCCATTTTACCCCTCATTTCTACGCTGTTTGATGTAGTTTATTATGATATTAGAATCAGCCGTTGTGAGATATAAATGCTAAAATGAAATGTTCGGCAACATAAGTAAAAGAAAGTCATGTATACTGTGTACTTGTAGTTAACACACGAGGATGGTGACATACATGATCTTGCATGTAAATGCCTGTCCTTGTTGGTGCAGTTGTTTGGTGGTGAACATAGAGAAGCACTTAGTCCGGAAAATATGGTAAGTAACTCATTATCGGAAAGTACCTGTAGTTAACACCAAGTGTTTAAAAAGTTATTTTATAATAATTCTGTAAAGCATTTTGGGTATAATCTTGATGTCAGGTGAGGTTTATGGTTTGAAACTGACGGAAGAAAACTCCTTTTTGTACAACCTGATGCATCACCCCCCCCTAACCATCGAGAATGAAGATGTCAACTTTTACATTGTACAACTTCAAGAATGATAATCATCTTTATTACTGGATACATATTTTTAAATCAAGATCCAGATGTTCGAAAAGCTAAGAATGGAGGATTAATTCAAATCCTTTGTAAAAGCGGAGTGCTGTGTCATCATGAAACAAGAAACCCTTTTAGATTTTGCCAGACTTTTTCAGTTTGATACATTCTAATGAAATTGATAACTGTTACTTATCCATTCAGAAGCATTACATAGATGCCCAAACTAGTTACAATGTACAATCTATTTCAAGGCTGATGATACTGATTTTACATTTTTATGTATTTCACACTTGCATTCAATGATTGTTGCCTTTCCAAAAGCAACAGTCCACATGTGTTAAGACAGTTCTTATAAGCATAGTAGTATTAGTGTTAATCCTTGTCTGTTGAAAAAGCAAATACATTTTCATATACTGATACATAATACAAGATATAACCCTTTCTATTGTTGCCAAACTTTCTTCAAAGAGTAAAATGTTGATATTTGCTGGTTTGTAATTGATAAATGTGTACTGACAGGATTACTACAGCAAAGCACTGAGAAAAGCTGATGCTAAGAAACAGAAAGTTCTCTTCTGGATTATTAAGAGGCTTGTATGTACTTAATATTTTACCAATTGTTGATACATGTTTTATTCAATGTTGCATTCAAATATTAATCAAATAGACAATTTATTACATTTAGGGGCACTGAGTCCAGTATTGTAAAAAAGCTCCTTTTCTAAAACTAATATCTGATTACACTGAAAACATTCATATGTTTTAATAGCTAAATCTTGTCAAACCGTTACAAATAAATCCATTTATTCGACTGGTCTACATATTTAGGATATGCACAATCTATGATGTGCAAATATCCCATTACTAATAAGTAATAACCTTGTATCTAACTTGTTTGATTACAAAAGGAAAAGATGTATTCTTCTGTATATTTGTAGGTGAGCACAGACAAATCTCACAGAGATTCCATGAAGAATAACGGAGAAGGGCTTGCTAATCACCATAAAAACGTTTAGTGAAAACTGCAAGGTTAAGTATTATGGTTAAGTAAGGTTATTTCTAGTAATCACATGAACATTTTGGAATTGAGAAATCCTAGTTATAGTCCTGTCACAAGAATTTCCCTTTATTTTAATCATTTATGTAAATGATCCCCCATGAATTAAAAAATATAAAATGAAAATCAAAATCTTTTAAAAAATCGCAAAAATTAAATCAACTCTTAATGCAAGATCAAGAATTTGATCCACGCGAAAATACCTAATAGTCCATTTTAGCATTGTCCATTTTATGCTAATTTTATATATGGGTATATTTTAATTGTCGTCATAAATGTTGTCTTAAGTGCAGCTATCATTGACTTTGTTACATAAAATTATTGTATGGCAGTGCCACTGACACTTAACTCATATTATTGAGATTTAACAATCCATATACCTGACAATGTTCAAGAATCCCATTTATATTTTGTAATCACATTTTCCCCTCTGCAACCTAGCTGTTACAATAGTATTTTCACCTAACCAAGGTCTCTTGGAAAGATCAGTACTAGACTACCATTTTTCTGAAGAAACTGACGACCTTCCAGATAAAGTGTCGGGTTGTTAACAGGACTCAAGCCCATGACTTTCAATCAAGAATTCTAGTAAATTCAAGTCACCGTCCTTAACCACTCAACCATTGATGCGGGTGCTTACTTACTATTAGCCTTCTGCAATTACATATTGGACTGTTATCATCTAAACATTGTATTCAAATGTATTTTCAGTTCCCATGCAGATGTATCATTATCATCTTTAGCAGCAGAAATACTGAAAATGACGGGACATCTCAAGTGAATGCGTTGTCATAGCACAACAGAAACTTAAAAAATGATGTGATATACTGTATAGGAACATTCTCAAAATCCGTTGACATTTTAATTGAATGACAGTAGACAATTTTGAAGCACTGGTAAGAACAAGTTGGTTTGAATCATGAACAAGTAACTCAGTACGGTTTAAGGAAAGATGAGGCTGAGTTAGCAGTCAGTGGGCCATTAAGAATATTGTACACTTGTACGTTGTTTAAATTTATATGTTCAGTATATAATATTTGGTATTTATTGTATGAAATTCTTGTGTGTTGTAACAGCTGAATGTAAAATAAATAGTAAATTTAATAAGTGTATTTGTAGTTTATTATCCTGAGAATATTATAGCAATAATAAGCTCGTTGTTTATCCATGGTTGATGTTGTACAGATCAATGTTCTTGACATTACAATTGGTTATAATGTCATTGAATTATGCATTTTGCTTTATGATTCTCCACATAATGTGGGATATTCAGTAAAGTCGTTTAATAGTCTTCGAGTCATGTTGTAGTGCACCGTTATAAATAAAATGAGGCGAATAATTTGAAAATAAGCAAAGTTAAATTCAGGGTACAGTTAGGGTTCTTGTATACTACAGCTTTCTCAATATCTTTTGTCATAATGGGAAGTGTCAACCTATGAAGAAATGCAGCCGACAGACAGACATACATACTAATGTACAGACGGACACACAAACTGGTGACATGTTTATCCTATGGGAAGCATAATAAAACTCGACTGAACAGCTAAAAAAAAAAGTTTATTAAATACATACTTATACACTATGTAATATAATACTTATGTACTTTTAAGACAATACTTTATACTATCCGTCTAAATCCCCCTCCCCCCCCCCCCCTCTTATCCTCTTTTCTGGTGCCCCCCCCCCCCCCCCCAAAAGAGTGTAGACCCCCCCCCCCCTGGAATATGATGTGTAGACCTCACGATTTCAAGATGTCATTTCTGTTATATTTTCGCATAATTTTCCTCTTTTAAGGTATACATATAATAATAGTAACTAAGTTCGGTCAATATATAGTTTTCTAACCGTGAAAAATGATATTGACCCCGGACTTCGCCCTCGGTCAATTCCTTTTAACAGGTCCTCAAACTATATATAGACCTCAACATAGCTATATTTATAAGGCAATATGAATTTAATTATTTGTTAATGCTATACACAGAAATTCTATGAGAAAATGTATAGTTGAAGTTAAATGTTGGTAACTAATAGAGTTCACATCAAAATTCACACCTACATGTCTTCTTTAAACGTTTAAATTGTCTTTATCCTTACACACTAAAGTGCTAAGTACTCTGATCTTACAGTGAAATTTCATAGGGAGTAATTACATTGCGAGTATACTCTCAAAAGCAGATGCACTCAACTTCTTGCATATGATGATGGTTTTAAACAAGTTTTCAGTAAACTAATTAAAGACAAAATATCACAGTTTGTTTTCTGTAGTAAGTATACTAATCACTATAAAATACTCTAATTTCATGTGAAAGGGAGGCAACTTAAAATCATGAGATTTAAAAAGCTTATAAAAGCTGGTGAACAATTGTAAAATATCTAGAATCACAGCAAAACACCTCTGAGGATGAACATTGAAACAAAATCAAACATTTCAATAATGATGTCAGGAAAAAGAAAGAAACTGCACAGTTTGAGTATATGTGAATACAAGCAAACAATGTTTTACTATGAAGAGTGATAAACTCTTTGTTGTCTGACATGTTCATTATTCAAACATGATCTCATTTATTGCAATGCAAGGATAAAGATGAAGACAGTTTTTACAGTGATATATCAAACACTTTGATGATGCTGTTGTCATACATTCCCACATAGAGTCTGTTGTTTTTCTGGCAGTATGCAACACTCATTGGGCGTATCCATTCCTTGTCTTTTATTCAGCAGGATCTTCACTTTGGTGAGATCAGATGATAGCTGATGAACATTGTTTGACCATTCTCCACACACATATACTGCCCCTGACTCATCCACAGTCAGCTGGTGTGGTCCGCCCAGCTGATCATCCCTGTAGATAGCCTTGACCTTACCATCCAAGGTCATACTTGTCACAGTGTTTCTGTCCCAGTCAGACACATATATAGTTGTATTGTCAGGACTGAGAGTCAGGTACCAAGGCTCTCTAAACAGAGACTGACCATCACAGTCTTTATCAAAACATTTCAGTACATTACCAGACATGTCCAGCATCTGAACCTTCCCAGGGCTGGTGGTATAAGACACTATAAGATTGTTATTACTATAGGCAATACCAGACACCGTCTCCTACCGTTATATCATCAGTACTGATTACAATCATAGAGTCAGAAAATGTTATCAGCCTAACAATACCTTTATTAGGAAATGTAACAGCAGCTTTATTGTCTTCAACTTTAGTGATACCCCATGGGCTACTTTTTAATTTTATTATATCATTCTTTTTAGTGTTTACATTCATATCTTTATAAATGAGGAGAGACATACCATCATAGTCAGTCATCAGAAGTATATTGTCAGAAAGTAAACATAAACTTGACCATGGCCAACATGCTTAATTTTCAGGTCAAACTTGTACTTTGCAGTTCTCTCTTCTCCTTGATGATGGGATTTCTTTAAACTGGAAAAACACATTGCTGTTTTCAAGAGTTTTAGCATCCAATACATTAATACCAGGCGCAACAATGTATCTACTAGTATCACAATATGCGTCAAGATTTTTATTAACCTTGTTTGCATCCAGTTTAAGTTTCGTTACATCTTGTTTGGTTTTTTTCATAGCTACAAATATCTTACATCTTTGACCTAAATTCTTTTGAAATGCAATTTCAGTTGATAAGGAATTCAAATCTGACTTTAGTTTCAAATTTGTATCTTTGAGCAATTTTAGTTTTGCATCATCAGAGTTCTTTGAGGTCTGGACTTTCTTAAAAGTTTCATTCTCAGAATGTTTAAATTTCTCGTCAAATATTTTCTTCTTTTCTGCCACATGTTGAAGCAAGTTTTCCCTTTCTTTCTTCAGTTTAGCAATAGTCTCTTCCATTTTCTTATCAAATGCGTCTATAATGTCTTGTTGATGTTTCTTGTAGGTTGCCATTACTTCATCTTTATGTTTCTTTATTGTTAGCAATGCCTGGGTTTCTTCTGCAGATATAAGATGAATGCGTGAATCAATACGAATCTCTGTTTTGTCTACTTCTTTAGATAAGTGTTCAATGCTTTCAAAAAGGTCAGTTAATTCTTTGCTCTTTTCAACACCAGGAACAAGGGATGGTAAATGTTTCACGTTTGCACAGTCTTTGTGGTCCTTCACTTTGCATTCAGAACATGCAGTTTTCTGGCAGTTACCACAGAAAAGTTTTATGAGCTGATATTTATGAACATCACATTTTTCCAAACAGAAATCTTGTGGCATTCCAATCTTGTCCTGAAGAGTATGTGATGCCATATATAACTTATGATACCTAAGACACGTGCCGCACATATATTCTACACAGTTTACACAAAATCCTTCTGCAGGCACATATTTATCTTGAAGTTTTTCACAATGTTCACAGTACATTGCTTCCACAGCATCTGAGTCTTGTGTTAAAGAACTATATTGATTGATACTTGAATTTGAAACAGCCATATTTTCTCTTTTTCTCTTTTTCACTTACGCAATCACTGATTATTTTAAAAGCTCAGTAACACCTTTATTTTATATGTTCATTAATTATACCCTATATATCACATTTGTATCAGAACTAGGACAGTCAATGTCAGCTTAGATAAACTTTTTACCATGTTAATGTAATCTTTCTGTTTAATCATCTTTCTTACTGATGATAACAAGAATATATATGAAATACATGTACATTCATTTAGTACTTTGTATCATCCAACTGATATCTTGGTAGGAAAAAAGGCTTGTTCTTTGCCATACGTTTTATGAATATAGAGAATATACAACAATAAAATGTCATGTTATTTCATTAAAATATCATACAAAGTAAATGGATATGGTAGTGCCCTCATTATAGAGGCAATCTGACCCGTGGTAAAAATCATTGACTTCTAATTGCTAAACCTTTCAATGGATTATGATCATGGGTACTAGGCCCTAAATTGATCTGATTCTTTATATGAGAAAGTTTGTTGTCCTACGTCCAACATGCCAGGAAGCCGTCCAGCTGTACAAAAGGGCTAAACTCTCTTGAAACAGGTGAGAATCCCTAGGCCAGGAATACAAACCCAAGAAATGTGCCAATATATCATGTTTACCCATACACCAGAGTGGTCCACGAATCACATTTCTCTAACCGGCCAGTAGTGATAAAAAAGGTCCAATATAGGCCCTATTCGTTACCTAGCTACCATAGACATAATACAAAGTAATTCTAATTGAAACAAGGGTAGTTTTACCTGGGGGTCTGATTTGAATTTTTTGGTGTAAGCCAATGTTACATTCCAAATATCCTTCTACGTCAGGAAAAAGAAATCCTACGTTTTACAAAGATAAGCCTATTTAAAATTTGACTTTAACCCCGGGGTCTATTGGTGACCTTGACCTTAGAGCTAGGGACCTGGTTCTTGCACGCATCACATTGCCTTCACGGCTAAAAATGATGTTATCTTAACAATCGATGCACGACCCAGTTAACTATACAGCTGTACACAACTAAAAGTACTGCATGAAACAGGTGTGTTAATCCCTAAAAGAAAAAGTTTAGGTGTGCAGGAATACAATGACTTTGAAGAATACAAAGATATCCCTACACCTGACTGTCTTAATGGGTCACACTTATGCAAGTAAAAAATCTGTCAATGTAGACAGTTTAAACAATGGGACACGAATGGGGATATCTAGAGCAACATACCCAAACTGCAATAATTCTGCTTGAAGTGGTCACAATAATGTGCTCGAACATTTCTGACAAATAAATTCTAAAATCCTTCATGTAGTACACAGTTACAGCTTGACACATAAGGTGAGACTGTTCAGATTCACAGACGGACGCTTCAAAGGTGGTACGCTACCTTTTCTACTTGTATTGTATTTTAGCCAATAAGCGCAAACAAAGCCTAATAGAATTTCTTCAACCTTGATATGAATGACCAATCATAGTGAATCAAATCTGAAATATTGTTCCTAAAACAATAGGCCCAGATATAGGCTTGGTGCGACAGACTGGGTTGTTTTGAATAAGTTTTTCTGTCGCCCTTTTGGGAGAAAAGGCGATACATAAGGATAGCTGTGTCCGTCCATTCGATCCGTCCGTCACATAAGTCTTGAAAATCGTTTGCCAAAATGACCTTTGCCATCAAACTTCTACAAGATTTGGCTTACATCAATTGACTTTCCCAGTGTGTTTAATTGCTTAGTGACAAAGGGGTCGTGAAAATGCCGCCAAATTCTGTAAGGTCAATTTTATACTTCTGTACAGGAGTTTTGCACGCATGGATAATGTACTGACAGAACGTTAGAGGGCGGCACAAGTGTTCTACTGAACACCCAGTGTGAAAATCTTTTGGAAAAAGTGACCTGTTATCAAAGTTTTAAAATAATTTGCTGTAGCACAATTGACTTCCCAATAGTGTACGTGGCTCATTTTCAATACACGATCATATACAGGTTGCAGGAAACCATCCGAGCAAGTTTTATGAAAATCTATTGGAAAGATAATGAATTGAAGCGTTATCAATTTTTCTTCAATTATCACCTGTATAACATTGATTAATCACCAGCATGGCGGCTCACTATTCATGTACCGAAAATCTAATAGGACTGGATTGGACAGGCTTTAACTGTCTGACACGCAATTTTGTTAAGAAAATTCATTGGAAAAAGTGTGCACCTGTAGATTGTAATCAGATGTTATCCAATAATCCTGCTTTACTTGTTTACAGGTTTATAAAGGCACAATGTACGTGCTTTTTTCAAGTGCAGATTATTTCCAGGTTAAGACTGCCAACCTATGCTTTTTATTTCATTTAATAAGTTTTGGTCAACATACCAAGTTTGAAGAATCCCATCAATGTTTGTCCTATGTAGCATGTTATCAACTGCTATACACATAATGTGTTGTATGAACTAGACGGTTTTATTTACCTGTAAATTTATTTAAAGAAACATTTTTAAAACCGATCATCAAAATTTTGCAAAAGGCAACCGTCTAAGCAATCTGTCAAAAAGATGATGGATAGTCAAGTTTCTAAATTCTTGCAACTATTTTTATTGATTCTCTGTCAACGTATAGACCAACTTAAAAGACATTGCTCTTACTTGGAACTGTTTTACCCTATAAACAGTATAAGTTATAGGTATACTATGGTAGCGAAGTGGCTTTTATTATTGTAAAATACAGTCTGAATTACATAACTGTTTCAGCTAATTACTATACGTCACTGAAAATACATGTTTAATATTATACCTATCAGGGGTTGGATTTAAACTTTGTCTTATATTTTCATATTTGTGAATTAAATTACCGCATTAATTTTCAAACAGTCCTCTATAATACCACACACAAGTTCATACCAGCAGCTATCTGCACTTATATTTCCCCAAAGTTTTAACCAGTTCAAATTATAGCACATGATAACAAATACTGTTTAAAAGATATGACTTTATGTCATATGATCACAATACTAATGTTCAGTTTGTTTTCTGACAAGGTTTTCCCATATCTAGCCACTTATACCCGAGTGTGTATTTGCCAGTTACAGTCTGGTACCGAGAATGTTCACTTCATGCTGATAGCCTCAATACAGGGACAGGATACTCACTGATAGCCCATTTCATTTCAATGTCAGGTAATCAAGTGACTTTTTCCAGTCATTCTCTGTTTGTGCATCAGTCACACTTGTGTCTGCAATATATCTATTAACCTTTGTGTAATGTAGCTTCTCTGAGCACAAATATGTAGCGTCCATAATGAGCTAGTGTGGTCATCCCTTTTCAGTCGACTGCTGTCAATATCTTTACAAACATTATCTTTTCTAAAACTTTTAAAACATGCTTTTGATTTAATCCAGAGATTGAGAAACTATGAGAAGTTTAACCAACTTTTCCATTTACATAAAGAACTGTTGGCCAACGTATTTTGTTAACTTGCAAAACCTCCAGACGTTCACAGTTAGACACTGTTCTCCCAAGTCTCCCTCTAAGACGACACCTGGATGTTCATTGGATGATTGTCTACAATGTTCTTCATATCAAATTGATGTATGTAGAACTCTGGTTGCCTTGGCAACAAAAGAAGTTCCAGTATCTTGACGAACACACAACCTGGAAAATTTTAAAGCAATTACATCAATGATTATTTGATGACTCTCAATTATTATCAAACAGTTATATGACTGCCAGAGGGTGTGGTTCATTCCCTATAATGTTAAACTTATGAAAAACTCCTCTCACTAAATGTGTGTCTGGTTTTAGAATTATTTACAGAAATATTCTTTTAATAGGTAATCATCTATCAAGATGCTGAAAATAACATGGCCACCAGAAAACATGGCCTTCAGAAAGCACGGCACATTTTCTTAAAAAGACTCAACAGAACACATTGAAAACACAATCAACTGTGTTTGTGGGACTTTACAATGTATACTATTGATCGAACTGGTACTAATCCCACAACATACAACAATCTAACAGGGCTGGAGGTGTCATAGAGCTGCCGAGCTGCCCTTCAATTAATAAGGTATGATGTGATGTAGTATGACCTATGTCATCAAAACCATCTTGTTAATATAATTGCACTAATAAGTTTTCCTTTCTGGGCCAAGGTAACTTAAGATAACAGATGTTTGCAGGCCACATTTTATATCTATGCAATCAAAATTTAACAGGTTATCGTCACTGTACGAATGTTCAAGGATGCTATATCTATCCAGACTATCCACAACAGCCCTGTTGCTGAAAAACACTCACTAGTACTTGTATCTTTATTTGGTCATATCAGTCTCACTGTTCTAGAACAAACATGTGACTTATATCACCAGTCTATATCTGGTTGAACATAAATGTGTGTACATCTGTTATAACACTAGATGGGTGTTCAGTAGAACACTTGTGTCGCACTCTTATACCTTGTCAGAATAACAAAATTTGGTGGTACCGCGATGCTTTTGTCATAATAAATACAATTTGAAAGTTTGACGGAGAAATCTTAAGACATGGCAAAGTTAAAGCCAAAGTTGAGTTTTTGTGACGACGGGCAAAGCGATCCCTATGTATCGCCTTTTCTTCGAAAGGGTGACACAAAATCCATACCTTTTGCTTATCCTTCTGAACTTAAATGGCATGAAAGGGCTAAATATCTATATAGTTTCTTTTCAAATTTTAGTAGTGCTTGCAATATTACTTAAAATTGCCATCAAGAAAGAGGTATTGCACTTTTCACACTTCAGCTTATACAGAACAGAAGACAGATAAGTTGATCTACCATTATCGGCCTGTCAACATTTCTTTCTTTTCAGAAAGTTTTTGGTACAGTTTTAGTTGGGATGCACTTTACAAGTTTTAAGCAATTATCTATGATGTGCCTTGTTGTTTAATAAACAAAATCTGCAGATTATTTCACATGTGGCATGTCCCTCACACTAAATATTGCAGTACAGACACTAATAGTTATTACACGATAATTTTTTTAATCATGGGCTGCAATGACTTGAATCAGCGGTATAATGGTTATCAGGGTATAAATGTGTTGCTATAACTTCTGTAAACACTGCAACAATGTGTCTCTAATTTTAATCCTGACTGTTTCATCTCCCCCACACATAATATGAGTAGATCCTTGTTCAACCTGGATTAGTGTATCAGTATTTGTCTGAAACAAAAAGACAGCTATGTTAAGTTTTCAGTTTATGTTGATTTTCTTTCAAAAATCAGTTTTCTTAAATACAACTTTACCTTCATGATTTTCACAAGAAAATAAGGTTGGTTGATAGATGTGTGTATTAAATTCACATTCTGTTAATTCAGAACCAAATTCTAATATCTGACATGTTTAGAGCTCCATTGTATGTTCCGACAGAGGTCTGTATACTAACATTTTCAATCCAATGGTGACAATATAAATATTTTTGTGACAAATAAAAATAGCTTTTCAGATTTCTATTTTTTCCCCCAAACTAAATTTTGGCCCAGATAAAAAATAACAATGAATTAGTGCCGTGGAAATATATATTGTTTCATCCTTTTTTCAATGGCTGTCTAAAGATTTCAAGAAGTTTATATTTTCTGTACATACAGCAAAATAAGTCACACACAAAAAAGTTGGTTGCCAGTACTTTCTATACAGCTCTTACTAGCAACAAATCTGAGTAAATAAACCCAAAATATAGTCCTTAAAAATAGGACTGATAACTCACAAGATGTATTATTGAGCCATCATCACTTTCTTCAAGCTTGATGTCACTGATGCCTTGCTGAAAAACATAAATCCTATGATCATGTGAAATAGCAACACTAAAAGATGTAAAGTATTATGAAGTTCAAGGAGCTTATACGAACTTCCACACTTGAAAAATATTCTCTTATGTACATTTTTGAAAAAAAGAGAAAGCATTACTTTATCTTAACCCGAAAAAGAGAAGTCAAACATACCTTAGCAAGACTGTCAACAAACACTTTTGTATTTAGAGTACCAAATATGTAAGATTTTGGCTTGAATGGCTTTTCATCTGTCTTTAATTTCTTCTCTTCTGGAGTTGCCAAAGGCTGAAATGAATTCCAGAGAGTAAATATGCATGTGATGAGCAGTGAACATAGGGAATCAACAGGAACTACAAATACAGTATTGTGAAGGGGAAGACATAACGGTCACGTTTAAAGGAGATGGCTACTAAAAACATGTGTCTTCATCATCATAATAACTGTTTCGGAAATAGAAGTTACAACTAACAGTAAGCAGAAATGCAATTCATGTCCTATAGCACCTTGGTCATGATCTAACATTACCATCCTTTGACAAAGTGACCCAGTGTGACCCCATGAGATGAAAGTGTGATCATGGGCTTAATATGAGTTATAAGGTCTTTTACCAAAATAAATTGTACTAAATTTTGCTATGTTTCGTCAATGCAAATAAAAAATAAACATAAAAGCTTTTTTTTTAAAAGCAGCGTCCTGACTGGTCATTTCCCAAACAATTAATATAACAATCACAATAGAAACTTAGCACCTTTTAAGGCGATGAAATAACTGAATAATAAGTATCTCACCTCCAGGACATATTTGTTGTCCTTGACAACCAGAGACGCGTTAACCATAGATATAGCAGAGCCAGGTCTTATCTCTACTGGTTCCAGTGATGCTGCTAAATTGGGATCCAGCTCTATACATTCAAACTTCCTCTTTACTGGCAGAGTGATTACCTCCCCTTGTTTGTATGTTATTGGAGCTGGTTCCTGTAATAAATACAGAGAAAAGAAATACACTGCGGGTCTCAGTAGTGCTGTGGTTAATTTGTTTGTTTAGACATCCAAAAGGACCCAAGTTTGATCCCTGAACAGGCAACTTATGGTCAAGACATGTGATATGCCTCAGTCCGTAAACACAAGCATACTTCACCTCCAAGTGGTACCCTTTTACAGCTGGGTGGACTGAAGCAATGGTGATAAAGTTTCATGCTTCAGGAAATGCCACAGTTGTGGCAGTAGGATTTGAACCTCGGACCCTGCAGAAAGCTACTGTAACCACTCAGCCACTGTACCCACAGTAATGGGAGTTGCTCATGGGTGACATCATGGGTGAATTCTCCAAAGTAATAATTATTAGTTTGGAAAACTTGCTTCAAAAATTGAGCTACAACAAATTAGTATCAACTAAACCAAACTTACTGATGAAATAATGAGATCTGGTCTCTGTGTTACAGAGGTGGGTGGGGTAACATAATTCTCAGCTACCACCAGATGCTGAGGTCTCAGATCTTTCACAATTTTGTTGGCTTGAGAAAAGCTCAAACTAGTATCTATTGGGCAGTAGCAAACCTGAAAATGATACATATCAGTAACACACACTATTTTTGTACCAGGTAAGTCTTAATTTAGCCTTTTACTCAGAGCTCTGACTTTTTTTAAATGAAGCCGACATATGTCACATATTATGAAAGTTGACATATTATGAAAGAAACAAAGTGTAATTGGATGATGGGTTTAGTAATTTCTAACTTACTGTTTTATGTAAATGCATAATTGGGTTAGTTGAATAACAAATACGAAAAAAAATATTCAAAACATGAAAACATAACAAATTAATGAAAAGAAATTTTTGTTCAAATTATAATGAGATATTTATTTATTAACCCTCTAGAACCCAACCCATGTCACCATTGTTGGAAAATTCTGATTGTTTGTTTATAAGGAGGCACTGATGAGTCATACTCAATAACCAAACAATTTTGTGTCTACTGTTCTTGGTAAAGATTTTTTTTGATGTTGCACAGTGCAACGTTGGCCTTAGGTATATGTTGCACCAGTGCAACATTAGACTTAAAACTAGTTTAGGACTTAGTTATAATTATCATGACCTAATTAAAGATAATTGACACCTATTTGATTGAAGAAAAATACTTATACACAGGTAATTTCATATACCAATAAAAGTTTAGCCTCTTTATACATTCATTGACTTCTACAAAGCCTCTGCCATGGAAAAATTATGGTTTGACACCCCATCAACATTAGGGGACCTCAAAGTAAAACCCAACATTGAACTAAAGTCTACTCTGATACGAACGTTAGTCATGGGCAATAGTTGACCGCTATACTTTCCCGGGTCCCAATGTCAAAGGTCAAGGTCACTGACTGGGTTAAAAAAGGTAGTCCAACTAAGCTTTGATTAACTTGCAAATGCTATAATCTTTCACTGTCAAATTTTACAAAAACACTAGTGATAGACATTCAATGACACATATTGTTTATGGAGTGACTATGGTCAATGGTTAAGATCAAATAATCATATCAAAGTTGTTTATATGAGTCAAGGTCACTCTAAATATGAAAAATTTTGAAATTCTCCAAACCTTGCTATTTAGTTATAGTAGCTAGGAAAGGATTTCAAGTAGAAAAGATTTGAAAATTACTGGAATGTATTACAATTATTCTTAAAATACAATTTAAGGCAGAAATTTAATCAGTTAACTGCGAAAGTAATGTCCTTGTATGATGTGCTTGTAAAAGTTTACTTTTCAAAAAGCCCAATGTTGCACAGGTGCAACATGCAAACTCTGAAAATGAATCTTCGAAATATATGCCAGACATAGAGAAATCATTGTTACCAAGTGAAAAATCAAGCTTTAATTCCATGATTGAACACAGAAATACCAGCTAACTAATTCTTTCCTTTTAAAAGTACAGCTGTTAAAACAAGTCAATAATTGTTTTCAATTTTCTTGGTACAAATGGCGGATGTATAACAAGGGGACGTAACTCATCATGAAAATTTTGTTTGGAACATACTTGTCTTGTTTACACATACATGCCAAGTACAACTAAGAATAGTCTTCAAAATGTAAATAATCCAAATTTGATAGCAGAGTGAACATTTATGATGTGCTGTTGCATCTGTGCAACATTGGGCTCTAGAGGGTTAATATATAGATTTTGTTTTATTAGGTCTAAAAAAGTAAATATTATTGATTATATTTGCCATTGATTAACAGTTCAAGGGAAGCAACTGCAATATGGCTTCCACAATCAAATATATTCAAATACACAATTTAACACTTTCAAGTTGTTCAAATTGAACCAATAAATAAAATTTCATCCATTACAATGAAAAAAAATACTTTAAAAAGATTATTTTAATTTTTCAGTAATCTGGTTTGGTTTATAATAAATGGTTGTTTCCAGTTTTCCATAATACTTTTAAATTTAAGCATGACAAATCTCTATCCCACACAGACAAATTTATCTACAAATGTGCTGTGCAGTGAACTTCAGTCATGTACAAAAGTACATGTTAAACCAAACATAGTAATATTAAGTGAATATCTTTACAAGACAGGTGCAAACTTGGTAAATGTCAACTGAAGACACATGCATTATAAGAAATGTTTGCGGTTTCCAATTAAACTGGTTATGATACTTCATACAACACAGATTGTATCCACTCTAAGGATAATTTGTTTGATTATCTAAGGCAAAAACAATTACGTTCTGCTAGGCAACCTTATCATTCATATATGTATATAAAATACATGGCTGAAATGGCATTCCCTACAGTTTAAAAGAACCATTTGGGTGGAAAAAAAATTACTGAAAGTAGACACAGATCAAACAACCTTTTCACCGTCAGACCCCCATGGCTGTTGTTTGCACTCCACTTCATACATACCTAAGTGCATTTAACAACCATGGGGGTCCTACAAAACCTGTAATAACCTTTGAACTTACCCTCATCTGTAAAGGTTGGAATGGTCCTAGAGCTTCTAAATATGGATAGTCAGGTTCTGAAACAATATCAAATCACGTTTTTCTTTCCATTTCAGCATGTTTAGTATCAAACTTCTCCACATCTATGTACCCCTACTCTGCTAAATTTCTAAAATGGACTTGTCCATCCTTCAATTTGGATCATACCATTCATTATTCAAAGGGGTGATGAAAATGAATTTACAGTCTGCTGAGCAAACAGTTCAGAATTATTATGATCAGACTGAATGGATGCCAACGATAACTAATAATCTAATATACAATACGATACACTGATGTGATTGCATTTACATGTACCTGTAAATATGATGGTATTAGTTGAAGATTTTCCCCACAGTTCTATGAAATGAATGACGTCGCCCAATCTTAATGAAGGATGACCAGTGAACACGATACATGGACATTTGAAGTCATTCTGCATATCTGAAATAAAGGCAAGTAATTCATACATCGATAAGATAACATGTAGTGTAACTGACTATGACTGACTTTGCTACAGAGTCTTACAACTTACATATTTTATGTCTAAAATGGCTATTAATTTACAACACTATATTAGTTTTGTTAAAAGGGCTTTTGACTGACACTGGACCTTGTTACAAAGTCTAAAATACATAGCACAGATCTTGTTACAAACTCTAAATATGCTTCAAAGCCTTATACTTTGTCATGAATCTTGTATGATGGTCTAATTACATAACACATGTACATTTGTATCTTGTTACAATGCTTAAATACCAAAGCCATGTATCCCTTGACACAGTCTTACAATTTACCATTGATCAAATCAGTGAAGTGTTGCTAAAAACGTACTACACCAAAACTGTTTGCTAAGCCTATAAACTTACTGTTTTTATGTAGTCTACTCAACTTACTATGGATATTGTTACAGTGCTTCTACAGTTAACCATGAATCTTGTAACAGTGTCTGAAGACTCACCTTTGATCTCTTACAGTTTCACAAGGAGAGTGTGTTACTCACTAATCTTGCTAGAATGCCTAATTACTTACCATGAATATTGTTATAGTGTCTCAATCTGCCAAGACTTACAAGCTGAAATTTATTAAAAAAAAAATTATATCAGTGACTGTTGCTTTAAGGTATTCAAAACGTCACTACCTTTATCAAACAGTTTGCTGTGGTTTCTCATTTTATACTATAAATGAAAAGCTTCACTTCATTCTCCTTAATAGTGACAAAGATATTGGCTGGAGAAAGAAATATAGAAAAGGGGGTTATTAAAATACAGAGGAAAGAGATATGTTTCTTGTGTTCTTCTTATTGTTATCTATCCATGGTTCAAGATTGAATTCAAGCTTGTTAAGGGATGCAATGTAACGGGCAAAAACGTTAAAGTGTAACAGATGGACAGATACAGATAATGGAGAAGTGATTCACTGATGTCACTCTACCTTGAAGGTGACATATGAAAGCTTTTCTAAGGTTTCATTTCTAGTTTCTCAGATTCAATCAGCTGTTTCACTCTTACAAATAAGTTTATACTGTCTCCTTGAGGTACCAATCAATTTTACTTGGCTGTGTAGCCAGGATAGTTTAAGTAATAAATGTTACAGTACCTCAGCATGTGGGAAGGGAGGTTCTGGAAGGTACACCTTGGACTGTTTAGATGAGGACAACCTGAAAGGAATTATTTGCAAAAGTTCGGATAAACTAAACTTTTCGGGGATTCATGGGGGGTCAATACCTTCACAAATGCACCTAACAAGCAGTGTATGCCATTTCATTACCAGCAAGAGGCACTGACAGGAAATCCATGCCTAGCAAATATGCCATTGTCAGAAATAGTTTACCCATTACTACTCTAAATTTAACATGCTGTAGTTGGGTGTTAAGTAAAGGGAAGCAACTGCATTTCAATTTTTGGACCAAATTTGAACAAAAATTCAAAACTATTTGTATAAATGTCAGTAATGCATCCTGTAAACCTTTTATTCAGTTTGAATGGAGTAGAAATCATAATGTGATTTACATGTACATTTGTACCTGCAAATTCTTTGGCCGAGTGTATTTGAAAGGCAAACATTATTTCCCTACAATTGAAAAATGTAATTTTTAATGAAGTTACATACAATCAATAAATTTCCATTAACAAGAGAAAAAGAGACTGAATAAAATATTAATGTTCTTTGTGTGCTGTTTTGCATTTTTTCTTACCATTCTCCAAATATATTTGAGTAAGCCAGTGTGCTGTCTGATACAGGAGAGATGAAGTACATGGGTACAGTACTAAGACCACAGCTGTCTAAGTGCCCAGACAAACATTCAAAGAGGTCATACGTCACTCCTGATGGGTAACATGGTACCAGCACGTTCCCTCCATTCTTTATGGTGACAGCTGAAAATATTAGAAAAAAAAAGTGCCAGACATCAATTAGAATATCTTAATGAGAAAGAAATCATTGTGTGTTTTATTTTATTTTTAAGTATGACTAACAAGTCTCCAATCAGAAATATGCAAATAGAATATACTGATCAGAAATATGCAGAATATTCAAGCATATCCATTCAGTAAAAACTGAAAGTTTGCTTTTTCCTGGCTGATTGTCTACGACAGACTAATCTGAAATGACAACGTTTCTTTTTCTTCAGTATTTAACGCCAATTTCAATATAATTTTAATTATTTACAGCTGGGGAGTTTACCTAGCCACAGTTGCTTGGAACAATTTATACTAGATTTCCATCCTCAGTGGCTGGACTCAAACCAATTACCTTCAATCAGTGAGAGGTTTATTGTTTCAACTGAATTGTTGTAGTATCTTTTACAATCTCTACTAGAAACGAAAATTAACTACAGTATACCTGCATTTACACAGAACTCTCCTATCATGGAGTCTGGATTGGTCAGTGGAGTCTGTGTCACTGAACTCATGATGAGAACATCACTGTGTCGCAGAGGAGCTTGATCTATAGGCTGTATGAAAACAGACATTTAAGAAAACAAGAGCTGTCCATAAGACAGCACGCTCGACTATTGTGGGTGTTTGCTAATAAAACAAAACTTTTATCAGTGTAATAGCAAAACAAAATTCTGCTAACTATTAAGTATAAACTAGGAAAGTTGAATCATAAAAAAAGTCAAAATCTATAACTATAGATTTAATTTTTGGTAAATTAATTGTTTGATACAAAATTTACCCTGAACACTATTGCAAGGTTTGATATAACTACCATAAGTGGTTACTGTGATATGTGCATGATAGTACCTTGCAGGCAAAACTTTACCAAATTTTCAAAGTCAAACAAGGGCCATAATTTGCACTAAATTTAAACAAGAGTTATCTGTCTTGACTGTGTGACACCTCTTAAGACATTAAAAAAGTTTCAAGTCAATATCATAAGTGGTTACTGAGATATGTGCATGATAGTACCTAGCAGGCAAAACTTTAACCAAATTTTCAAAGTCAAACAAGGGCCATAATTAGTACTAAATTTATACAAGAGTTATCTGACTTGACTGTGTGACACCCCTAGAGACATTAACGAAGTTTCAAGTCAATATCATAAGTGCTTACTGAGATATGTGCATGATAGTACCTAGCAGGCAAAACTTTAACCAAATTTTCAAAGTCAAACAAGGGCCATAATTTGTATTAAATTTTTTCAAGAGTTAACTGCCTTGATTGTATGACACCCCTAAAGACATGAACAAAGTTTCAAGTCAATATCATAAGTGCTTACTGAGATATGTGCATGATAGTACCTAGCAGGCAAAACTTTAACCAAATTTTCAAAGTCAAACAAGGGCCATAATTTGTACTAAATTTTTTCAAGAGTTATATGCCTTGATTGTATGACACCCCTAAAGACATGAACAAAGTTTCAAGTCAATATCATAAGTGGTTACTGAGATATGTGCATGATAGTACCTAGCAGGCAAAACTTTTACCAAATTTTCAAAGTCAAACAAGGGCCATAATTTGTACTAAATTTTTTCAGGAGTTAATTGCCTTGATTGTATGACACCCCTAAAGACATGAACAAAGTTTCAAGTCAATATCATAAGTGGTTACTGAGATATGTGCATGACAGTACCTAGCAGGCAAAACTTTAACCAAATTTTCAAAGTCAAACAAGGGCCATAATTTGTACTAAATTTTTTCAAGAGTTATCTGCCTTGATTGTATGACACCCCTAAAGACATGAACAAAGTTTCAAGTCAATATCATAAGTGCTTACTGAGATATGTGCATGATTGTACCTAGCAGGCAACACTTTAACCAAATTTTCAAAGTCAAACAAGGGCCATAATTTGTACTAAATTTTTTCAAGAGTTATCTGCCTTGATTGTATGACACCCCTAAAGACATGAACAAAGTTTCAAGTCAATATCATAAGTGGTTACTGAGATATGTGCATGATAGTACTTAGCAGGCAAAACTTTAACCAAAGAAGCAACGCCGACGCCGACACACAAGTGACTGTAATAGCTCTCCATATTCTCCGAATAGTCGAGCTAAAAATGGAAAATGTAAAATTTATAAATACAATTAGACATGTGATGTAAAAATGTCACTGTATATAGTGTGTCTTACTTGAGGAGGATTCTAAATATAGTTTGCTATGTCTGCAACAGGAATCACTAGAATCCAACTGTAATTTCTAGACAATAGGCTGTAGCCTATATGAAAACAGAGATCAATTTTAATAGGTGCGGCCTGTGCATCATTTTATTTTTCTAAATTGAGAATTTTAAAAGAACTGATATTCAACCTGCATATCAATGCCATGCTCTATGGTGCATTGTAAAATTTACACAAATAACAAGTAAACGAGCTGAAGTTTGTATTAGAAACATATATCTTATTCACTATATTTCACTGACTTTTAAAACAATTAATAGAGTGAAACTTATGTTGCAAATGTTGTAAAACAGCTCACCAATACGTACAATTTTTGTCTTCATGATTCATGCGTTCAAAGATTAGCGAGAGCTATTAAAACACACAAGTTCTTTGCCTTATTGATCAAGAATGAAATGGTATACAAAGATATGCCCGGTATTGACCGTGGCCTATATGCAGGAGCGGCATTTGTTATTATTTTATTTCAAACTGGTAAACATACAGAGGTGTGGTAAAACTTTACACTTAATTTAGTTCCAACAATACATGAACATAGAAATGGTTGCTCCAGGGATCTCAAAACTTTAGGTGTTACTCCATTTTAACACATGAATTGCCTAAATAGCGGGACATATATGCTGACTAAATAAACCTTTAATGAAAAATTATAATCCTTCGATAACTAAATTATATCTGTTCTATAAACTGTACCTTTGGATGTGTGGTAAGTGTGGAAGATCCAGAGACATAACATATCTGAAAATATGTATAAAATTTGTTTTACAATTTTTCAAATCATTGCTGTATGCAGTTTAAGCAAAAACATATCATTCAACATCATGCATGTGTTTTTTAATGTTTATCAGACACTCAGAATGGACCTTATTTCATATCTTAACATCCTTCATTACTGTGATATTATTTTCTGAAGAATACTATTAAAAATAAAGTGAAAAGGTAACACTCTTTATGAACTAAACCACGAGGACAAAAACCAAAACTTACACTTAAAACATAAATGAAGCTAAATACTGTGTGTGCACTTTTGAACTGAACTCAAAATCACGTTTAAATATTACACTTCAAAAGAAATTAGATGGAGTTCTGTGGTTTTTGTTTCTCAATCTGACAGTAGAAAATACTATGAAATAATACTCAAACCTTCTCGTAATCTGAGTGTATGACCCAGTTACAGCTTCCCAATGAGTAACCTGAACTACACGCCATTGCAGTCAATGCTCCAAATATATTCTGAAATACACAGTATGATTACAGTATGTATGTCTTGTAACCAGATATTACAATGGTAAGTGAAATATCTATACATTTTTCCCTGCAGGGTTAAATGCCCATTTCAAAATTGTAAGAGAAAGAAGATAATACTCTGTGTGTGTACATGTATTTGAATCACAATTCTGAATTTTCAGGGACAATAAAGGCAATACTTCTAGTAATATATGTGAAAATGATTGCCATAAATATGATTCATGGACAGTCCATCAACTGCAAATATCAGCAAAATGTTTAGACACACAACAAACAAGTAACACTATTTAAAGACGAGATATTCAAAACAAAAACTTTATATCCTGCGCAGATGACCTTACCTTTTTCTCATTAAAACCAACAACTTGCACCCTGGCTAGACAAGACTCTATATCCTGTAGTGTATAACACTTCTTCCAAACCTTTGGACTGAAGGCATCTCTTAGTGGCATAGGTAAATTTCTGAAATATATAGAGACACAGTTTTAATCTGCATAATTATATTTCTGTTCAAGCAATCATAGACTGAAATTATCTTAAACTTACCTTGAATACCATGGATGACTGCTTGCTGTTTGAACGCAAAAAGAGGCTGCTTGCTGGAGTCCCGAATATTTGCATTGTAAAAGGAATTATAGACGTCAGGGTAACTTTCTGATAGTAATCACCAGAGACCTCTAGGCAGGGAGTCTTACACTCTACCACTATACTTAACTATGTTACCTACTGCGCAAAGATTTATACAGTATATCTGCAGTCAAAGCAACATAATTATATTTAAGGAAATATTCAAAGCAGCCACTCTACATTACAAGATGATTTAACATAACATAATAGGTAAATTAGTGTATGGCACTATATAAGTGTTGTTAAAACATTTTCATTCTTGATTAATAATAAAAGTAAGTTCAAGTAACGTGAAAAATGTAAAAAATCCCTTAGGCACAATGTAACTCACTTTATTATGTCATCTTTTTTCCATAGGCTGCAGGCTTTTGTCCGAGGCACTCTTTCCACATATGTGACAAGTTCCTTCATATACTGTCTGTAATACATTGCAAGCCATACAATAAGACAAAAAATTCCTACTGCTATGAAACTGGTAACTGCTTAGACAATAGTTCAGAAATGTTGTCCACCAACAGGACAGATTCTGTGAATACAAACTGTTAGAATTACCTCAAAATAAGAGTGTTTGACCATTCTCAATTATAAAAGCATATGAACAGACCCATGCCTACTCAAGTAGTCCTGTTTACTGTATAGATATTGAAGTAAGATACAACAATTTAAGTGCATTCAAAAAACAAGAGGACCATAATGGCCCTATATCGCTCACTTGAGTATCATTGCACTTTAAAACAAGAAAGCAGGTCAAAAGGTCAAAATCAAGGTCAGTCAAAGGAATGTTGGAAATTAGTTTGCAAAACTGCACAAATACTCAAAATTTCTTGATTAATAACCATTGACTAGATTGAATATACAAGAGGGCCATGATGGCCCTGTATCGCTCACCTGTCTACCATTGGCAAAAATAAAAGGTTATTAATAGCAGAAAGGATCAATTTTTACCTTTGGCTCATGATATCCTCTTAATAAGCTTATGTAAAATCAAAAGATCCACCCCCCCCCCCTCCGGTCATGATTTGAACAATCTTGGTAGAGAGTCAATTATTGCCACATGCTGAATATCTAAGTTCTAGGCCTCATTATTTTGCTGTCTGATCATGATCTGCACTGTTGGCTATTCATTGTTTTGCTGTCTGATCATAATCTGCACTGTAAGCTATTCATTGTATGCTGGCTGGTCATGATCTGCAATGTCAGCTATTTATTTTTTTTCTGTTTGATCATGATCTGCACTGTTTGCTATTCATTGTTTTGCTGTCTGATCATGATCTGCACTTTCATTATTTAGCTGTCTGATCATGGTCTGCACTGTTTGCTATGCATTATTTTGCTGTCTGATCATGATCTGCACTTTCATTATTTTGCTGTCTGATCATGATCTGCATTGTAAGCTATTCATTATTTTGCTGTCTGATCATGATCTGCACTGTAAGCTATTCATTAGTTTGCTGTCTGATCATGATCTACACTGTAAGCTATTCATTATTTTGCTGTCTGATCATGATCTGCACTGTAAGCTATTCATTATTTTGCTGTCTGATCATGATCTGCACTGTGAGCTATTCATTTTTTTCCTGTCTGATCATGATCTGCACTGTGAGCTGTTCATTTTTTTAACAATTTATGGTACTTTCCAAAGTGATAGATGGAAGAGTAAGTCTTGTGATGTGAATGCAAAAATTACAACTACATTCTTTAACATGGAAGTTCAACTAGGGGTCAAGAACATGTATTGCATCATCGCTATTTAAAACTTTATAAGTGCCAATTTTAGGCCAGAGTTTTTATATTGCTTGGTTTATGGGAAGTTTTCTAAAATGTTGAGTATGAAGGACTTTTCCTACTGTATTGAACAGAGCACATATTGAACATCAGTCTACTGCACCTGTCAATAATCGTCATTTTCGAACAAAATAAACACTTTAAAATAATTACTTTCAATTATATATCCCTACTATTCTGACATTGCATTAACTAGTCTGTGAAGTCGGAACAGCGGAAATAATACAAATAAAATATCAGTTCATAATGTCATTGTTATTCTACCTTTTCAAAAAATAGGACAGGCAGTCGCATAAACCAAGAGATATAAAAACTCTGGCCTTACCATAGAGAGATCCAAGATGTGTACTAATTACAAATCAATCTTATGGTGTTAAAATACTGCAATAAAATTAGCAAATGAGGTGTTCAATAAACAACACACTATTAAAACTAGAAATCATCAAAACAACCTTTCTGACAAATTTCAAGGATATCTGGGCTGAAAATGTAACATCTAGAGTGTTAACAAGGTTTTTCCATATTTGGGCTGTGACCTAGTTTTTGACCCCAGATGACCCATATTCGAACTTGGGCTAGAAATCATCTTAACAACCTTTCTGACAAATTTCCAGGATATTTGGGCTGAAAATGTTACCTCTAGAGTGTTAATAAGGTTTTTCCATATTTGGGCTGTGTGACCTAGTTTTTGACCCCAGGTGACCCATATTAAAACTTGAGCTAGAAATCAACCAAACAACCTTTCTGACAAATTGCCAGGATATTTGGACTGAAACAGTAGCCTCTAGAGCCTTAACAAGATTTTTCTATTTTTGGGCTCTGTGACCTAGTTTTTGACCCCAGATGACCCATATTCGAACTCGTCCGAGTAATTCCTGGGACAAACATCCTGACCAAGTTTCGTGACAATTGAGGAAACAAGAGCTGTCAGTAGGACAGCGTGCTCGACTTTTTTAGTGCTTGCCAATAAAACAAAACTTTGACAGTTAAGGGCACACAAGACTTTAACTAGGAATTTCTAAGTACAAGTCAAGAAATTTTTTCACAGAGTAATCTTCTTTTGCTTACAGATAGGTCTTACGATGGTACATAAGTACTCCAACTTTCAAAGTAATATCTCAAATGGTTAAGTTAACTAGTGGACAAGAATGAAAATTTTAACTGAGTTTCTAAGTCAAAAAGGGCCATAATTCAAATAAAATCCTTGACAGAATTACCTTCTCCTGCCCATGTTTGGGAATCATGATGGTAAACAAGTATTCCAACTTTCAAATTAATATCTCAAACAGTTCAGTCAAAAAGTGGACTGGTACGAAAAACTTAACCAAGATTCTAAGTCGATAAAAGGCCTTAATTTTTAAAACAAATCCCTGACAGAGTTACCTTCTCTTGCGTACAGATGGGGGTAATGATGTGAAATAGCATTAAAAGTTTCAAAGCAATATCTCAAAGGGTTAAGGCAATAAGTGGATTTTACTCATATTCAATGTATTTTCTAAGTCAAAAAGGGGCATAATTCTGTCAAAAACCTTGACAGAGTTATGTCCTCTTGTTTGTTGATGAAGGTCGTGATGGCAAACAAGTATGGTTAGTTTCAAAGCAATACCTCCAATGGTTTTGAAATAAAGTGAGGTGGTACGAAAAACTTAACCAAGCTCAATACACTTTCTAAGTAAAAAAAGGGCCATAATTCTGTCAAAAACCTTGACAGAGTTATGTACTCTTGTCTGTAGATGGAGGTTATGATGGTAAACAAGTATGGTAAGTTTCAAAGCCATACCTCTAATACTTTTGAAATAAAGTGGGGTGGTACGAAAAACTTAACCAAGGTGTGACGCCAACGCCGACGCCGACGCCGACGCCGGGGCGAGTAGGATAGCTCCCCTTTTCATAGAAAAGTCGAGCTAAAAATGTGACCACTAGAGCGTTAACGAACTAAATGTGGACGGGCGACGGACGACGGACGACGTCCGACAGACGACGGACATTCATCGATCCTAATAGCTCACCCTGAGCCAGCTCAGGTGAGCTAAAAAAGAACTAAATGATCTAAACTAAGCCAAACTGTACTGTGGCACATATACTTACCTTCCAATCTGTAATGTTGGATCTGTACAATATATAGATCCCTTGAACCCTGTGTACTCTGTGATATAAGGTAGCGCAAGCATGCACGAGGAATTTGATAAAAGAATTGCATCCACTTGTGTCAGGTCTATAATTCTTGTCTGAGTAAAGAAAAACAACAATATTGAGGGTACAACACATGTAACTGTTGTCTCAGTAATTTTTATACATTTTCCTTGACCTTATGCCTCACTGAGACATATTACAGTATATGAAACATATATGTAAAGCAATACACATAAGTAATTTTCTACTATATGTAAAGCAAGGTTAACACGTAACACCATGATGAATATATTGTATACATTGTATTTATTATTCAGTCAGCATATGCTAAAGATGTATCTAAAAAATTGCAAGAAACATTCAAACAGTATCAAAAATATATACAGGTTACCGTAAAACCACTCATATTTGATGGGTACCATTTTCGTCAAATTCTAGGATGGGTCAATTTACAAATTAAGCAAGTAAAAAGTGTCTAGCATAACCATCTTCTATGAAAAATAAAATTACAAATTCAAGTATCCAATAATTTGTGTATTATTAAATATCCACACAATTTTAAGCTCAAGAATTTACATACATTCTCAGTGGGAAATCAAATCTCATAAATTTGGCAAACATATATGGTGCATGTCACGGGAACCAAGCTTGGCATTTGTTTGCACGACATGGCATGCTTTGGAAAATGCTGGTTTTGCTCACTCAGAGTACCCCCAAACTTTACATGGGCAGAACAGGAACAAATGCCTAGCAGAGGTCCCACAGCAAAGCAGTATATGCTGTATGTTCGCTGGTTTCTATGAAACACATAGGACCCGAGTGTTGAATCTTACCTCAGGAGGGCGAGAACTCCAGCACTCCATTCACAAACACTCTGCCACTACATTCTTTAAGTTCCTTGCTCTACAAGGTATGTATCGATATAACAGTAACGTTTTGGTTTGAAAAAGTTTTCATTATTTTGTTGTCATTCAACATGTTCAATATAAAGTTGATGTCTTTCATAATAATATGTACATGTAGCTAGAAAATCTCACTCAGAAATATAATCACATTAGAGCTGCATTATTGCTAAAATAGGCACAGTCAATGAAAATAACAAGTTTTTAATCAACAGATGAAATTATATAACAGCATAAAATAATTTTAAGAAAATACTATATGGGTAAAGCTGCATGTGCAATGAGCATCAATTCTATATAAAGAAGCTTGCAGCTCACTGAACAACTGCATGCGAAATGACCCAATCTTGGATTCAAAATTTCAACCTCTAATTCTCAAGGTGGATGCATTAATATTCGATCACCATGGAAATTATATACACAAAGCACAATAATTATGTATTCTAAATACCGGGTAAAGCTATACTTTAGTTAAATCAGAGGAGATAAGTCCATGAATATATATCTGGTCTAACACTTACCAGTTCTTCCCCTTGCTTTCCAAATTTCTCTGAGGCCAGAAGCCAGTCTGACAGTTGACTTAATCTTGATCTGAATTATAAACATATTTTTCATGAACTAACATCTGCAATAGCTTACCTTTATTCATATAGATTTTATTCATCTGACATATCATTTATCTTTTCATGTAAATTTTTATTTACTGTATTTGTACAATTTCTGCAATTTCTATTTCAGAGTATATTCCAGACCTAAAGATACTTCAGGTCTTAGGTCTTTAGAAACTGTGCCCATTTCCAATATATCATCAGGCAAAATTCTAAATCACAGCAATGTAATAAGAGCTGTATTCAACAATAAAAACACTTCTTTCTTTCCTTTTCACAAAGATTGTAAACTAAAAAACATTGGTCTTGCACAGCAAAGCTCAGTTATTTGAAATTTAGTGATGTAACGATGATCAAATATAATTATTGATTATATTTGGAATTCGATTTTACAACACTAGTCAACATACCCAGACACAAGCGGCAAAGGTAGAAAACTAAGAATCTGTGTAAGGTCCAGTCCACAGTCTAACATCAATGTTACCCCTTTGAAATACAGCACGAAACATGGCTTACTTGGGTTATTTGACAAGCACACCTTAAAAGAAAACAAAAAATATTTAAAAAGTGACAGTTTACAGTACCATTTTTAGTCTGTAACTCTAGCCATAGCTTAATTAATTTGGCATTGCAGTGTGATCCCTTTCAGAGATCTGACATTTTATAACCCCTTATTTTAATGCACTCAATACTTTATGGAAAGTTTATCGATACTTTCACTTTCGGGGTGCACCGAACAATATCACACGCAGATTAATTCAATTTATCTCAGTCAAATCACAACTTTTCCACTCTAAAATAAAGGATTAAAAATCACTTTACCTGAAAACCTATAAAGGTTTGAAGGTCTTATGATTAATAAGGCTAAAACTTAACCAATTTTTACATATGCCGTATATTGGATTCCAAGTTAATCACTACCTTCATTCAATTTTGAGGGTTCGATTGTTACAAATTATGATATTTTCATTTTTCATTGATAGTTGTGGATGTGTATATAGATAAATTGAACTTGGAATTGTGGTACCATCATTATTAAACTTAATCTTATCGCCTAAAATCATAAATACACTTAAATATTGGACAATCCTGCATTCGTAAGTGCCAAACGAATATTTGTTGAGGATGTCTCTACAGGTATTTGCACCTTCGAAGTGGAAATAGTGATTACTATACTCCAACCACTGCCTTCAAAAATACCTAGTTTTACTTTTAGGAAACTAAGCGAGTCAATTTTCACTCTGGCAATGAATGAATGCCTAGCCAGTTTCCAGCCACAAAGTAGCCCAACTAATTGTGCGCATGGGCTTTTGGCTATATGCAATGGCCGCCCTTTGTAAAGACAGACATATTCTCGGCTTCGCACATCCGGGTTCTGATAAATTATTTACATTCGGGAAAGGTGAATCCTCGGCTTTCATCGCTGGTCTCTATGCATCTTTAACTTAGAATAATACAATAACCAAGACTAGAAATGAAAGTCTAAGACGACAATCTTCCATTACCTTGAAACTATCAAATTGTTTTTATAATAATTCTATGTTGTTAGCTTTTTGTTTAGTTTAATATAAATTTAAACTTGCATATGAGTCAAGGTAAAGACACTTTTGCCTTTTACCAAATGGGAAAGCCGCGACCTAATAATCTGATTGGTTAATTGTTCAGTACGACGTCACGGCGAAGCCGAGAATATGTAATGTCAGTTTGTAAATTGGGTCAGTCTTGCAGTCGAAATATTGGGGCTAGCCACAAACCAGCATCCGCCGTTCATATGTCCCGAGGACGTAACGTTAAGCCCCTTTGACTGGTAAGACTAGGCTCAAAGAAAAATTATCTTATTTTTAACCCAAAAAAAATACGGGATGAAACCGATAAATGCGCAAGATGATTTGATCATGGAACATGCTTAAACGTGTCAAACGTATTTAAAGCTTTACCAGTTTCATTTTTAAGTCTGAGTTTACTTTCCTAGTAAAAGATTGTTCTTTTTAAATCTAAAATGAAAAATCTCATGGGCGCTGCCATTTTGTTTTTGTAATTCTAACGAATAGTTCATTCGTATGGACGCACCGGTCTAGAAAACAACCCGATCTTGGCCAAAAGTAAACAATTTTAGATTAATCTGTGCATTATTACACTTTGTCATATTCTGATATTATTGCAACTTAATTTAGGATACTTTTGTAAATTCACAGAATTTAAATTTCAGACGGACATTATTTCAGATCTTGGTAAATTGTTGATAAAATTTGGATATAAAATGTGTTTTAATCTCCTGAGAACACAATTCCTATGTACCCCAGTGTTAGCTTTAAATATCTTAAATCAATAGGTAGAAATTGGTATGGTCATTGGTCTAGACCCAACAAATTGTGCAGTCATGGCTTTTTTTTATATCTCATGAATCCTAGGTAATATCAGTTTTTACTCCCTGCTCGGTTTGCAGTAATGTCCAGTGGAAAACACTTGTTTCATTCTAGGCTGCATTGTTTCTATTCTCAGCTTTAAATCATATGTCATGATATTAGCGTGTGCTCATAAGCAAATAATTGTACTCATCTGGTGATATCGGCTTTTATTGCTAGGCACCTGTATACAACATCGGTTTAAATTAGTACATAATCAAAAAAGACAAATATAAGAAAATAATGCAAGTATCCTTTGGAAAATTTAAAGCTTTGAATTCAATTTCTTAGGATTTTGTATGTTTTAAACAATCAGGTCACATTTTATGCTACCTTAAACTGTAAACGAACCTACAATACAATCCTGAGTTTGTCTTAATGATGATCCGTTCAGTGAATGAAGAAAAAAATGACAAGCAGGACGTCAAGAATATTGCCTTCTCTCTTTGAGGTTAATTCCATCTGAAGTGTGTCTCGAGAGTGACCATAATCTAAGTTTACGATCAAGAATGAATAAATCATTTAAAATGACTTGATCCAAATTTTATTGTGCTACGCAGTCCACAAGTTTTCATCATATTTTTTTTTATTTATCAATTAATCTTGGAATAATCTGTACTTGAGCTTCATCCTTATTCTATAAAAGAACGCCAGATTACTGAAGAAAACTGTGAATAAATTGTTCAAAGCAGACCGAGAAATACATTTGTTAACAAATATCTTCATGCCTTCAGATGTACCCATTAAGAGTTCCCTCTGCCACTTGACAATGTCCCCAAATGTGATAAAGACACATTTGGCAATAATGTTTCTGTTTTGGCAACTAAAATACTTCAAAACACTTTTTTCAAGAGGTTTTTGACAATTTATCAAAATATTGGCTCAAGATTGTAAATAAGCTAGGTGGATTCCTACCATTACCATGCATTTAGACAAACGATATTTAAAACCTCTTCCAGTCTGTTTCACAGTTAAAAAATTTTATATTAACCAGTACTCAAATTCAGCAGCTTGAATTGGTGACTTGAATGTTCAGCAATGAATGCAGTGTAATATTTAGAGTAGTTCTTCTTGCTATTTGCATATCTTTAGGCCACCAACTGAACCTTGTTCTGATAGTTTTGATGGACATAATATGAATATTATTGAAACATTAACAAGTGAAAGCAGGAACTGACAGGGTGTCATTCTCTTCAAGCTACAGCACTGTCAGATGCAAGGAAATAGCAAAGGCACCCATCTGTTGTCATGTGCAGCAAGGAGTCAGTGAATACCTTCACCAGGATTCTTGTATTTGCAGGTTTGTTTATTAACATAATGTAAGGCTTAAATTTTAACCATGGAAACATTTTCATCTCAGCAGTCAAGATGCCTGAATTTTTATTTACAGCAGCTTCAGATAATAAAAGTTAAAGTCATTTTGACATTGGTACGAGTTATATGATTAAAATAATGGTTCAGTGAAATCTGTCAGGTTGTGTATCTTATGGAATGCAAGCTTAGATTATAGCCTACTAATCAAGGTTTCCAGTAAAATATTTTTATTTACAAAGTCAGATATGCAATTAATATTTTGTCCACCTTTTGAAAACAGTTGACATGGTTGCACTTTAATATAAAAACTTTAATTAAAACTGTAATATAAAACAAGACAATAGGAATTAACTAAAGTAAAAACTCAACAAAAATTAGATGGAAACTGTTCTTGGAGTACAAATTTATCAATTGCAGATTTTGAAAGAAGAAATAATTTACCAGATGGTTTGATTCTTAAGACAATCCTGGCAGACCGAACAAATGGGGCTTGGACACAACTTGAGGAGGGGCGGCTTAGTATGGCAGAATTTGCCAAAGTTTTCAGTGATGAGTGCTCGAAACAGGTGAAAAAAGCTTTTAGATTAAAAATCACCTGCTGAATACCAGAAAATCCATAAAACATAACTACAAACTTCTTATATTACTTGGTTATACAATTTATCTAATGATGGTTTAGTTTAAACCTGTATGTAATGATGGTTTAACTTTTTCCTGTATTTTATAGTAAATCTACATGTTTTGGAAGATGCAGTTTTATTAAAGAAAACGTTTGTTATATGATGAACTGTTACTGTCCATTACAAAATATTGTGAAATTTTGTATAAATTAATTTAAAGGAATGTAGATCTGCAATATATATTACAAGTTTTTATTTCATGGAAAAACTATTTATTTTTGTAAAAAGCCATTCATTTCTATTTTCTTTTGCTATCTGTTTACAGCTGGGAAAGCACATTGACATGTCTGGGTTGATGCCAGGGTTTGGTAAACACGCAGCTGTACCTTATCCACAAATGCTTGATGCCGTTAAAAGTGTGCGAGCCGAGGGATTGAAGACAGCCTTGCTCACCAATAACTGGTTTAATATAGAAAATAACCAGAGTTATATACCATTGGATCTTTCTTTGTTTGACGTGGTAAGATGACCTAAATTTAGACATTTCATTATTCATTATTGTTTGTCTGAATTCGAAATACAAAAAGTTCATGATTTCTGATCTCCAGGTCAGTTCATGAGACCATGAATTGGCAAACAAGGGATCCCACTGGTTCATACTGTTGTAATAATATTGATCATTAGCGAAATGATGAGTTAGCGCAGGAGTGCTCTTACAAAAAAATGCAAAAATGAAGATCATGGATTATTTCATGATTTACAGTATTATGTCTTCAAAATTATGCTTGTATGGCCATCCTTAATTCAAAAAGCTAAGATGACAGAAATACAGTAGTTGGAACATAATGGATGTAAAACAGAGCACACAATATATCATAATCATAATACAAATCATGGACTGTTCACTTTAAGTATAAATACACGAGTGAATCATACAGGTCAAACATCTCTGGATACACAGGATTTTTTGGACATGATACATACATGCGTTCTACTTATGATCGCAACAGGATAAAAGCAAATACATGTACTTTGTATGGTATGACCTTGAGATACAGATTCTGGAACTATGAAGTGTCCGAAATATGTTCATAGGAAACTTGACCCTCAACTTTGATAAGCAAACCTTTCAGGTTGTTGAATCGTGCAAGGTTGGTTATAGAAAACCTAACCCTAAGATATATGAGATATGTCTCAAAGAGCTGGGTTTGGCGGGGGAACAGTGTGTCTTCCTTGATGATATGGGTGGCAACCTCAAGGCTGCCAACCAGTGGGGTATAAGGACAATCAAGGTAAACACTTTGTCCACGTAAATTCAAATAATGAGAATAAAAGATTTAGAAACAATACAGAAATCTGCATTATTTTACTAACAGTTTGCTCACATTACTTTGGATAAGCAAAAATGATTCTGTAAATTGTTTTTCACAGTCTTTGTCCTTTTGTTAAATGAGTGGGCAACAGTTCTTGTTACCTGAATACATTAACATATCAAAGCAGTTAATCAAGCAGTAAAATGGTTTGATAAAACTTATTTATTAAAACCAGGTCACAGGTCCTGACCAGGGTATAAGGGACTTGGAAGCCGAGCTTGGTTTGACACTACGGGGTTACGTTGACGGGACATCTACTGTACCTAAACGTCTTCAGCTTGATGAGAAGAAACTCAAAAGTTACCTAAACTGGCAGTTGAAGCTACATTCTAAAGGTAAATTTGCATAATTGTTCACGATTTTGTTAAACAAAATTTCCATTGTAACACATGTTGATGTAACATGACTTGACTGTACATTATTTTATATGAGCATGCTACTTTATCAGGCTTTCTATAGGACGAGAAAGTCCGTAGTTTATGCTGGAGTAATAACGATAAGTATCTTGTGACATTTTCAATCTAATATTTTATAAGTTGTTGTTATACATGTAGTTCTTTGCAAGAGTGTTATACATTATGTTCCATGTGTTAATCAATAATTATTTGTTTGTTCTTTTCAGAGGAGCCCATATTAAGAAGCTTTTCACATGGACAGTCAAATCCAACATATTTTATAAGATATGGAGGGAAAGACATGGTTCTTAGGAAGAAACCAGTAAGAGAACTGCTAATATTTGTATATAATCTTTAGCACACCTTGCACAAAGGTTGAGTTATTAGGGTCACTCACTGTCTATTTCAAGATTTTTCAAATTATGCCCCTGGGTCAAAATTAGCCAATTAGGGGAGGGGTGGGGTCATATATTTTACACAGAAATATCATATGTTGTAAAACTTCGTAAAACTTTCTTGTCAGAAACTGTAAGTCACATTAGGTGGTGGTCCTCAGTCAAGTTTGTTCAAAGTGTGCCCCTGGGTTCACTTGTAGAAAGAAACTTTAAACTAATTAATATTCAGGCCTACATTATTCAGCTTGGAATGGGAGATAAGAATGACTACCTAAACCAAACTATGCTATATGCAGATGTTTTTTTTTATCACATCAATGTTTGAGTTTGTAAAGTTACTGACTGCCCAAGGAAAGTGGCTGCATGATCCACATGACTGTCACGTGATCATCGTTTATATTATAGCCGGGAAAGTTGCTGCCATCGGCACATGCTGTAGAGAGAGAATATAGAATCATGAAGGCTGTCAAACCACATGGTGTGCCTGCACCAAAGATGTTAGCTCTATGTGAAGATGACAGGTAAATAGCACAAATTGCTCAGCAAGGTTTGTAGTTTTTATACATCATAAAACAGTGGTAATGCAGTATTTCATATATTACAGTCTTGAATTTTCTTGTTGTTTTTTTGACAGGCATTGTAATCTTATTTTTGTCTTATATTTGTGAAAAAGATATTTACAGTTGAAAGCTACATGTGTAAAAACCAACCTTTTTTTGTTTTTTTAATCCTCCCTATTAAATGAAAGAAATGTAAAAACTTCCCTTGCAGCACCATTTGTTATTTGTGCAGTTCATGATAAGCCTTCACATCTGTGCAATTTGACCATTATTTACGCTAAAATTGGTCACTACTATTAAATTAGTTATTTCTCAAAGAACAACCCTTTGAACAATTAATGGTACTGTCTTAATTGAAACACAGACAAGCCCATTCTAGTTATTTGCCATGACTAAAGTGTTAAAGTATGCTATTTCCTCATACACATGTAGATAGATGTAGAATTTAACATTTGTTATTGTAACACCAGTTTGATTGGTACACCATTCTATATAATGGAACATGTTCCGGGCCTTTTTTTGAGGATCATCTACTAGAAGGTCAATCACCAGAGGAGCGGACAGCTATATACCAGGAGATGGTGAAAACTTTATGCAAGATCCACTCTGTTGATATTAATGCAGCTGGACTGCAAGACTATGGAAAACAAGGGTGGTTCTTGTTTGAGGAGTACATGTAAATGATTTATACAAATGTTTGAGATCTTACAACTAAGATTAATCAATCTCAAGACCCATTTCTGATTGAATCAGCTTCAAAGAAAGAGAAAGGGTGGCAATTTTAAATTAAGTGTCTTGTTGAAGAACAGTGAGTACCACCATGGTCCGTGGCATTGATTGGAAATGAATCCTAGACCCTCTGATCATAAGGCAGGGGTGAAATTTATCCAAATTACAGTACATGTACTATGAAGTAAATTGACCTTTGTATTTAGGTCAGTAAGGTTAATATTTTGAATAAAGGTCTACAGATACAGCTCCTGAAGTGCCATAACATTTTCTCTCAAAACATTTTCCCATTATTTATTGCTGTTCCTTCCATTGCAAATAACATTACGAGGTGCATATAGAGAAATCATTCTTGTTTTACAGGTGGTTACTTGATGAGGAACTTCACAAGATGGGCAAAACAATATGAGGCCAGTAAGACAGGTGAAATTGACAGCATGAATAAACTGTTAGAATGGATTCCAACCCACTTGCCAGAAAATGAAGGCTGCACTATAGTTCATGGGGATTTCAGGTAAGGATAGGTTTACAGTTATATCTGTCTTTATTCAGAGTATTGCTGTACACATTTTGAACAGAATTTAGAATTAAAATGTAACAATTTTTAAGTAATTCCTAAACTCTGTTGATATCAAATGCAGCTGCACTGACAAGACTACTTAACCAGTTAAAACAAGGTTGGTTCCCAAAACCCTACAACTGTTTTCTTAAAATGCATTTATTATGTCCAGAATTTAAAGGTGCAATACTGGGATTTAGTGGTACAAATTCATTTTATTACTTCATAGATCTCACAACTAAGAGTCTAGCTGGAGATGCGCGGGAAATCAAATCTCAAAGACACATTTCAGAACGGAATCAATTGCCATTCAAGCGAAGAAAGAGACCCCCCCCAACACCCCCCCCCCCTCTTAGGTAAAAGGGAGGCACTATATTGTATTGCACACATGTATAAAACTGTCTTTTTCAATAATGATGTACAATGTATTCCATATTGTAACCAATAAATTTCAGTCTTAAATGTTTTTCTTTTTAGTAATTATATCGTTTACTAAAAAATGTACAAAACTGTGTTGTACACATGTATAAAACTGTGTTTTTCAATAATGATGTACAATGTATTCCACATTGTAACCAATAAAATTTCAGTCTTAAATGTTTTTAGTAATTAATGTTTATACCGCAGTAAGTTTTAAAAATGTAAATAACACAGTAGGCTTGTTTTAGAAGTGAGATGAAAAAGAAATACCTCAACCCATACCGATTATTTTGAATGAATTATCTTAATGCAGCGATCGACAAATACTACATTGAATGACAGGGTTCGACCAAGAAGACAAATGTTAAGAATAATATTAAAGTATCATGATAAGTTTAAATGTTGATAATTGAAAAAAGGATGCTTAAAAGAATCACGACAGAACTAAGTATTTACTGTAAATTAACGCTGAAATAATAAGAATGGGATTTCCTTATCCACTACTAAATGGACATGGTAGATTTATTTTCACTGAAGTAGCAGAAATAAGTGTAAATACAAAATGGGGTGCAATTATTAATCAGCTTTTTTAGCCTGCTCCAGAGAGCTTTTCTGATCCATTATTGTCGTATTCCGTCAACTTTTGATTCAAATGCCATCTCCTCTGAAACCTCTAGGCCAATGTTGATAAAACTATGCAGGAATGTTCCTTGCATGAAGCTTACCAATTAAAGAATTCCATTCCATGCGAACTTGTTTCTAGCAGGTAGGAAAAACTTAAAAAACTTTGATGTGAAACTCACACCACAGATATTTGGCATGTAGCATTGTCTAGTGGACCTCTACCCAGATTGTTCAAATTATGACCTGGGTCAAATTGACCCCCCCCGGGGCCCCCCCCAGGCATAGGAATAAATGTAGGAAAAACTTTAAAAATCTTTTCTCTGAAACCACAATGCCTAGAGCTAAGATATTTGGCATGTAGCATTGTCTAGTAGACCTCTACCAAGATTGTTCAAATTATGACCCCCGGGCAAAATTTCCCCCCTCCCGGGGGTCACTTAGTTTTATAGTTCATGGGGATTTCAGGTATAGGATAGGTTTACAGTTAGATATTGGCTGTGGACCTTTATTCAATATTGTTCAAATTATGACCCCCGGGTCAAAATTCCCCCCCCCCCGGGACTTGCTGTGCATAGGAATATATAGTAAAAACTTAAAAATCTTCTTCTCTGAAACCACAAGGCCTAGAGCTTAGATATTTGGCATGTAGCATTGCCTAGTAGACCTCTTTTAAAGTTGTTCAAATATGCCCTGGGGTCAAAATTAACCTTGCCCGGGGATCATTTGTTTAACAAAGGGTGTATAGGAAAACTTATTTGGCATATTTAACATTATCTAGTGATCTTCCACCAGGCAAGTGGACTTGTACCAAGGTGAGCGAATAGGGCCATCTTGGCCCTCTTGTCTTGAATCCTACTTCAAAACTGCTATAAATGGATGAAAATGATCTAACTAAGAAAAAGAATACCCGCAACCCTGTGTTTATTTTTTTAAATAGTTTTACAGTCATTTTTTCGTATGTGATGGATGTGATGTGCTTGCTGCTTTTTAATTTACGTAAAATGCCCGGCAGCGCAGCAGTTAAGTATAAGGTTATCTATCACCGCATTTGGGGGAAAATTTGTATCTCGTAGTAAAAAAGTACCGGTACAGGCAAATTCTGCTTATAACGAACTCTCCGGGATCTCTCATGTTTTTTTTTCTCCCAAAATGGGATTTCACCCAGTCTGCATGCTTTTAAAGAAACCCCTATTTTTTTTTTCTTTTAAAGAAAAATATTATCACTTGAACATCGTACTTAGCAATTGTGTTGGATTCTCTTTTAACTAGTTTATCAAAAGGTTATACATGTGAAATGTGAAGACTATATCCAAGTTTCCTTATAAACTGAGTACGATATAACCGCATCTTTTTACATTTAACAAAATAAGAGCAAAAATGGGCCCAAAAGAACTGTTCGTTATAGCCGATACGTTATATCCGGGGTGCTGTATACGTTTTACTGTAATAAGGTAAACTGCCGAGTCTGTTAGAACGACCAAAAATCCCCTGGAACGGATGTACTTTCCTTCTTCAATTGTAATTCAGTTCAAATCAAATTTAACTGTTTTGAAACCAAAACCTTAGCACGAGGTGTTTATGTTACATGTGTGTATCACAGTTGTTGATGTTACGTCACTAAATTCTACTTTCAACAGTGCGATCTTTTAAAAAAACATTTTTATTATTTTCATGAAACATCAAACACCTACCCCCCTACGTAAAAAGCTGGTTGTGATCCGGTTCATAGCTCTTAGGTAGTTGGTAAAATGTTGGTTCTAACTTTTCATGTTGATTATGCCTGTAGCCTCCTCCCGGTGTTGAGCTTCAAATGTAGGTGGTTGATAAGTGGCGTACAGTATTTAGGCTGTTACTTGTATTTTTGTGAAGTTTAGTTCTTACATTTATCTACTGATTGTGTGGATGCAGTCAGCACTGAGAGATTGTTGTTTTGATAAAGTAACAATTTTCATGCTAGTAGCAATTGTTCTGCATGAATTTTCAATCGTGCGATCATGACCAGTTCTGAAACTTGAAATTCACCAAATTGAAGCTGGAAATGTGTACTTTAGAAACTTAATGAAGTACCGTACATTTAAAAGAGCTGATGCCGATTTGTTGTACATTCAGAAGGCAAATAATTGTCAGTTTTTATTTTTGTAACAAACATATTGTTTTTGTCGTATACATATGACATAAAGGAACATACCTATACATTGTAATAATTCAAATGCAGCTAAATCGACAGTTTGCGGTTATCATCTGTTTCAGTATTTATTTAAGATGATTGTGTCTTTGTAGCACAAATCAGAGTCCAAGAAGCAATAACTTATTTAGTTTACCTCGATCAGTTTCTAAATAAACTTATTAATAAAAGAGTTTTAAATACTTGACACTAAAATAATCCTGTCTTAACTACTTCGACTGTAAATTGCCAACTTACTTTATGGTTCATTAAAATAAAAAACATGCTGACAGTACTGTAGACAATGGCAATCATCACCCTTTGTTAATATTAGCAATAAGTGTCTACTCAATTAAGATGTGACACTAATTATCCCCAACTTCAAGGCAAGGGAATCAATTTTGTTTAAATACATACATCAAAACGAAAAAAAAAAACCAGTAATATTATAATTCTTGGATTACAACCATATCTGTAATAAAAAGTTTAGAATAAAAGAACAAAGTCATGAAAATGTTACAACTTTTAATTATATACAATACTTATTTTTTAAACATACTCAAAGATGTAAACTGCGTAACTCATGCAAAAATTCTATAAAATTATATCTTATAAAACCTTTTATAGAATTACATGTAATTTTGTACATTGTGCAAAGGCATTAATTTTTAAAGGAAAAATTAATCCTTTATGCAGTACTGTTTGGCTAAGACTGAAAAATCCGCATATGATGCCTATACATATATGCCCCGTGGTCCATTTCAGCGTTAGTAAACCTCCGGCTATAGCACGGCAAAAACGGAATCCGCCTGTGCTGTACTGTATTTCTAAGTAAAATTACCAGCTGATAATTTCACTGTTCTATCCAACTTTTATACATCCTAGCATTAAGTGTGCAGCTATACTGGGTTTGAGACACTGGTGACATCTGGTCATTAATGTTGTTTTGTCTCCAAACTATGTTCCATATAGGAAATTTGTGCATTTCTTTTGGCAAATGAAGATAGTACTGTTTAGGATATCTGGTGATTTAGAAAGGTAATAGACTGACAGAGTAATACACTACTAGACAGTTTCAGAAGGCGCTTTTCTCCCGCTGTTTTTATTGATTTTTAGCGAGAAAACTTTTCTAACGGTTTATCTGTGTACATAACATGTTCCTGGTATGTGGTCATGTTTAACAGTTATTTTCATGTTTTAAGTGGTATAAAATCTATTATATTATATATGCTCTCCAGAGGTATATCTTTAAGGAAAATCGAATGTAAAACTATGTCAGACAGACATTTTAGAAATCAGCAATTTGATAAAGATTTTAGCACAGCACATCCACTTTACTTGCTATTAAGGGTAGGTAACTTGGAATTTCACTCGATATGCTTTGGCTATTTACAGTATCGAAACTGTCTAGAGGTGTATTGTACATACATTTGAATAAAATGATACGAAAGCAGAGATTATTCCTGTGTGAACATGCAATTCAGCCATTCAGATGTAACAGAGTTTCCTTGGCAATGAATTGTTGGATAAAATACAACCCAGTTGTCAGGAAATTACGTGCAGAGGCATCTATTTTATGTCTCTGTTACATGTTAATATTTCAGATTGGACAACTTGATTTATCATCCATACAGACCTGATGTTCTAGGTGTACTTGATTGGGAATTGTCCACACTTGGTGACCCCTTTTCAGATCTAGCAACAATGGCCATATGTTATTATATTCCACCAGGTTTTCCTATGTTTCCATGTGAGTAATGCATGACTGTTACCTGCATGTCAACTGCTCTTTGCAGAAAAGTCATATGTAAGAAACAAATATCAATCAGTTGTGTAGTAAAAGGAAGCAGAAGGCAAGTTTTTTCAGCTATTACAGATGAAGTGTTTTATAAGAAATACAAAGAAAAATGCCAGATAGTTTGCAGTTAACTTCTGGTGGCACGATAATATTTGCAGTGTATAGTTAATTGTTTGGAAAGAACCACTTTAGGTTGTAGGGAAAGGTAGTAATTGGTATCTTTAAGGTGGATTTAACCCCCCAAAATGAGCACAGCGCAATCATATTTGCTATGTAGAATTGTTTGGAAGGAACCAATTTAGGTTGGAGGGAAACCTTTTTGGTGAAAAGTTGATAAAACAGTGCTGCTGTTAAGCACATGAAAATATTTATGCCACCAGAAGTTGCAAAATTAGATACAAATGTAGTTTGTCAAATACGTATCCTTTCCGCAGTGAGCAGTTGATAATTTAGTCATGCTGACGTGGCCATAGTGAATTAATTGTTGGATTATCATTGAAAGTTTCCATGGGTACGGTGTACATGAAGATACATTAATTTTGTAAATTGGAAAATTTAATTTTTTGTTTTTTAAGAATTGAAATGGTAGCTTTACAATGATCACACTATAATTAGATCCATAAGTTTGCTTTCCTTATACCTGTTTCTTGTAAAATTAAAAAATCTAAAAGCATATTACTAAAACTGGTATGTTAAGACTCATCTATATCCAATATTTATGTTTGTTTTCAACTTTTGGATTTAATATACATGTGAGCAAATTAAATGGGAAAGATTGAGATGAAAATCAAATAGTTAGTTTATTATGGTCTTATTTGTATAGTTGCATTGGACCTTTTTTTACGAAATGTGCCAAATTGTAGAATCACCTTCTGCTGAATGCTGTTATAACAGGACTTATTTGTTTAACATGGTTCTGTTTTGAGGCTTGCGTGTGGACATTCCTTTCATTTCATTCCAGGCCCTTAAAAAGAGTGTGTTGTAGGGTCACTTGATAACAAAAATAGTATTGTTACAGACTAAATAACATGCTGTACAATAATTCTGGATCAGAGGTGCTTGCAGTTTTGGACTGGGAAGTATAAACTATTGGTGACCCACTTACAGACCTGGCTACAATGGTTAGCTGTTATTACATGCCAAATGGTCATCCAACTGTGGCATGTAAGTTAGATTAAAAAAATGCAGATTTAACACTTTGCTAAATGGCATAACATATATATTCTTCTAGACTTGACAATATTGTGTACAGCAAAGCTTCCCAAGAAATACTGGCTGTTCTTGATTGGGAGTTATCTACCCTTGGTGACCCAATTACTGACTTAGCCGGCATGCTTACTGCTTACCACAGCCCACCTGGTCACCCTACAAGGAAGTGTGAGTTACCTACTCTTTGTTACCCATCTTCTGACCGCCAAGACAAGCAAACTTCCTGTCGTATTTGTGCTAGTAATCTTTGGAAATTTGTGAGTTTTCTACCCTTGTTACAAAATATTGTGCTTCCATGCATGCTTGCCTCCTCTTATAGACCCCATCTTGTCATTCTACAAGATGTATAAATTATCTACCCTTTGTATCCTAACAGGCAATTAGCACTTTGTGAAGCAGAAAGTCAGAGTTATCTACCATTTATGGCCCAAATACTGAATCACCAGGCATGCATTTCTTCTGTGACAACTTTCTTGCTATCTCCTCAGCGAAAAATGCTAGTTTGTTCTACCTTTTGTGTCTCGGTAATTGCCCATTGAGACATAAAGTCCATCAGTAAAGTCGAGAGATACCTGTTCAATAAGACTAGAAAGCTGTCCTATATTTGCAGACTTGACAACCTAATATATGACAAAAGCATGCCAGAAGTCCTCTGTGTTTTAGACTGGGAATTGTCAACTGTTGGTGACCCACTCACTGACCTTGCCACAATGATTGGGGGCTTTCACATGCCTCAAGGTCATCCTACTATGGCATGTAAGTTCAGCCTTTTTTGGTTACCCATTTAGCCTTTACAGAGAAACTGCTTTCAGCTTCCGTTTGCATGCTGGTGGTTGCAATTTGCAATGCTTCAATTTAACAGTGAAATTGTTAATTTAAGTTTCAAATGTAAAAAAAACTCCCCTATATTAACTAGGGGCCCTTTAATTAATCAAATAAAACATTAATAAATCCTGTAATACCATCAAGCATAAGTCAGAAGATAGTCACTGATCTGCTAGCTTCACCAGAACCAATCTGCTAATCCTAATTCAGAAGCAAATTATTACTTTATAATGCAATAGCCAATCTCAAAAATATGTAACTCAAGCCAGGATGTCTTCTAGATTGGTAAACGGACATAAGCCCTAAGGACATTAACGCCTATGCTCAAATTCACACAGGCGGACATTAGCTTTTATCATGAATCTGCAAACTTTTTTTTTTTTAAGGTGAACACTAACCCCTTCATGAATTTGCATTGGTGGACATTAACCCCTTGATCAAATTATTTTTCTTACTGCCTTAGCATGATAATTATCGCTACATAATTTTGCAAAATTGATAATCTTACCAAAAAAAATTCATTTTAGCTTTTCTATAATTTATGTTGTTTAATTAATTTTTAAATTTTTGGGAGTTATGGGGCTAATGTCCGCCTGTGCAAAATTGAACTTTGAGGCTAATATCTTACATTTGTCCAGATCATTGTAGTGCAACTAGTTGTCACAATTTAACCAGATGTTTGGTGATGTATTTAGAGATGAAAACTTATTGTATGAAAATATTTCTAAATATACATGTGTACTCTGGCAGTGAGTAGTCCCTTGTGAAGTTGAAGTCTGTTAGCAACTAAGTAACTATTTTCATCTGATTTGATGTAAACAGTCTAAATTCATTTGAAACTATTATACATGTACTTCTAACAAATGACATTGAGATAAGCAGGATGTTGACTTTACAGAGTTTGTTCAAATGTAATAACAAAAGTCCAGTGTATCTTCAAGTATTCATTGAATTTGGTCTGATTTGATACTCCTTTGAGCATGTTGAGCTGATGTATGCCAATTCATAAACTGTAGCTTTATGTTATTGTCTTAAACTTGCTGCCGTAGATAATTTTGCTGTCATATATTCCGATCCCAGCCCTCACCCATACCTTTAAAATGATTCCTTACTTAAATAAAATTTGATGTTCAGCTGGTTAGCCATTCATTGGATGGCCTAAGTCAGTTTCCCAAATACAAAACAGCAGATGCCACCTTGAAGACCTTGATTGTACTGTTTCACAGTATGTAAATATGCCACTGCTCCTTAAACCAGCCACGGGCACAACTTTAAGTTTCCAAACCCCTATCAGATTATGTGCTCAGCTTTAAGGTTGCTTTTTGAAATAGAAATCACTGACTTAAGATTACTGCCAGGGACTTGTTCTTTAATACCTTGTATGTTTTCCATGCATTTGACGTTCCTGTTATCTTTTATGCCATCTTTGATAGACCAGAAAATTTTCTTTTGCAGTTTAATATTCATAGCTGTCTGTATACAAGGAAAATTGCATGCAGCCTCAAAACTGAACTGTGTATAATTTATGTAGACATGTTAAATGGTTTCTTTACTAACTGTATTACTAATTTTTGTAAACATTTAAGTATTTTAATTTTAATTCTGTGTTCTTGTTGATTTTGATGACTTTAGTGCCTGATAACACAAAGGCAAGGGGCGTGCAGCCTGATTCTGATCTACACTGTTTATGAAGGATATCACTCGTCAGAAATCATGGCATACTGTAAATCACTTTGAATTCACGAGACAAAAAGTTTGTGGGTCAATTCTAGAGACTATATATGAATTCACAAACAAGTTATACTGCTGGTTCACACTGTTGTAACAATATTGATTCTTTCCAGAGAACTTTGAATTAACGAAATGATGAATTCTCAAAGGAGTGCTCTCGCGGAAAAATGTACAAAAAGTTCTTGCCAATATTACATTATTTACTGTATTAGATATTAAAACATGACATGTATATAAGTTATGTGTAATAGATGTATAAACATGTATGGATGTATGGTTTCAGCATTTATTGGTGTAGACCTGAAGGCCATGGGTATACCGTCGGAGCAAGAACTTGTAGAAATGTATTGTAAGAGGATGAATATACCTATGATAGACAACTGGCATTTCTACGTCGCCTTTAACTTCTTCAGATTTGCAGCCATCTTGCAAGGAGTGTATAAGAGAGCTATTTCAGGTATGTTGAACTTCGTGCCACAGGTCAGAGAAACGGTTTCAAAATTTTAAAAGATGTACCACAGAGTCAGTTTTGCAAAGTTAAAAATACCAAGATTGTGGGTAAATTTTGTACCACTAGGCAGTCTGTCATTTTATAAACTAAACTCACTTCATATTTTCACAAATTTGAAATAAATGTTTGTAGCTAATATGCAAATGCTTCACTGTATCCATAAAGAAAGATTTGGTGCTTTTTGATATAAATTATTTCAGCAATGCTATAACTACTACATGTATAAATTTTCATCATGAATACAGTCACTTTAGGATAATGTAACAGTTACCAGAGGACTCCTCTTTTGTTGTATTTTTTGGTGTACACATAAAGCGATTATGTCACTTTCACAATATCCTAAATGTATTGTATTTCAGTAGTTTTAACAACCTTTTTGATTGTATCTTATGAAAAACCCTGCATAAAAGTACATTATATTACATATAAGCATTTACAATGGTACAATAGTTAAACACAGAATAATATATACTGGTATCTGACTCAAAACTCCCTGCATTGATTTAATAGGCTTCATCCAGTCCCACTCTAAATTCACTGCTGTCTCAGGTTATAGTGTGACTATAAATATATCCATGTAGGTTTGAAATAAGGATTATAGTAAAATTGTGTGATAGTTAATTGAATTTAAAATGTGCAAAGATGGAGTAGTTCTGAAGAATACAGTATTGTACCAGTAGTGCAGTGAAATAAAATGAAATCAGATACTGTTTTAGCTGTTAAAATGTGCTCCTGTATGGGGAAGTAACCTTTGAATAGTTTTGATGTAAATTTATATGAGTTGTCTACCTGATTAGGTCACAGCTGATAGCAATAATGACAGTATAAGTGTCATAAATTAGGATGACAAGTGTCCTAAATGAGGTTCATAGTACTGGATATCTTACGCAGGAAGGCAGTTTGTAAGACTTTCTTTAGTTTGTAGAGTAAATAGTATATGCAGTTGTTTTAATAGAACTTCGAAATTATCCAAATTGCCTCTTTTAATGTTTTGTTCTATACAACTCAAAATTATGCATCATTTTAGCATTGACTGAATTAAGCTTCAGAATGTATGCTTATGTCTTCGATTACTATTTTTGGAGTACTATTTAAAAAATATGCATAATTAAAGTAAAATAACAATATGATTATAAAAAATATAATTTGAATACATGTAACACTTTTTAAAATTGGAAATCTTTTTTGCAATTATTTTGGAACTGAGAGCTTTGTGCATTGCTCATTCTGATATTTTTCATGGTGACAAAATTGTGGTCAATCAAAAAATAAAAATGATACATAACTCTGAGTGATGAGCACCAGTATTATCATCATTTCCACATACTTTTGATGCATTCTGTACATGTACATTGGTCATTAAATTGAATTATTAAAATATAACAGTAGGTCAGACAGTTCATGTAAAAGCGCTTGAATAGGTAAGGAATTTTAAAAATATTTTACAACAGTAAGTCAGGCATCATAAATACCTAGATTGGTCACAGACCATTATGATAATACAAGAAGTGAAATAACTTTTGTAAAGTACACACATGTGTTCACTGATGTGTAACATAACAAGACAGACTTCAAAACCTGAACTGGGGAAGAAATCAATAAAATCTGAATGGTTGGTTAGTGAAGTGAGCATGTGATGGGCAGTGCAATACTGAAATCGTGATGTATGTGTGTATGTCAGATTATAAGATTCGCTGTTACATACTGGTATTTGCCCCTTAGCAATGTCTTTAGGGGTAGCATCCCTTTGTATTTTCTGTTCTCAGATCCCCATTTATAAAGAGCTCTTTTCAGTTTTTGTCAAGTTGCAAATGTTGCAGATGATAATTGACTTAATATTGCAGTTCATACTGAGTTTAAAAAAAATGTTTCTATTTGGTTAGCACTACCATTTTTCCATTTTACCCGAATTTGTACATCTAGATCTTGGGAAGAAATAATAAGACAAATACAGATGTACTTTATTTTGTGTAAAGGTCAGGCCAGTGCACCAAATTCTGAGTTGGTTGGACTGTATGCTAAGGAGGTAGCCAATAAAGCCTGGGAGATTGCATCCAAGAGCAACATTAAACCAACCAATCAAAACATAGGAGGAGGGCATTCTGGGAAGAGGAGTTACAGCACATCTGCAGCTTCCAATATGACTGATGCAGGTATTTCCTGTTATACGTTATATTTGGTAGCTAAAATTTTAACAACTCTTTTCCATAAAATTTTCCCTTTTTGATATCTTTTAACATATTGGATTTCACTGTATTGTATAAAGTTCATTTTCATGGAAAATCGTGTGTGTTTTGCTATTAAAATAAAAGGGTTTTGATGAAATCCAGTCACAAAGAGCGCAGATTTCAATTCAAAGAAAATTAATCAGCATTGCATTTTAACATGTTATATGTCCTATATTATACCAAACTCACTGTTAGCCAAGTACTGCCTGCATGTACTTTATATTTGATTTATTTTCAGAACATTCTATAAAAAAAATATTTAAAAAAAATATTCACAAAATATGCGCTTGAGTAACAATCATTGTTTACAACCAGGAGCAATGAAGATTTCTACGGAAGATTTACCACCGAGAGCAAAAAATCTTTACAAGCAAGTGAAGGATTTTATTGAGAAGGAGGTTGCACCGATAGAGGCAGCATACGTAGCTCATAGCCAATCAGATAACAAGTGGAAAATATTCCAGCCAATAGAAGAATTAAAGGTAAGATAATAAAAGCAGATATACTCACTGGCAAAAGAAACATTTCTTCTACTTTGCACTTAACTTTTATACACTCAATTAGACCAAGGTCAGTACTGAAAGATAGCCAGAGTGAGCTATTAGGATCGCTCACCGTCCGTTGTATGTCGTGCGTCGTATGTCCGTTAACATTTTCCTTCAAAAGACATCTCCTCTGAAACCACTAGGTCAATGATGATGAAACTTGGCAGGGATGAATCTTGCATAAAGCCCTTTCATAGTTGTTCAAATAATTCCATTCCATGCAGAACTCTCATTGCCATAGCAATGGAAAGAAAAAACTTCTCAAGAACCGGGAGGCCTAGAGCTTAGATATTTGGCATGCAACATTGTCTAGTCGACCTCTACCAAGATTGTTCAAATTATGACCCCAGAGTCCAGATTGACCCCTCACAGGGGTGACTTGGATTTTACATAGGTTTATATAGGAAAATCTTTAAAAATCTTCTTCTCTGAAACCACAAGGCCTAGAGCTGAGATATTTAGCATGTGGTATAACCTAGTGGACCTCTACCAAGATTGTTCAAATCATGACCCCCGGGTCAAAATTGACTCCACCCGGGGTCACTTGTTTTTACATATGCTTTTATGGGAAAATCTTTAAAAATCTTCTCTTAAACCACAAGGCCTAGAGCTTAGATATTTAGCATGTGGCATAACCTAGTGGACCTCTGCCAAGACTGTTCTAATCATGACCCCTTGGTCAAAACTTTAAAAATCTTTATTTCTGAAACCACAAGGCCTAGAGCTTTGATCTTTGGCATGTATCATTGCCTAGCTGACATCTTCCAAGAATGTTCAAATCATGTCCCCCAGGTCAAAATTGACCCTTACTGCTATTGATGACCTTGTATTATAGCCAATGGTAGCCAGGTGAGCGATATAGGGCCATCTTGGCCCTCTTGTTTAATAAATTAGTTCAAGGTTATTTTAAGAAGCCTGACAGGGAAATTTACTACCTGCATGATTTCATAAAAAATTGTGTGCTTACTTTTTCTGTAAATGATAAAATATTTTTAAAAATGTGTTTCTTTTGCCTAAGAGTATAGTAGCCATGGATTTTGTTGAATAAAGATGTGGGGGGGGGGGGATTAAATAACTTTTTCTTGTTATTGAAATAGCATATGAAAATATGTCTCACCTAAAAACTAAATGTTTGTTTTTTTTATTGTTTTCCTTAACTTTTAGCCTGTTTACAAGAAACGTCTCCTTTATTTTGCAGAAAAAAGCTAAGGCAGCTGGATTATGGAACTTTTTTCTACCCAAGGAGTCTGATCCGGGCATGAAGTATGGAGGTGGACTAACCAATGTTGAGTATGCATTCATGTGTGAGGAGATGGGCAAATATCTAATAGCACCTGAGGTATGGATGATAAGTCATTGACCTGTTTTTCAGAAAATAATAATTTAAACCAATTTGCTGACACTAGGGTAGGGGTAAAACATTTCATATTGAATGGGAGAGATCAGTCTCAGTCCTGCATAGTTTCTACAGTTGAAAAGTTCCAGAATGTGCCATTGATTGTTTTAAGGGGTGCTTAGTAAACATTGATTACTGATTATTTTCGTACATATTCAGGACGACCATGGTCTATATTGTTAAATGACAAGCACCAAATTTTATCAAGTGGACATCACCATCTTTCAGTCAGGACACTGCCATTTACTGTTTTAGGGGTGTTCAGAGAAAGAAATATGTGAATTTTGTGGATATTCGGGGTTGTCATAGTTTTACCTGAAGTTATGCCCATTGTACATGTAGTAGGTTTACAGCTGAAAGAATCATTTTTTCTTAACTTTGCATTAAGATCAACCAGTTCAGCAGAAGATACAGTAACTTAAAACGCAGATTTTGGGTAATTCCATTTTAAAGTAGGGAGGTTAGGTTTAATTGTCACATGTTTTCTGCTGTAGGTGTTCAACTGTTCAGCACCAGACACAGGCAACATGGAAGTTCTAGTCAAGTATGGTACAGAGGAACAAAAACAGAAATGGCTCACTCCACTCTTGAATGGGGAGATAAGGTCATGTTTTGGAATGACAGAACCCGACGTAAGAATTTTATTCTGATCACTCTTACTTAGGTATCGTCAAGTAAATAGAGTTCACACTTCATAGTTCATGTGTCACCTTTCGGACTACCAGGTTCATATTTGTAATTGATCGGGTCACTACCGGTATTACTTGTTGGAATCTATGATGGAGCCAATGAAAACCAATCGAAATTAGATTTTGCCTATGACAAATAAATGAATGTTGTAAAAGCTTGATTGGATTCCGCCATTATAGATACATACTTTGACATCAGCAAAGGGGTGAGGTTATTCCATCACTAGGGTCATGTTGATTGGTGATGTACCAATTATCTCTCTGTAGGTATGTTAACCTATACACCGTGAGTGCACCATACCGGTACCAAATTTAACCAGACTTGCTTACAACTGACATTCACAATTTTTTCTTAGGTTGCCTCATCAGATGCCACCAATATTCAGTCTTCCATTATGAGGGATGGAGATTCTTATGTTATCAATGGTAGAAAATGGTGGACCTCAGGTAACAGAGTGCCATAGCATTTTCATCTATTACTTTGCTATAAACCACATACATTAACTCTGTTTTGTTTGTTTGACAGATTTATGCCCCTTTTTAACTTGGAATTTTTTGTTATTAAGTCCAATATATTAGATGCTACTTGAAACTTGAAATGCTTTCATCATCTACACCAGGATAAACAATTGTACATGATTTTGTTTTTATCATTGTTTTTGATTTGGCATTATGATAGATTTATGCTAGTTTTACCTTTTATTGTCAAAAGTTTTGTTTAACTAGCAAGCACTGAATAGTCAAGAACACAGTGTCGTACGGACAGCTCTTGTTACATTATATGATGTAGTAAGTTATATACCAGTATATCTTGTGTGATGAAAATTTAAACTTCATTTTCAGGAGCACTACATCCTAATTGTAAAATTTGCGTATTCATGGGTAAGACAGATCCAAGAGCTTCAACACACCAACAGCAGAGTATGATACTGGTTCCTATGGATGCGCCTGGGGTCAAGATTGTTCGACCTTTGAGTGTCTATGGCTACCAAGATGCGCCAAGTAAATATTCATCTTATGTTTTCATTGTCAGCTCATCAATACATGGAACATAAATCTGTTGATTTAAACATCGCAAAATGCCAAATTCTTGTTAGTTTGCAGAATTTTAAAACAATATGCGGAATACATGTAGTTTGCTTTAAAGAAGCAAGAACCAAGATCAAATAATTATTACCTTTTTCATCCAATTCATTGATAATTAGATCAGTTTGCATCTTGTAACAGAAAATGATTATAGTGCAAAAGATGTTCAGACCTCAGTACCTTTTTTCAAAAGTTTCTATTTTATGGATGAAACAATGCTTACTGATCTGTTGTCAAATTTTTTGCTTAATTGGTGTCACTAAGGACAAATTAACAAATAAGTTTATGCAATTAAATCATCTTGACAAAGCCACTTCCGTCCTATTTTACTAAGCTGATGTTATTTTCTGTCTACAGGCGGCCATGCTGAGGTTCTGTTTGAAAATGTTCGTGTTCCAACCTCAAACATGTTGCTAGGTGAAGGTCGTGGGTTTGAGATTGCTCAAGGTCGTTTGGGACCAGGTAGAATACACCACTGTATGAGGCTTATAGGTCATGCTGAAAGATCATTAAGTCTGATGGTTGACAGGGTATGTTATAAGTTGATGTTTGTACATGTGCAAAGTTCACAACATTGTCCTCATGAATTTATAAAAAAAAGAATTTAAAAGATACATGTACTGCCTAATGCAATGGGAGCAAACATTTTTTACTTGTACTAGAAAATTTACTCTCACAGTGTAATATGACTGTGATTTAAAAGAACATTGTTGCAGAGGTTTTTAAGTACAAACAGCTGTCAGAGCCAAATGGATGTTGGTTTGAACCCCACTCATGGTCAAGGTCATACCCCCTTTAAATCAGTTCTAGTTATACCCCCACTGAACAAGTTATGGATGGTGGACATTGTCCCATCACATATGAAATCATAAATCCTCATAACTTAATTATTATTTGCTTATTTGAAACTTTGTACATAATTTATGGACTTGATCAGTGTACCATTTTGCTTATGCATTTGCATATGTCAGCTGAGTTTAAAGTACAAAGGTCCTTCCCAGGATGGTGTAAAGTTACTTCCCAACTAAAAATAACTAAAAACCTGTTGAAAATGGCATTTATCCTCAAGGGCGTAATGTTACAATGAATATTTCTGTTGCAGACAATGAACAGAGTAGCATTTGGAAAACCTTTGGCAGCTCAGGGAACTATACAAGCTGACGTTGCTCAGTCAAGAATTGAAATTGAACAAACAAGACTTATGGTGCTAAAAGCTGCTCATATGATGGATAACTATGGAAACAAGGTAGGTCAAGGTCATGACAAATGTCAAGGTCACAATAAGTGTTTGTAGGTTCAATAATGTTTAATAACATAGCAAAAAAATTAATGTTAGGACAAGTGTGAAGGTCACAGTGAAGACTTGAAGCAATTATCTGCAGAGATATATATGATAGGTAACTATACTGGGAAATGTCAAGGTTGCATAAAATTTTAAGACATTTTTAATGCAGATAGAAAGAATACTGTTGGTATAGAGCCATGTATAGCAAATGATACAGAAACTGTTACTATGGATTTTAATAGATCCAGATCTTCGTCAGCATCTCTAAAGTTTAACCATGCAAAGCATGGAGGCAGTCTGCTTTGTGATTTTATACCCAAGTTTATGATTTTATACCCAAGTTTATGATTTTATACCCAAGTTTATGATTTTATACCAAAGTTAATCTAGCACACAACTCTCATCACTGCAGGTACTGTGAAGCTTCCAGTTCAGTCACAGTACTTACACACATCATCATTCACCAGATTCATATTCCCTGCATGTCTGTTCAGATACCTCAATTGTCTTACTACGAGAATTGCTAAAATAATATGTATGACAACTTCCGACATCTGAATTTTTATATAATACAATACTGTTATATAAAACAATACAGTAATTCAGGTTCTAGTCATGAGTACATGTATATGTAACATGTGTTACAGGTTGCAGCCAATGATATAGCTATGATAAAAGTGGCAGCACCAAATATGGCATTACGTGTGATAGACAGGGCTATACAGGTGAATATCTACAGTTATAGTATATAAACCAGAGAAAGGGTATCCTTCACTATTGTATATGCACGGAATGGTCAGATTTAAATATTTGATGGTTTGCTTTAATTTAGAATGATAACGTAAAGATGTAGTTATAACTTTATGTTTTCGACTTTGTATGATTGTCTGTTGCTTGCATTTTCTTTCCTTGTTTTTGTGACAGATCTGATCAATAATCTTGTGCTTACTGAAAATTGCAGGGCCAAAAATCATTTAAAGATGTGGATTTCAATATATAGGGGTTGACCTCTGGTAACTTGGCATAGTCTGGTTCCCAACAAAACAGTTACCCTTGGTGAAGGATATTTCGATCTGAAGCTCGTGCTCATGACAGAAACTATTAATGTTCTTCCTTATGGGCTGAAAACAGTCTGATTCCTGTAATAGGCTGATCCCCATAATTGTTTTGGAATTGAAGGGTCTCTAAATTGGTTCAATAATAATGAGCAAACCAACATATTTTGAATTGACCTTCAACCCGTAATATATATGGGCAATTTTTTCTGCATTCAGAGATGTTTGTAGAGGAATGTATTTATCCAGTACCCTAACACAGTATTGTAAGATGGTTATGGGAACTAAAGTAGCAATGGGATATGACAAATTTTATGAAATTTTAGTTTGCATGCAAAACCATTGTTGGATAAGGAAATTTAGAATCTCTAAAATGTGTAACGTTTGGTGGCAAGAAAGAAAAAAAGAATGTTAGCAAAAACTAAATTACAGATTGATGTTTCCTTGATAACTGAATTTAAGAGACCAAGTATCGTGAGCATTGGTATACTGTGTTTACAAAACCATACACACAATACAGTCAAACCGGTTGTAATGACCTCTTCAGAATTAAGACTACCATTGAAAAAAGACCAGCAGAGAGAAAACAGCACATTATTAATCTATAGGAAATTCACCTGAATATAAATCCTCCCTTTTACATCTTTTAAATAGTGATTTAGCTTTTTCCAGCCAGTGACCTTTGTTTATAGGTTTGACTGTAATGTGTTACCCTACACTGACCCTATATTTCTCCCCTCTACAGGCTCATGGAGGCGCTGGATTGCACGATGATTTACCCCTGGCCTCATTCTACACGTGGGCACGAGTTTTACGCTTAGCAGACGGACCTGACGAAGTCCATTTACGTGCCATAGCCAGACGCGAATATAAAAAAGCTGCCAAATTATAGATATTTATGTGAATCCTGATTTTCATTTATTTAGAATACTAAAGTGAAGTTAAGACTATTGTCTACAAAGTCACATAAAAGTCACAGCAGAGTTTATCATACTAACTTAAGTAGCGGGCCTCAGAATGGTTTCAGTGTAACTGGAATCTATTTTTAGGATGTAAGCTATATATGGTACATGTAGTCTGCACTACTGTTAAGCTAAATACGCAGAGCTTTGGACTTCCAATGCAAGGGTTGTAAATTCAATGACCTTGATTATGTTCATGATAGCTTGACCTTTGAGGTCATGTAAAAGGTCATTCTGTGTTCATTGAAAAGAAATATATGTTAAGAACAGGAAGTGATGCATAATACATGTATATATACTACTGCTCTGCAGCATGATATGATGTTTCAGTATGTTACAGAAATACTGTTATGTAATGCCACATACAGTTTTAAAATCCAACATAACAAATCTAAAATCTTTTTTTTATGATATACATGTAGTCTTGATTTTTGTATCTACTTGAGAATAAGTAGTTAACATTCAAATATTTTTTTTAATACACTATCTATTTCTCATAAAGTGCTATGGACACACTATTATTTATGAAAAGTAAGTTTGACTGTCTACTCATGTAGTTATTTGTTTCCTAATCAGGGTTTTGTTAATGATATTTGTAAGAACATGCTGATGGTTTCCTATGCATCATTTCTTATTATCTGTTGTTTTTCCTCCTTTTTACATTTTATATTTTTCATCAATATCTTTGTAATATTGTTGTATATTAAAAAAAGTTGTCTTTAGGTTTTTTTAACCAGGAAAGTAAAACAGTTACTTTTTATACGAGTATTTGAGTGCTAAAATAAAAAAAAAAAAATTGTTGTTGCCATGCATTATCTATTTATGAATTTACTAAGTAAATGTATAAACTGTGATTAAAATATCAAAGTAAATACAAATCTTGTTTATTTTTGCAATTGTAATGTTACTTTTCATTTGACAACATTTTTAAAATGACTGAAATCAATACTGTTGGTAGTTTGTATGAAATGTCCCTAGCAAAATTGTTGTTTATTCTTTGGGCATAGAGCAGGTGTATGTACTTATTTATTACACAAAATCATACTAAACACAGCATATAAAGTACATAATGTGTACTTCTCTATTTTACATTACATCTGTCATGTATATGCTTACAGAGTCATGGGGGATTGGGTCTGAGTAGTGACTGCCCTCTTGCTCATTTCTATGCCAAGGCAAGAGTGATAAGGATTGCCGATGGACCCGACGAAGTTCATAGACGGACTGTGGCAAGAAGAGAGTACAAGAAACACTCGAGACTGTAACACTCAAGACTGTAACACTTGGGACTGTAACAACTTTTGTTCCCAGGCTGACACAATGTTTACTCATTTTTTTGTGTGTTGTTATAAATTCTTTACACATTTCAATTCTAATTTTACATTACATCTGTCATGTATATGCTTACAGAGTCATGGGGGATTGGGTCTGAGTAGTGACTGCCCTCTTGCTCATTTCTATGCCATTGCAAGAGTGATAAGGATTGCAGATGGACCCGACGAAGTTCACAGACGGACTTTGGCAGCAAGAGAGTACAAGAAACACTCAAGACTGTAACACTTGGGACTATAACAACTTCTTTCCCAGACTGATACAATGTTTAATTATCTTTTCTGTGTAGTTTTAAATTCTTTACATGTTTCAGTTTTAATTTGCACAGTAACATTTTTTGTGAATCATTAAACCAGGATATAACCAGTAAAGTTAACATTATTGAACAAAAACAGACTAAATGCGTTTAATTGTACAATTTGCCTTGCTCAACAGCTGTTTCATATGTTTTTATATCTAGTCGTCCATCGTTGAGTTTTCTCTGATTTTGTGGAGTCCCTCATGTATGACTCTGGATCAAACTTTTGCACATCAGTTTTGAAATGCACAGAACTTGAGGAATATTGGAAATGGACTGAATGGATGCTGATTTTGTTTTGTATCTATAATGATCAAAGAAAGTAAAATGCTGGATTAGCTTTGAGTAAAGTCATGACTCGTCTTTGATTTTGTGTCAGTTTTGTGACAATTACTAGCATTTGATAGCTGCACATCATTTAGTGCAATTTGGTCTGTTACTTTGAGTGGCTTGTCTTTCTTTATCGTCGTATGTGCATCCTCGCATTATTTCAAACATAGGCCTACTTACTGAAGGCATATTTTATGTTATAAATTTTGTAAAAAATTATATTGAAAAGTGGGTCACTGGGTCAATTTAGAAGAGATCATGATAACCATTGTATGACATCACGGACCTATATACACATGTGTATATAGGTCCATGATGACATCAACTTCACAATATCTCATTTTCATTGTCATGTGGTGAGGCACACTTCTAATGATCAAACTGCAGTGCTACTGTCTACAATCCAGCCAGCTTCCACAGATCCCAACCAAGTGTTATCCTATTCCCTCAGCACCTTCCTCTCTTGATGAAAAAGGCTTCAGAAAGTTTTATTATATTTATAGCCAAGCATTATCCTGAAATGCAAGTACACAAAATAAAAAAATAGACTTGTATCAAGTTTTCAACCCTGAGATGGAGGTGTGTATATAAAAAATAGAACAAAGTGGGTAAGTTGGGGAAGTTACCAATAAAATTACGGCCTGTTAGTTCCTTATTGTATGTAGGAAGGGCTATGAAACTTTCTATAGATTGATTAGTCAAACAGGTATTTTTAAATGTTCATTTCACAGACACAGTTTGGAGAAATAAGCTGGTTTGAGTTATATCCAGGTCAAGGTCAAATTTTGGCTGAATTTGACAGAAGTCCACAGTCCCCTTCTTTTGGTGGGATTACAGATCATATGACCCCAGGAAGCAGCCGGAGGGTGAAATCATCATTAAACTTAAAATTGAACTTCATGTATTACTTAAAACCACAGCTGGTATCCGAAGCTGCATATTTTCAGATCTACAATATGCTTGTTCATCTTTATGGTGTCAAATTAAAATGTTGCTTCACTGGTGTTATGTAAAAGTACCTGTATAAAATTTGACTAACAGCCTCACGTTAGATATTTCAGCATCTTGACCAGCATGTATATTTTCATTTATATGCATGATTTACGTGAGTAGCTAAGATTTATTGTGAGTGGTATGGCATGAAAACTGGTTGTGGTTGTTTATTTGTAAACTAATGCTTTCAGACTTTAGTGGGAAGCTTTATTGGCTAATTGTCATCCTATGAAATTGCTGGTTTCTGGTTTTTACCAGGGTGAGCTATTAGGATTGTTCACTGTCCATCATACTTTGTATGCCGTACATCATATGTCCGTTCACTTTTTTCTTAAAACAACATACCTCCTCTGAAACCACTGGGTCAATGTTGATGAAACTTGGCAGGGATGTTCCTTTAATGAAGCACTATCAAAGTTATTCAAATAATTCCATTCCATGCAGAACTGTAATTGCCATGGCAACGGAAATGAAAAACTTTAAAAATCTTCTTCTCAAAAACTTAGGGCTTAGGTATTTAGCATGCAGCATTGTCTAGTGGACCTCCACCAAGATTGTTCAAATTATGACCCCAGGCTCAAAATTGACACTGCCCAGGGGGTCACTTAGTTTTACATAGGCTTATATAGGGATAACTTTAAAAATCTTCTATGAAACCTAGAGCTTAGATTTTTAGCATGTAGTATTGCTTAGTGGACCTCTGCCAAGATTGTTCACATTATGACCCCCCAGGTTAAACTGATGCCCAGGTCAAAATTGACCCCAACCGGGGGTCATTTGATTTAACATAGGCTCATGTAGGAATATTTTTGAAAATCTTCTTTACTGAAGCCAGATGAGTGATATAGGGCCATTTAGGCGCTCTTGTTTGTTAGTTCTAAATTCATAGTCCATAGAACTACTGTCATCAAAGCTATGCTATGTATTATTCAGTTTTCAGAACTTCACTTTCAGCCTGACAGTATATGGAATATTAATGAAAGAACTCTGCCTCGGTGGTCAATAATTTTATTTGTTAGAAGTCACTGACTTGAAATCCCTGTAACCTCTCATAGATTGAGGGCTATAGGTTTGAGACCTCCTACCGACCATGTCTCTTTAAGTGAGAAAGTTTGCAGTTTCTTACTGAGTATAGGAATCTAGTTCAGGTTCTTCCCAGGAATAATGATAAGGTAAACTGCCTGCCTGTAAAAATGACCGAAGTAAGTTGAAACCAGTGTAAACATATACAACAACAACTAAGACAGGAGAGGTAAGTATAAAATGTATCAGATATTTGGAATCTGAAAATACTGTTGAGTTGTAGTTCAGTTTTAGTTCTCAACAAATAATCCTGGTACAGTTACACTATTTTTTATGTTTTTATCAAAATTTCCGTTTTATCGTATTTTAGACCCCATTTGAAAGCCAGGTATATGTATCTAGGTTTTAAAAGTATTTCAGGAGTCAAATTATTGGAAACCCTTGTATTGACTCTAGCAAAAATATTTGCTGAGTTTTGTGTTTTTGATGATCTACACTCAATTCTGGTAAAAAAGGGTCACTAGGTGATATTGAAGTGAAACTATTGGGAGTCTATAGGAAGTGGGTTTTAACCTTATTTTTTCAAACTTGGTAAGCACTACGACTCAGAAGTTGAAATTCAATGATTTCTAGTTTTCTATCATACATGAACATTTGGTCAAAGAAACTAGGTCTAAAGAGAAATATATTGGACTCTCCAAGTCTGCATATGCTCAAAGATGTCGTACTTTATATGTTAGAATTAATACCACAGTATTGTGTAATTGCATACTCCATTTAATTATTCAAAATACAGAATCAAATCCATCTGTCGATAAGAAAATTCAAGGCTTTCAAAAATAGACTTTAAAAATATTTTGACTTTTTAATTATGTCTTTTCAACATACTGCAACTTTTAAAAGTATGACTGAGGTGAGCGACTTGGGAGCATTTCAATGCTCTTTTGTTTCTCAGTCGGTTTTTTAGCACACAAACGAATCTTTTCTCTAGTGTATTTGTACATTTACCTGTATAACGAAAAAAAAGCTATCGTCTGAAAAAAAAGTTATCGTCTGGAAATATGTAAAAGAATTAAATCGGTTGCATTTTTTGACTGTATAATTCAAATTCTTTTGCAGAGTCATGGTGGAGCTGGACTTAACTATGACTGTCCTTTGCCGTACTTCCATGCCGCAGCACGCACACTAAGGCTTGCCGACGGTCCCGACGAAGTGCATCGGCGGGCAGTTGCTGGCAGAGAATACAGAAAGCATGCCAAACTGTGATATTTATATATAAAAATGAAAAATTATTATTTATTTTAACGTTATATGGTGCTACCTAATATTCACTTCTTACTTTTGACCAATTTCATGGGATATTCTGACTTTGTGGATACGAGGATTCTCAGCAAAAATAAACAAAAAATAAATACTTATACATGTACAAATGTTTGCCGATACTAGTACCAAACCTATATACATGTACACAGTGACAGAACTTATAGATGCTATTTTCCGTCGTATTTGTTTAAAAATGTATGTTATTCGTTTTGAGAAAGTGAATTTAAATAAATGTGTTAAATATTCTGTTTGTTATTGGGTACAGCCCCCCGCCCCCTCCCCACCCCCCACAATTCTGTGGAAATTAGAATGCAGTGATAGGCTGGTATTCTGCTTTGAAACCATCGCTATATTGTCGTTTGTATGGATACCGTCGTTCTGACCAATTTTAATTGCTAAATTTCAATTTACTGTCTCCCTTTAACCCCTAAATATAATATTGATTCTATTTTTGGCAATGATCTTTGCGTCAAAGGCCTTGGTGTTGTGCAAGACACGCCTTATGTCCACTGCGAACAACTGTCCCTTTCGTCCAAAGTGTGAAACATAAGTCAGGATCAACTAAAGTAATTATAAGTGGTTGTTCGTCCGGTAACGGTAAAAAATCTAGTCGTCTCTATTGTTGGGCTGGTCGTCTGGAAGTAAATTTCTTTATACAAGAGTTCATCTTGATTATGCAAGAGCAATAACACAATAAAAATTTCTCTTTTATATAAAAGAAAGCATATACCTTCCCTATGGCATGTGTCCATTAGCAAATGACCTTAATGAAAGCTAACAATTTGCCACGCACCTTTGCGTTGTTGTGATTGTTTTTTTTCCAAGTATTCTAAGTTTCCTCTTACTGACAGACCCATTATTTCTTATTCTATGACACAAACTGTCAAACGTTTCGAGGTCGGACGAACTAACAGAAAATGGTTAACTTCTCGTGAATAACGAGTGTAATTTGGTCGTCTGGCTGCGAAAAGTACAGGCAAGCTAAAACAAGGCATACATCTTCTTAAATAGTCATCCAACTCGAAAGAGGTAAGCTAGATAATCAGACAAAGAGGTAAGTTAGAGAATATGTATTCAAGGCAAATAACCTTATCTTAATAATAAAAAATACATAAATATTCCAATATTCTCGCTAGAGAAAAACTTCTAGTCGTCCGAGTCACTACCAAAATATTTCTAGTGTTGGCATAAGCTCCATTTAACTAGAGACATGGAATAGAGAAGCTTCAGCTGTTTAACCTGAAATATCACACCTGACATAGGAAATTTGAAAAAAATATGCCGATTTTGTAGCAGATAAAACTTTAAGTTATTTGGGTTTTTTAAGCACAACCTATACATTTTCTTGAAGTTAAAGGTTTAAACTATAGCTGCTGAATTTTTAAAACTTCAATTTTGTTTTTAACTGTCAAAAGACCATGTAGAAAAGACCCACTTTCAGCGATTTGTCAATAGATATAAATTATTACCAAAATATTCTAGACATATAGACATAGAAAACGTATTCTACGCCTCTGATATTACTAACGACTGTAAAATATTAATATATAATTCAAAACATGAACATATCTATGTCTGTATGATAAATGACCAGTGCGTTTTATTTGCAACAAAATGATAAACGTACGGTCATGGGTGATATTTCAGGATACAATACTGTGGCATATCTCCCTTTTCTATGTCTCTGATTCAACCTTGCACTTTATTGTAAAACAAAGTAAAGCAATTCATTCGACACGCCATGCCAATACGAATACTTACACAAGAATCCTCTTACGTATGACATTACCTTGATACGTCATTCTTTACTCTTTAGAATATGATATAATAATATTAATAAATATACTAGTATTAAGTTGATAAAATATTTCCGCTAAATCCATCTGCGAAACTGTTACCTTTCGACACAAGATTGGAATGTAATTTCTACTGCCTCTGTATGAAAGGGTCATCATGCAACGAAGTCCAAATCAACGGAATTCCATATCATAATTACATACATCTTTAGACCAAGTTTATTTTATGCAGAATATGGCAGTCGCATCGCTTCCAAACCATGAAACAAATTTTCGCATCAAATAACAGCTAGGTATGTCATCATCTCCGGTTTGTTTATATCGAACATGTACAAAGTCATATGACAGCTCTGCTTCTTCTTGTTATATATTCACCTATAACCTATAAATTATTAATATAAAACTAAAAAACTTTGACCAAGCCACACAATAATAATGTTCGGTACATAATACACACTTAATTGAAATCCCATTAAAACTGAAGAAATTCGCCAAATAATTTTTTCATCTCTCTACAGTTAGACAGACTGTCTTATTTTAGGGGCTGCATCAAAAAAAGTTATATCATGCACAGATACATTTCATTGTTACATCTTATAAGTTCCGTGTGCACCCTATTAGTAATTTTCTATAAAAGCCATGACTATTGATAAAACATAAACACTTTGAAGCCATAGTTCTAATCCTTTTTATCACGATTTTGAACGAAATGGACTATATCTTTTAAATGGCATGGTTAAGTTGCACTATACTGTTCATACTGTTCCGAGACCATAAATTAAACCATGTGGTTTCTTTGGTCCATTTCAAGTCGTTTTCCTGTTTTGAAATCTTTCAACAAAGATTTATATTGATATACAGCTACTATTTCTTAAGTCTTTTAATTAAAACACTCTCCATAAGACACTATAACATCACCCCCTTGTCCCCCTCCTTATCCCCACCCCCTCCACACACACACACACACACACACACACGCGCACCAACACACGCACACACATTTTTATTCAATCTGGCCATACAAGAACTCTGTTGTATTTTTTTATTCCCTTGAATGTGTCAATCACTACACTTCATCTTATTGTCAAGAACTATGCCTAAATCTTTTTTCTGTTCTGACTTGTTGGAAATTAGTTAGATTATTGCTTTGGTCTTTCATATAGTATTCATCACCATCTGTTCTATGACCTATATGCATATGCTTACATTTTTTGTATAAAAGGTCATTTGCCATGCATTTTCTAGCCCACTCACGAGCCTTCATTATTTTGTCTTGCAGGGTCTGACTGTGTTTTCCTGAAATATTGCTGTATAACTTTGTGTCATCTTTAATTGAGCTTTGCACTACCTCTATAAATATTGAAATTAACTACACATATGCTACGTTCTATTGTCGTAACATATGCATATATTGTAATTAATAATTTATTATTGAATTATTTAAAATATGGTGTTGGTCTGTTTCGTGGGTCTTGTTGTTTGCAACACAACTGCATTACTTTAAGACACGTTTTGTTGAATCAGGGGCATAGCTAGACCTATTTGTAATGCACGCACTCTTCTGGGGGCCTGGGAGTGGGGCGTAGGAACCCCGGGGGTCCAGGGCAAAGCCGTGGCCATGGATCTAGGGGGCCGGAAGCTCTGTGGTTTTATTGATTTCTGAACGATTCAGATGCGTTTCTAAGAACCTATGTATCTTTTGTCGACACAAAAGTTGATATGAAATGAAATTACAAAACTGTTAAATTTTGAAAAGTTTTCTCTCCCAGTCTGTGTGGTGTGAACAATGTTTTAATTTAGAAAAATATGGCTTTCTTTTTGTGAATATGTCCACAATCATCTCTGCATTAACTAAATGTCCATATGAATATTCACAAGTCCAATACGCCCTGTAGTCAGGCAGACTCTCTGGTACGTCTTTCAACCGTCTCGTGCTAAAATTATTGACGATGTACACAGAGTTCTAGTACATGTATAGTCATTTTATATGATTTCTTTTGGAGTTTAAATACAGTCCATGCATACAGTAGTTCGTTCGCAGACGAGTTTGGTTTCGAACCAATAAGAAACCTTTATACAGTTTCAATTTTGCTGGACTCCAATAAAGGATAGAGTTTCAACTTATTTAAGCGTTTAAGTGACAAGAGGTATGTTAACTGACCAACCTTCCCAACATTGTCCGGATTAAAAGCTGACGGAAATATGTCATATTCCTAATCTTTTGTAGGCATATGCATAGGTTGTAAGGTATATGGTACATTTAAGTTCAAATATATTTCACTAAATATTCTGACATTTTTTGTTCAATATTTTATCAAGCTCGTTATTTGGAGCTGGGCCCGTTCGCAATAAAGGGCTTTGGTCTAAGGGAAATAACTACGTTTCAAGAAAAAGAAATATTGTACATACTTGCTCCCCTTGTCACAATATGTTTGAAACTAGCGTAAAATAATACTCAGACAAAGTTTACGACTTTCAGCTTTAAGTATAGTCGATAACGTATGTGTCATAATAAATTTCAGTATTATATATTTCATATTCTATAAAATAGTTCAGCGCTCATGGATTCCAATGATTATAAACACGTATATTTATGATAAAGCAGATTAAAGCATCAAAATACGTGCAGCCAGTACCTCACGTGCTCTTTCCGTCACCAGAAGACCTTAAAATAAATGCTTGACATTGCTTTTGAGTTTTGCTCACAGACGTTCGAAGAAACAGACAGACGACGTGGTAACTGTCAATCGCCACTTCGGAAAACACGAAAAACGGACAACGTTACACCATTAGACTGGGTGTAAGTACGTCAATGGCGAAACCAAATATGAGGTCCGAAAGAAAAACCACAGCCATCTTGGGGCTCTGGTAGCTTTCTTCTTCACCAAGACCAACTTGTATCGCTGTCTGTTAAACTAAACATTTTAGATAATCATTGAAAATTGTTCTATTTAGTCCCCAAGATTTTATTCTGACATAACAAAAGAATTCAATTCACACATTTCTTTCACATTCGTTGTACTTTTGAATTGGTTCGCTATAACATGTATATTGTGATTTGTATACGATGTAAAGTGTTATTTGCTAGCTAAAACGTACACGATACGTACAAGCAAAACGAAAACGCTATTACTGTATCAAAACACTTTTTTCTTTCACTTTTAAAAAATTTAAATGGCGCAATTCCATTTAAAAATACAAATATAAGTTAATGTTAACTTCAAACTGTTGATATTTCGAATTTTTTTTACTGTTTGAAATGTTACAAAATTCTGCTATATATAATGTAGTAAAAGTTACATATGTAAAAGTTAACTCATTAACCAGTTTGCAAATCCCCTTCGGGGACGCTTGACAGGTTACTAGCAATTGTTTCCCGATTTCGTTGGAAATCGGGAGTTTCCTTTGTGATGCGTGTATGTGGTCGCACGGTCGCAAAACTGTCCCATTTTTTCAAAAACTGTTTCAAAAAATGATTTGTATTCATTTCTATTTAATGAAATATACCCTCCCCTCTCCCCCTCATTTTAAGAGTTTTGCTCAGTGAGCATTGTTCAGCGAGTACTGCCATGTGAACACTTATCAGTGAGCAAAACTCGCATTGTTCAGTGAGCACTTCTCACAGTGAGTGTTGTTCTGTGAGCAATACTCACAGTGAGGCATTGTTCAATGAGCACTACTCACAATGAGTACTGTTCAGTGAGCACCACTCATGGTGAGCCTTGTTCAGTGAGCAATACTCACAATGAGTATTGTCCAGTGAGCACTCCTCATAGTGAGCCTTGTTCAGTGAGCTCTTCTCACGGTGTGCATTGTTCAGTGAGCACTACTCACAATGAGTACTGTTCAATGAGCACCACTCATGGTGAGCCTTGTTCAGTGAACACTACTCACAATGAGTACTGTTCAGTGAGCACCACTCATGTTGAGCACTGTCCAGTGAGTAATACTCACGGTGAGAACTATTCAGTGAGCACTTCTCACATTAAGCATTGTTCAGTGAGTACTTCTCACCGTGAGTATTGTTCAGTGAGCACTACTCACAATGAGTACTGTTCAATGAGCACCACTCATGGTGAGCCTTGTTCAGTGAACACTACTCACAGTAAGCATTGTTCATTGAGCACTACTCACAATGAGTACTGTTCAGTGAGCACCACTCATGTTGAGCACTGTCCAGTGAGTAATACTCACGGTGAGAACTATTCAGTGAGCACTTCTCACATTGAGCATTGTTCAGTGAGCACTTCTCACCGTGAGTATTGTTCAGTGAGCACTATTCACGGTTCAATAAGAACTTTTGAGATATTTTGGAACTTTAAATTATATCATAATTTTGCATGACAAATTTGAGATATTTTGGTACTGTAAATTATACATCTGTCGCAGGACAAAAACTTCTCGATTTGTGAGCAGACAAACTTATTCGCTGATATTAAATTCACGAAAGGAGATTTCTCTTATAATACATCTATGTGAAATGAATATTCTGCGAGATTTTGAGAAAATCGTCAAAATAGCGAACATTAAATCATCGCAAATATTCCCCAATAGACAGTATTTGACATTGGAAAGAGTCAACTACAGCATGTATGAACATTTGATTTCGTATATTTATAATGAATAATGGAGTTATAACAGTCTTTGATCGCGACTCAATAAAACTTAATATATTACCTTTCTATATATTTTTTTTCGTGAGGCATCTTCAGCTGCGTTTTTATGTCTATCTTAAATGAGTTTTGTGATGAAAGAATCACAACCAAACCTATAAAAGAAACACTATTACTAAGTGCGCTGGACAACATCCGTGTTGTTTACATCAAATTTATGACGTCACTAGCATTTATTTCCTAATACCAATTATCCAATTGAAAAAAACAACAACATTATTTTAAATGAAGTCCCAACTTGCGCCAGACATTTGTCGGGCATGTAGATATGTCTTCGAAAAATCGAGACGCATTTCTTTGGTTATATTTAACAAGGAAGTTTCTTGAAACAACAAAAAGCACGTGCTTCTGTTAAAGAGAATCAATAATCTTTAAGTCAAGTGTTGTGAAAATTAAAATTTAAAACAAAACAAGCGTATATTTATATGTAACAAACCTGTACAATATAGTTTAATATGTTTCCGCAATGCTGTCCAGGCGTTTAATTCTGAATTAAAAGCTGAAAGTAATATATCATATTACTTTAACTTACACATCTTTTTAAAGGCATGCATATGCATAGGTTGCAAGTATATATATAGATGGTATATTTTAGTTTAAATAGATTTCATTGAATATTCTGACGTTTTTTGTTCCATATTTTATCAATCTCTTTATTTGGACTAATTTGGAGCTGTTGATCCCCTGAAATGTAGAAGGTATCTTTTAGATACTTTGTTGTATATTTAATATATCAATTGGATATATTTAACAGCATGGACAATAGATGTTTACTCAAAGACCGAACATAAATCACCAAAAGAGCATTGGAAAAGTCCCTAATGGTATGAGAAGCCTAAATCGGTGAAAACCGGAAGCAGGTTATTTTGTCTAGGGAACATGCAGACCTACACTATGTGTTTGATTGCTGATTGGCTGAAACTAAGTGGATGCATACAAGAAAAATTAGTTTCAATTAATCGCTGGTTGATAGAACATAAATAAAATATGAAGAGAAAAATCTGGATATAAATTATAATCAATTATTGTCTTCGAAAATGATAAAAAGAAAGTTCTTACTTCAAATTTAAATTCAAGAATATCAGAAGCTACATCAGCTCTGAAAAGCTGGCAAAAACATAATTTATCATTACTTGGAAAAATAACAGTTTTGAAATCTTTTATTTTTCCAAAATTGCTGTATCCACTGACCGTTCTTCATGATCCTCCTGAAAATACTATAAATGAAATAAATAGACTATTTTATCAATTTCTGTGGGATAATAAACCAGATAAAATATCACGGAAAATAATTAGACTGGAAATTGATAAAGGGGGTTAAATATGATTGATTTTAAAGCAAAATTAAATACAATAAAATGCAGCTGGGTGTACAGAATATTTGATGAAACTAACAAAGGCTACTGGAAAAACTGTTATAGACATGAACTTGAAAAATGGGGTGGTAAACTGGTATTTGAGTCTAATCTTCAAGAAAAAAACGTCGATAAAATGTTCAAAAATAAATTTCTTAATGACATTGTTACCAGCTGGACAAGAATTAATTTTAGCACAAAAAAGATAACATACCAAAAGAAATACTTTGGATTAACTCTAATATTAAATTGAGTAATAAAACAATATTAAATAGAGAGCTATATATGAGAGATATTAAATTTGTAGAACATATTTATAACTTTCGACATAAACGCTTTCATAATTTTTTTGAATTAAAACAACTATTTGATATATCCAACCATTGCTTTTTAAGCTATAGCAGTTTAATCACCAGTATTCCCGAAATATGGAAAAGAAGGTTAAGAAATATAAACGTAAATGAAGTAGAAGATAAAAAGTGTTTTATAAATAAACTATTGGAACTAAGGAAAAATAACAAAACTTTGTATAGAAGTATATGAAAACTATTACAACAATGGGCGCAACCTGAAAACAAAGCACAACAAAAGTGGAATAACCAGTTTACCGAGCTTGAATGGGAAGCAATATATAAAATACCCTTTTATTTGTGCAATAGACTCAAAATTAAGAATATTTCAGTATAAATATTTAATGAACATAATTGCAACAAATAAGTATTTATATACATGTAACATTCAAACATCAGCATTATGTGATTTTTGTTGTATGTGTAATGAATCGGTCATCCATCTTTTCTGGGAATATAATGTTAGTCAACATTTCTGGTCAGAAGTAAACAAGTTCTTTCAAAGAAATAATATCGACATAACTTTGTCCTTTAGAGTAATATCCTTAGGGTTAACTAACAACAACGTAAAAAATAATGCTTTTTAACTTTTTAATTATAGTGTGTAAATATTACATATACAAGTGTAAATTAGAAAAATCTATCCCCAATTGGGTAAATTTCAGTTACTTCCTAAAGGTTAGAAAAGACATCGAATACCAGGTAGCACTTATGAAAAACAAAGTTAACCAACATGTATTAAAATGGTCACTTCTGAACTTTTAATACAGTAAAGACAGTATGTAGAATCTATCCATGTATCCACAAATCGCTTCTCGCTCTTTCTTTTTTCTTCTCTCTCTCTCTCTCTCTCTCTCTCTCTCTCTCTCTCTCTCTACTTCTTCTTCCATTTTCAAATGACTTAACCATTGTATACCTAGTGATTTGTTAGCAAGAGTAACAATAATCTATGAAATGCATAACGCAATATGAAAGTACTTTATGTGTATGTACCTTTAAATTGATGTATAAGGTTATACAATGGAAATAAATGACAAAAAAAAAATTATAATCAAAATAGTTGGTATTTGAAAATACTAACATATTTGGTCGGTGACCACTAAAACTGCCACAAAAATGGGGGTGGTGTCATTCAGCTCCAAATTACTGGCATAAAGTATTGGATCACATGTATAAATTTTGTTATTTTTATGTGGGACTAGGATGATTCTACAAAATAAAGTTCATTTCAGCAGTCGGTGAGATTTTGGGTAGTCGCACCGGAAGAAAACCTTATAATGTAGATCTATGGAAATGTATTAAGGCGCCTCATACCTAATCGTTGGCTGATTCGCCTTCGCGGAAACATGTAATAATTCACTTGTGTCATTCTACTATGATTTTATTAATCACATACTTATACAGTATATTTTTACAGTTTCAAACTGTTAAAGTTGCAAACTTCGATCTCAAATTAATCGCTTCCTCGCCTGACGTCATCAAAGGGCAGATAATTCAAATTCACGTATAATTAAAAGGGTGTATGGTGTACAATGTATATTGTTGAATACGAAAAAATGTACTACAGCAAGATAACATGTAAAAAAAAACTAGAAATTTATAGACATGTATAAAGCTGTTTTAATCCGGAAGGGCTCATGGTGTAAATTTCAAAATTATGGCGTCAGTAGTCCTTGTTGAATTTATGCATCGTTTTTCGGATTTGCAGATGAATTTAGAACGACGGTAATTTCATGATGCAATTAGATGCTGCACGTAAGATAATTCTTAGAATTCAGTTGAACTAAGCATTTTTCGTGTGTCTAAACTGAATTTTCATATACCACGATAACTTTGCTTCTTTAGAAATAAGCTCAAAAGTTTGCGCAACCATTAAGGGAGAAATCCACTGCGAAATTAACACAATATAGACTTTAGCAATGTTCTACAAGAAAAAACTTCAGAATATATAAATATACATAGCAGTTCTTTCCGCACTAGCTTTCATGTAAGTAGGAGTGCAAATAAATGTTCGTTGCTATAAAGGCAGAGGCCATTTTTGAAAGTTGATGCAATGTTATTTTAAGAAATTGAATTTTAAACAATCTTATATTATATTTGTTGAGTTTGGTGGGTTTTTTTGTTTAAAGGTCCATTACCATCACCAAATCGAATTTTCTTTTAAATCTGGAATTGTAACGGGCGTCTTCTCTGAAGGAAAACTAGGACATACTGCAACGAATGTGACCATATTGTGTTGAAAATTTGATTTTATGAAAAGAATTAATAAATTATATTTTGCCTTTTCGAAAACGAAAGTAGGTTAGAGTTTTCAAATATCTTTCCAGAATTCTCCCAGAGAGAGGCTGTAAATATGTTGTACATGAAAAAGCATGCCTATTTAGAATTATAGTTGAAGGACTTCACTTCCAATGATGTGCAAAGTATACCACTGACCTTTTGCATCATGCATTAAAGCGAAAGTAGGACAAAAAGACCAACCAGGTCAATCTAAGGAAATACAAAAAACATTCACTTGTTTCTCTGCAGCAGTATGGCAAACAGGGAAATAATCCACGGCTATTGTTAAGTTTTAGAAGCCAGTTTCAAACTTTATTTCCCTGTTACAGTTAAAGATTTAAAAGAAAATTCGATTTGGTGTTAGTAATGGACCTTTAACAGTCAAATCTGTATTGAGCGCTCAGCAAAGGGATATGTCAAAATGGCTGATTGATTGGAAGTCTTTCGAATCATAACGAAAGATGGCCATATATTCGCAGCGAATTGTCTTAAATAATAACAATAATAATTTTACAGCCGAAATCAGGCTATATATTTCATGATAATAGGACAACTACTCTTACGATGCAAAAAGAAAGAAATGTGTTATTCATGCAATTTACTTTCTGCAAAATGTCCTGTCATCTCCATTATTATATGTAATTTGCTGCGAATATATGGCCATCTTTCGTTATGATTCGAAAGACTTCAAATCAATCAGCAATTTTGATAACAAAAATTAACATTGTTCAGGTTATTTAATTGTACGGCCATATATGTTGAAGTGAAGAATGTGTATACAATTTGAAATGTTTCAATTGACCTGCTTCTTCTCAATCAATGAGTGTTTGTCGGGTTCGTCTGCTATAGTTAATATTGCTTTAGAAAATGTTCATTCTTTCATTCATTCATTCTGCATTTTTTTAAATCTAAACGTTCATTCATTCATTCATAATATTCATTCATTCATTCATTCATTCAAGGCCACATTGTAAATAAGTCAAATGTTTTGTACATTATCATAATGTGTTTACCTTCTATAAATAAAGATTTTATTATAATTATTATTATTATTATTATTATTATTATTATTATTATTATTATTATTATTATTTGGGCAACCATTCAATATATCAAACATAACTATTATACAAACTTATTTCATCTAATACATAAAATATAAAAAGAAATGCCTGACTGACATTATGCAGAAGACGTCAGATTCAGAACCTAACAAAGCAGCCAATCGATTTAAATGCGTACCGTTAATTTGAACTGTACAACGTTTTAACGTGGAGTAATGACGTCAATGTGTTGACGTAAACGTTTCATTCATAGTTTTGTCTCCAGGAATCAAAACATTGTATGACTGTTAATCCTGAATTTCTTGGCCTTTTTAAGGAAACCAAGGTGAGAGTATTCTAAGGCTTACTTGACGCAATCAAAAATAATATTTTGGTTCTTAAACAAATCTTTTTATGCGACTCATGTATTTATACTGATATTATTTCTATTTCTATATTTTATTTTTGCGCGGGAGTATATTAGAAAAGTCGGAAACTCCGCCTACTTTTCCGAGTGCTTTAATATGATTAAAGCGCTCGAATTGACTATAAATAGTCCATAGGCATATTAGAATTGACGACATTGCAGTAACAAGACGCAAAGAAAAAGGACGTTATTTACGGCATAGACATGCAAACCAAAGGAAAACACCCTTATAAAACGGATTTGTCGCCGAATTTTGCGGAAAATACATATGTATGAATGTTAGGTATATAATAGATTGTCTTTTTAAATGAAAGAATAAGCACATACGCCTTTAAGACCGCTAAATAAATTTCCCTATTTCATTAGCCGAGCAAGGAAATTTGGCATTCTTAAATCATTTAAGTCCGTTTTGACAGATCTGAGAAGTATGCGGATTGTGACAATTTCAAGTACGACACAATGGATAGTCGGGATTCATTGTTCCATATTCATGTACCCGCGGGGAATGTTTATGTAGGATCTGCTCGTCCTTTATATGTTTTAGACTGCAGTCTTCCATTAAAATGAAATTCCTTATCATACTACTTGAGCGAGCGAAGCGAGCGAGGAAAATTTCAGCATTTTAAGGGGGTCATTGGTGAGGTTTTGGATTTTTGCACTTCCGGAAATTAACATGATGATTTAACTGGTAAAAAAGCAATTATGCAGTAGTAAACTAAGGCAAAATAGGAATATTTAGTGCAAAATAGTGAACATTTTTGAGAAAAAAATGTGTTGACCTCACATTTTGTGACTAAATTGACAAATTTTGCTAAAGATTACAAGTAAGAACAGTAATAACAAGTTCCTTTTACACTTCTCTGTTACAGACATATGCTGCGATATCTCTAAGCTCGTCGAAAAAAACACATTTTTTTCTCAGTTTTTATTGAATTTCTTTCTTATATGCACAATGACCCCCATTTTTTTGCATTCTAAAACCAAAGGTTTTTTATCAAACTGTAGGCAAAATATCTTGAAAACCTTGTTATTCCTTTATCATGAAAATATTCCTTTATCAAAAAATGAAAAAATATGAATTTTAGTAAAGTGGGTGGGGTAATAATAAGGGGCGTATTGTTTATTCAGATGATGATAGAAATACCACTATCTCTAATTTATCATCCTAAAGTTCGACATACTACATTAGAAAAGATAAAAAATTGATACCTATTCTGAAAAATACATCATATGCATAAACGTTTACAATACCAAAATCCTAGTTAATTTTCTGCATTTTGTACCTTGATCTGATAGTGTACCACTAAAGATTAATATTGAGAAATAGTTAAGTCATTGACTCATCATTTTTTTCCAGAAATTAAGTAGCAACATTTTAGTCTCCATTAAAAAAAAACAGGGTCAATAAAATTTCTTGTTATTTTTAATTTCAGCAGTGACCCCCTTTTAAAAAGCCATTTTTTGCCTTTTTTTCCGAGAATAAACAGGTACGATCCGGATCTATCGCTTGTGACTCTCAACCTTTTACCCTTTTGTTTTTATTGCATTTTCGGACATTTTATAATAATACATTCTGTCCGTTCCATTTCGTTAATTAGGCTGCCTTGAAAACTCGTGATCTAAAAACCAGTCTTGGAATTCCAAATCATTCGGATTACTTCTAATGTTATGGTTGCAGCATGTATTTCCTTCCGTGTTTTGATGAGAACAGCAACAAATTTAGAAATTTTATGTCTTTTAAATAAAAATGTGACAAAATACAGTTAACAGATTATGGATATCACCGTTATAGTTTCGTGTTTCCTTGCAGTTGCTCTTGTATCGTCAGGTAAGTTGAAAATACAGTGAAATGGCCACATCGTACCCCACCCACATATCATTCTGAAAGCCATATCCAAAATAACTGTTTGGCTCATTATTTTTTGGCAAATTCAAGTGATTAATTTATTGTAATACATTTTTGTAAAAGATTTTTTAGCTTTGTACATACTGTGGTTTCTACCTAGCTCTGCAACTATGTAAGTGGTATCATAATCAATGAAAAACTTGTCGGATGACAAGTGCTCTCTAAGCAGCCCTCTCTAAGTCTTTCATGTGGTATGGGGGTTAGTGAACGGTTACTAATAACTTGGGCATTTCTGCATCAAAGATGGCGGACAATCTCAAAGAGTAGCAGTTCCAAAATCCCTTTCAGCTTGCCTAGCTATATCTAACGGGTTCCCGGCCAACTCAAACTGTTACCTGCTGGGGCCCAGCTACTACAATACTATTGCTGACTTCCAAATACCGAGTTCCTGTAGACACTAGCATTGGCTCTGGCAGGTTCCCGTTATGGTTATATGAGGAATGGAACAAATTTGGCGTGAACTTGAGAACTATAGTCATACTTCCAAGTCTTGTACAACGAGGGATCTTATGCAGGGTTCCCGCCGTCGGTCGCCAATGGCGCCAAATGCGACAAAAAATAAATTCTGGGGCCAAAATCTTTCAGTTGGTGAATTTTAATAGCGCCAACGAATTAATCTCAGCAATTTTGCCATGTCAATCAAAAATCGATCGTTGTCTGTTGGATAGTATGGGAAAGAAGACTAATTAGACGCTACCTGATAACGAGCACGTGACAGTCTAGGTTGTTACCAAAGGTGTTTTAAAATTGATAAACAATCATAAAAGAAAATATAATAGACCTTGGCGAATTTATAATACGTTGTTTGTAACCTGGTCACCGGATTTAATTAGCGATGCTTTGTTGACACAACTCTGTGTATTGTAATTCACTGATTGGCGCTGAAAACACAATTCATGTATACCCATTTTTCCGATAATCACGTTTCATTACTGACTTCACCATTGTTGTTTTTTTGGTCAGTATTTAAATTATTGACATACATGTTGCATTTTTAATTTGCAAATAGTTCTTGACGTGATTTTTTCCTCTACATGAATATCTTTGCCAATATTATTTGGTGCCTTCTTGATCTTCAGTATTTGTTAATACTTATCTTATACTTATTTTAAACCATTCAACATACTTTTGGACAAATTTTGTTTTATTACAAACTGTTTAAATCGGTGTGAAAATAAAGTCATATATTAAAAATATTTTATATAAAAAACCAAAAAAAAAAACCCCCAAACACCCCCCCCCCCCCCCCCCCCCCCCCCTCAAAAAAAAAATTAGTACCAAAATTTTTTTTTTTTTTAATTATTTTTTTTATACAACAAAATTTAAAAAAAATATACGGTATGTGTACAATCAAGCAATTAGCACTTCCCATTTTTTTTTTTTTTTTTAAAAAATTTTATAAATTTATTTTTTAAATAAAAAAAATATTTATTTTTTTTTTTTAAAAAAAAAAAAAAAAAATTTTATTTTTTTTTTTTTTTTATTTAAAAAAAAAAAAAAAAAAAAAAAAAAAATATATTTATTTTATTAAAAAAAAAAAAAAAAAAAAAAAAAAAAAAAAAAAAAAAAAAAAAAAAAATTATTCACATCATTATTTTTTTATATAAAAAAAAAAAAAACAAAAAAAAAAAAAAAAAAAAAAAAAAAAAAAAAAAAAAAAAAAAATTTTTTTTTTTTTTTTTTTTTTTTTTTTTTTTATATAAACAAAAAAAAAAAAAATACCAACAAAAAAAAAAAAATAATTTTTAATTTAAAAAAAAAAAAAAAAAAAAAAAAAAAAAAAAAAAAAAAAAAAAAAAAAAAAAAAAAAAAAAAAAAAAAAAAAAAAAAAAAAAAAAAAAAAAAAAAAAAAAAAAAAAAAAAAAAAAAAAAAAAAAAAAAAAAAAAAACAAAAAAATTAAAAAAAAAAAAAAAAAAAAAAAAAAAAAAAAAAAAAAAAAAAAAAAAAAAAAAAAAAAAAAAAAAAAAAAAAAAAATTTTTTTTTTTATTTTTCTAAACAAAAACAAAAAAAAAAAAAAAAAAAAAAAAAAAAAAAAAAAAAAAAAAAAAAAAAAAAATCAAAAAAAAATAAAAAAAAAACCAAAAAATAATAAAAAAAAAACAAAAAAAATAAAATAAAAAAAAAAAAAAAAAATTAAAAAAAAAAAAAAAAAAAAAAAAAAAAAAAAAAAAAAAAAAAAAAAAAAAAAAAAAAAAACATGCGAGGTCATGAAAATATGTGTCAAACGGGGAATGCGAACTGTAACTTTTATTTTTGAGCTAATGGTGATGAAGAACACGAACATAAAATATGATATGCAAGCCTAGAGTATATAACTCTATGACCTGTGCCTCAACCATTGAAATGCTCACGTTGGCTCCTGAAAATGTTATTTTGACCCTTAAAAAAATTTACAAAAATGTTTGAAATAAATTTGATTAATTTAAATCTACATACAGTTGTTGCTATCAAATCTCAACTAAAAGTGGTATGACTCGATCCTCTCTCCAGAGTGCTCTGTAGGCTTTGAAGACTACTGCACAGTTCTGTGTCTGAAAGCATCCATGTCTTGTGGATACATTTCTAGTTTTAATTTCAGTGACAGGAAATATCCACAACAAATTGAGGTACTTTGAAACCCTGAAGACAACAGACTTCTCCCACAGAGTCAAAAGATCAGTGGATCCAGATCCCTTAAGTCCTTCTCATATTACAGAAGTTAAGGTCACAACACTTGGAAGGTAATGCTGAAATTTAAGGCTGGTGTTAGCATGGTTAGCATGCAGTCATTATTGAAAAACAAATCTGACCCCTAAAAAATACAGATTTTAACTGAGTAATTAAAGAAGTCACATTTGATGAAGCTACATATACATTGAGCTGATTAAAAACTGTTGGTAAGTGGAACAAAACATAAACATGGCATGTGTTATAGTGAATGTTGTTTGTATTATTAAACAACAGCATTGTCATGATTGTATTATGATATGTTTTATAGATAACAACATTTGATGAATATATGTTGAAAAGCTGTTTGACTGATGACATTTTGTTCCTAACACTTTTAAAAGCCTTTCTGATTATTTATATGCAAAGCAGACGTTATTGAGACTGTACTGGCTGCAAAAACCTATTATTGCTTTTTACTTTAATAGTGGTGGCCAACTACATTAGCATATAAATGATATTATGCACTAAACTCAGAGCTCTGTTATGAATAAGAATAAGAAATATGTAGAACTTCTCTCTACATTTCAGGCAGTTCCATTTATTTCTGAAACCATCAAACATACTGTCATTGGGGTTTAAGGCTTCCATTGTGAGTGGGAATGGCAGGTCTGAACCTTTTCATTTAAACAGAGGCTCACTGTTTACTGGAAATCTAGCAGGTACATGTATATCTAGTTGTAGACTTTAGTGAGTGAGTGAGTGGGTGTGTGGGTGGGGGGGTGGGGGGGGGGGGTGAGTGAGTGAGTGTGTTAATTTTCCTTAGTTGATGTATGAGTATAGTTCTTTTCAATTGAGTATTATTATAATTGTTAATAAAAGGTCTCATGGTAGATAAGAAATATGTTGCTTTATGTACATATGCTTAATGAGTAAGCTTCTTTAAATAAAGAGATTATTATTATCATTTTTATTATTATTGTTATTATTATTATAGTATCAGATACTTCTATAAATTTCAAAATGGACTTGTAGCAGCAGACATTTAAGTGCACCCTTAACAGATAATTTAAGATATATGTACAGAGACACCTTTGTTATATAGCCAACTGCTTTAAGCAGCAAGTTTTAGGCAGGCTGTGTTAAACAGGTTTGCCTGTAATTTTTACAAATATGAAAATGTTTATTTCTTTATATTAACAGATGACGAGAGTGCAATTGCCAATGTAAATTATGAAGAAACTGGAGCCATTCTTGCCAACATTGTCACCAAAGATGATACCTATGTTATTGAGGTATGTGCATGGAAAGTCAGCGCATTTGGTTTATTCTTATCTTGTGTAGTTTGAAAGTCACAGTTTGTGCAGCATTAGATTACTTATAGATTTGATAGTATTTTTTCAAACAGACTGTATTGCATAAAGACTTGTTATCCTGCATGACATTCACTGAATATTCTGCATTCATAACAGATGAAGAACGAGCTGACTGTCAGACAGCTGGTAATCATTAGCACGCAACCTTATTTAGGTTGTAGTAGGAGTGTCACTGTTTAAAATTTGCTATTAAAGTATAGTTGTTGTATATTTATGTGTGTGCCTGTGTGTTTTCCTGGTTCAAGATGGAAAGATAATAGCTGCAGTGAAGTGCAGATCTGCCTCTGTGGTGGGGTGGTCTAGGTGATTCACACAGACATGCGATCACTAAACATCTTATTGATAGAGAGTCATGGGTTTTGAGCCATACTGCCAATTTCATTACTCTTTATGTTAGAAAGCTGGCAGTTTCTTACTGGGTATGGGAGTTAAGTGCTGGTCCTTCCCAAGAAAGATGGTTAGGAATACTGCCGGCCAGTACATATTTCAAAACTGTTGAAGTGGGAGTTAAACCTCAAATAGAAGTTGAGACAATAAATATCTTCTAGTTTTATGAAAACCATTTTCAGAATTGTAAACTCAATACATTGTATATTGTTTTGATGTGTTTTAAACAACAGCCGTCTTGGAGATTATTACCAGAGTCTGATAACCACACGATGGTGTCATACAGAAAATCTGACATGAAGTTTGAGTATTCAGACAATGGACTACACACGTAAGTTGTTGCACGAGTTTTGTTGTATTAATATTAAGCATCTAAATTTTGTTTCAAAATTGTTTGGGGTTACATATTCTTCATATCATAGGTCTTTATAGGGAAGGCTATTCCACAAATGGTGTTTACTCCCTACTATAAAACTATGCAACTTAAATCCTGCTCATTATACACCACAGTAATAAGCCGGGAACCATTGATCCCTGCCTAGAACAGAGGTAGTGATTTTGTGTTGAACTTGTGCTTTCTATTAAGATTCTTAAGATGCATATCAAAGAAGTTGACCACTGCTACATGACAGGGGTGTGGGGGGGGATGTTCAAAATCGACAAAGAAGTTACTGTTAAAAGTGTAAACAACCAGTATTAATATCTTGTACAGAATTTTTCAAGACATACAAGTCATGTATTTAGAAATAAACAAACTTATGGTATTAGACACCTTTTTTGACATATTTACTATTTGCAGACACTTTAAAGTATGTTGTACTTAATATTTGCAGACACCCTCTATGTCATACTTAATATTTGCAGACAACCTGTATGTTATATTTATTAATTGCAGACACCCTGTATGTGGCATTAAAGAAGGACACGTAGATAATGAATTACATGGTAGAGTAGAGGTAGAGGAAAATGGTAATACATGCATGTATATAGCTTTACTATTATAAATTGGGTGATTTCCTCATGAGGATAATTTTGGTATATGATAGCAGACAGACTTTATCATGAATTTAGAATTCTTGAATGAAGAGATCTGTGTGAAATGAATCTTTTGCAAAAAATTTGGATTATCGAAGTCAGGAATGTGTGAAAAAATAGGGAAAATGAAATAATCAGAAATATTACCCAATTTACAACAGAACTTTACTTCGATCACCTCCAATCATCAGTTCAATGTAAATAAATTACTTAAGTACAGAAAAGTGTACTTTGGAAGTAAACATGAGAACAAATAGGTCTTTTCTGATATACTTGAGTTGTCACAATTGAGGCCGTTCTAAAGTTGATTATTATTTTTGTTCGATAAAATGTCTTTGTCAAGGTAACCAATCAGATCGTCTGGTTAAAATTATGTGCCTTTGATTGATGAAATGTAGATGATTTTCTGATATCTGACAGAATTGGTCAGAATAACTTAATACCTAAGTGTCTAGAGCATAAACATTGTATATGCCAAAGTAAAGGCTCTTTGTGGATAAAAACTTTGAAAATATGATAGTCCTGATTCTTTGGACTCATAATAATTCCTCATGTAATATTGTGACATCCTTGTTTCCTGTTTGTAGAATCTCACAGATACAGACGTCAAGTGTCGCCATACCTTGCAGAAAGAACCACCTGTCAGCTGATAGTTGTTGCAGACTACAGGTTCTTCAAATATATGGGAGGATCTTCTGCTGCAGCAACATCTCTATACTTGGTAAATAAATCTGATGTTTTACAAATGCATCTAAGTGCCATTTTGAAAAATGTTAAGTCAGCTTTCTTTGAAAAAAGTCAATTTTTGTGTCTTTTGAGGAGATATTTGTGCTAAAAAGAGATTGTGTGTGCTAAAGATATATTTTGTTGCTAAAGAGGTAGATTTTCTGTGCTTCATATTGAAGAGTGCCTTTCATTGTTCAGAATGATCATGGTCACACAGCATAGATGTGCAGGCTGGTCATGATCTACACTGGTTGAATGCTTACACATGATAAGATTAACTGAGAAATATTCATCTGTACAAACTGTTCCTGTAACCACATCAATGTTCATCATACAACAGAAGGTTTCTCTACATGACAGGCAGCGAGTTTTTCAGCGCTGCTACCCATATACAGCTTGGTAGACTGAGGCACGTGTGGTTTCAGTGTCTTTGCCTAAGGACACACCTCGTGCTCCGGCTGGGATTTGAACCCGGGACCTCCCGTTACGGAGGCGAACGCCCTAACCACTGAGCTATCGAGGCCCACTACATATTTATTGAAGTTGTCTTTTTCTGATTTCAGATTAATATCATTCAGTTTGTAAATGTCATTTATCGCAAAACTCAGTTTGATGCATCCTCAGGTAGCATGATAGGTGTTGGGTTCGAAATTGGAGAGGTATGTGTCATTGTTGTGATATTACTGATATTTAATAATAATTTATAAGAGCTATGGAATGGAGATTTTTTAACTTTAATCTATGGATGTTTTTCTGTAACTACTCTTCCTACTTTGCCATATAACTTATCACATAACTTACCAAATAACTTACCACATAACTTACCACATACCACATGGCTTATCACATAATTTACATATTATAGTGATGGATTACCTTTGATAAGTACATGAAATACTTTTGCACAAGCCACCCTAGAGGAGTAATTTATGTAATTGCATGAGTTCTTTCAAACAAGCAGACAGCATGTAGGAGAGAGATTTATGTAACACTGTGCTTTTTCTGTTACAGATGAGAATACATAATGAGTCATTTCCTGCAAGTAAAACATTACAAGGCAAAAATCATTACAATATTGAGAGAGGGAAATGGGATACAAAAGATTTATTAGAGGTACATTGGTTTAATAAGTTGATCCTATCAATTCTATTTTATAACAACTTTTATTCTTTTCTAACAGTAGTTTATTGATATTTAAGGTGATTTCAGTTAGTGTATTTTTATTAACTGGTGATTTTGCTGTAGTATTTGTTTATTGTCAAACATTACATAAGGTCACTTCAAAGGCCATTTCACAATAAGATACAACAGATCTCTGGGATATCATAATAAGACTCGGTAGGTGGTAAAATTACCCTTCTACCTGTTCTTTGACCACCGGCTACATTTGTTGAATTTCCATTGTCTCTGTCAACTTACTCGGCTACTTTGATAAATGACACCCCTGGCTCTATATTGTAATTTGGAAGATTTGGTCTACATTACCAACCAGTTTCAAAGCCAAATGAGTACTATAATTGTTAATTATTGAAAAGTTGTATTGTTTTCTTTCACAGGCATTCAGTTTTGATCGGTATTTCAAGCGATATTGTTTAGCGCATTTGTTCACATATCGACAATTTGATGATGGTGTGCTTGGGTTGGCCTACATTGCGTCTGAGAGAAGGGCAGCTGTTGGTGGGATCTGTTCTAAATGTGAGTAACTGTTGCTTTTTGTGAAACAATGGTTCTACTGTAAAGTCAGGTACTTCTGCAAGGAATTAAGACTTTGAATTATGTACATGAGGCTCAATATATATGATGTTAGACCAGTCACATGGATGTTTAGGTAGATGTATGGAAGTTGTGATTGGTTGTATGTGGTGTTTATGATAGCTAAGATAAAACTTTATGGAGTAGGTTAGCTAAGATAGAACTGTATGGAGTAGAGCCAAAAAAGCTCAGTGGTAGCATGCTCGCCTCAGGTTTGGAGGGTCCAGAACGCAATCCCCAGCAGTACAAGAATGGTCGTGTCCTTAAGCAAGACACTTTCTCTATCTTCAACTCTGATTCCATATGTAGTGAGTGTGGAAAGTGATTAATCTAAGTGGTAAGAGCTTGTTTCACAATTGAAAATAAGTGTATTAGTATAAATAAAATGAAGACAGAATAAATGATAATAGATCAGTTTATTCCTTTAAAATACATTTTGTAGCAGGAAAGTTGATTTCTATGTTTTCAGTATATCCAAAGTATCCTGGTATAAGCATGACCTTAAACACTGGCTGGAGCTCATCTCAGAACTCAGCTGGACATAGGCTACTGGCCTTACAAGCACAGCTGGTCACATCTCACGGTAGGCACTATCATTATTTTCCTCTTGAGATTTTTGTTGCAACTTAAAAAGTAAGCAATTGATGTATTCCTGTCATTCCACTGTATCTATTAAAACTATATTTCATTTAAATGACTTGGTTTGTCAAGGATTTGTAAGAGCTGATACTTGGTGAAAAATGTTTATAGCAGCAAATTGAAAAAAGAAAATCTAGTTACTTGCAGGCATTGTTGCCCTGACAACAAGTGTTGAAGTCTCGGTCTTCCATCCTATATTTTGTGTTTGTTCTGATTTTTACACAGAATTTGGTCACAACATGGGCAGTGAACATGACCCAGAGACAGATGATTGTGCCCCTTCTGAATACAAGGATGGTAAATACATCATGTATCCATGGGCAGTCAGCGGATATGATAAAAATAATCAGGTAAATCAACATCTATCCATGGGCACACTGAATGGATATTGTAAAAAACAAAACAATAAGATAAAAACACCATGAATTCATGGTCAACAAGAGGATATTGTACAAACTATGAGAAAAAATGATTATGCATTAATGGGCAGTTTTTAATAGGGGAAAATATATTATAAAAGCAAATAGGTAAATTATCTGATTTTTTCGGAAATATGAATATTATGTTGTAAGAAAGTTCAGTCTAAATGCAAAAATGTTTTTCCTATCAAGATATTTTCAGACGTAAGGTGTTCCATTTCACAAAAATCACTTCTGAAATATTAACAGTGCATGTGAAAATACATATGTACTTAGAAATTGCACTTTTCAACTGATTATCAGTTTTGAGTTTATTTGATACCAACTAGCAGTGTAGACAGGGGAGGCTTGAGTTTTGAAGTTTAAAGCTACAGAGTTTCCTATTTTAGTAAGGAATTGCTGTAGTACTTTCTATGCCTAGCTGGTATAGTGAGTGAATATTTGACATTGTAAATTTTTTTTCCAGATATTTTCGCCCTGCAGTAGGGCTTACATATTCAAGGTCTTGAAAGTGAAAGGACACAGCTGCTTTATAGGTAAAATATATATCTGAATATTTAATCAGGCTCTGACACATAGATGTTAGGTTCTTGTACAAATAATGGATGATGTTTTATGTATTCTGTTATTGTACATAGGCAAACTATTTTCCACAAATCTGTATGGTACTGGGCCTGATATGCCTTAATTCAATAAAACTTATTGTAGAATTAGTGATTGTTATTAGTAAATGTTACTCTATTATTCAGTCAGTGGTCTTCATTTTTAGCTCAACTGCTTAAAGGAAACATCTTTATCAGGGGAGATAATCACATAACTTTGTTTTGATTATTGACAGAATTCTGCCCCTGTTTAACAAAATCCAATATTTCAGTTACAGTGATTTTGGTATGCCACATTTTAGCTTTTTTTCTTCTAATAGTTGAGCATGATATCTCTGGCAGCTCTTGTAATTACCAATACAAAATACCTGCCTCTTGATTCTCCAATTAAAACTATTGTATACCAGTAAAATGTTGATCATTTTAAAACTTACTCTTGTGGTTCATGTTGTGATAGTCGTCATCATAATAAAGCAGCCTGAACTTATGAATTTATATAGGCCATTTTTACATTAAATACTGGTACACCTGTACTATCCAGTCACCTACTTTAAGTGGTGAGTTTTGATGCATGGTTTGGCTGTCTGCTTAAGGCAGGTTTGATTGTATATATATTTGAAATGTTTTTGTAGAGGGTCGAGGTGACGGTGCCTTCTGTGGGAACGGTAGAATAGATCCAGACGAGGAGTGTGATGCCGGATACCATACAAAGAACGACATTGACCCGTGTTGCGATGATCAGTGTAAATTACGTGCTGGAAAACAATGCAGGTAATTGTACAAATTACTTTGTAGTACAGTTTTAAAATAATTCATGGTTCTCTAACTATTTGTTGAATTATAACTGTTATTCAGGGCAATACAAAAAGATGTTCACTTGAGTTTAAAAAAGAAACAGGAAAGCTGGGACAATAAACATTTCTGTAAAATTACTTCTCTGTGATATTACTGAAAATACTTATTCTGAGGTCATCATGTTATGTTTAAACATGGCATTTATGAAGAACTGAAGTTCTTTCTGGCTGTCCTGGTGAAAGATAGAAAGTGCTCCGAGACGGCTAGTATTTATTATGTTAGAAACAGCATGTTGTAGAGGCAACTTGTAACATTTGTAACCTGAAGGTCAGAGTTTCAGATTCTTTTGACAGACTTTGATCATGATCTAGATGAATGTTTCTGTTCACCAGAGTACTGCACAGACCGTCTGAAGGAAAGACATCAAATATATATGATATATGTTTTAAAAATTGTAGCATACAATTTATTTACAATAAACAGGTCCTAAATATTTAGTCTGCTTTCATTTCAGTCCGATGAACGCTGGTTGCTGCACGGACACCTGTCAGCCAGCCAGCATCAATGTTATCTGTCGACCAGCACAACAAGATTTATGTTATGGTGAAATCAAGTGCGAGTATCCTTTAATCTAGAATCTTTTGGCTGGTTGTGAAGTGTGGGGTATGATCGTTCCATAGTTTATAATACAGCATTCAGTCTTATAACTCAAATATAGTAGATTTGAAATTAAATTATGCATCCGGCCATGGGAAATAAGAAGAACGGCCTTTTTAGCTCGACTATTCGGAGAATATGGAGAGCTATTACAGTCACTTGTAGAGATGCAACGATACGCCCATCACGCGATACGATACGTATCTATACGTACATGCCCCGATACGATATTTTCCGATACGATACAGATACGCAGTGTCCATATTTAAGACTAATCAATATATCAGTTAAACAGAAAGTTAAAAGATATTTGTTATTTTACTATTTATTCTTGTTAAACAAGAACATGTTTTCAACTGAACTAAAGCTGTCATGTGACTAGAAATACTCAATACTAAATTAAAGATACAAAATTCAAGAAAACAGTCTTTCTTCCACTAAGATATCATCCCTAATATGAACAAATATTACCCAAAATGATACATTAACTAAGACTGAAACTTGTACAGTATGCTAAACTGTTATTGGTTAGTTTTGTTACTATTACAGAACCGAACATAAATATGAAAAAAGCTCACCAAGACAAAAGTCTCTACACATTGAACAATACAAAGTGAACTATTTTCTTCACAGTCACAACACCAACTACATCTGTATATAACACAAAATCACAAAATTATATTAGTTCCCCTGATTAACATAATAACCAAACTTTATACATTTAGCGAAATCAACAAACGCTGCTTCGTCCGCCATCTTGGCTCTCTCAACGAACGTTATGTTGTTCAGGGAAAGCTGATTTGCTGCCTTATTATAAGCGACCAATGAAATTGCGTTTTACATTTCGGTAATAGAAACTTTGGGTACAGTAAAAATATGTTCGAATTAGTGTGTTGTATCGATACGCTCGGCTTGTGTATCGATACGTATCGGCAGCAGTCCGTATCGATATTGTACCGATATTCTCTGTATCGTTGCATCCCTAGTCACTTGTGCGTCGGCGTTGCTTCTTTGGTTAAAGTTTTGCCTGCTAGGTACTATCATGCACATATCTCAGTAACCACTTATGATATTGACTTGAAACTTTCTTCATGTCGTTAGGGGTATCATACAATCAAGTCAGATAACTCTTGTATAAATTAAGTACAAATTATGGCCCTTGTTTGACTTTGAAAATTTGGTTAAAGTTTTGCCTGCTAGGTACTATCATGCACATATCTCAGTAACCACTTATGATATTGACTTGAACTTTGTAAATGTCTTAAGGGGTGTCACACAGTCAAGTCAGATAACTCTTGTATAAATTTGATACAAATTATGGCCCTTGTTTGACTTTGAACATTTGGTTAAAGTTTTGCCTGCTAGGTACTATCATGCACATATCTCAGTAACCACTTATGATATTGACTTGAAACTTTTATAATGTCTTTTAAGAGGTGTCACACAGTCAAGACAGATAACTCTTGTTTAAATTAAGTGCAAATTATGGCCCTTGTTTGACTTTGAAAATTTGGTTAAAGTTTTGCATGCAAGGTACTATCATGCGCGTATCTCAGTAACCACTTATAGTAGTTATATCAAACTTAGCAATAGTGTTCAATCAAACAAATAATTTACCAAAAATTAAATCTATAGCTATGGATTTTGACTTTTTTTATGATTCAACTTTCCTAGTTTATACTTAATAGTTAGCAGAATTTTGTTTTGCTATTATACTGATAAAAGTTTTGTTTTATTAGCAAACACCCACAATAGTCGAGCATGCTGTCTTATGGACAGCTCTTGTTAAGGAGTTATTTCTACTTGACACAAGCGACTGATTGGAGTGTAACAGACAAGGAGGTGCTTAGTATAGCTGTCTGCTTACATACACAACTGTAATATACATTCAGTTAATTGTATGATAGTTTATTAGAGATACAGTAGGAATGACGTTATTTTCCTTGACTGGATGAAGTGGAGTCCACACAATTTGTCCAAATATTACAAACAATATAGTAGATGGTACAGATTGCATCGACCAGTAAGTATGAGTTCAGTCTAGCATCTCTTGTTTGTCTCTATATTTAGACACAGGTGGAAGGAACATACCTTTGACTTTTTTTCTTAAGCTAATGTCTTTTTCTATGCATTTTAAAATTGATATCAGAAGAAATAAAAAAAAATAAAAATTTTTTTTTCTTCATAGCTCTTTACTATAGACTATTTTTAGTAAAGAGCTATGAAGAAAAAAATTATTTTTTTTTATGTATGCTGATATCAATTTTAAAATGCATAGAAAAAGACATTAGCTTAAGAAAAAAAAGTCAAAGGTATGTTCCTTCCACCTGTGTATTTAGATATTCAATTAGTGTTTTTTGTTATTCAGTTTGTGTTGTTACATTTGAAGTTATCTTTCAGACATCTTTACAAAGTTTGTTTACAGTTTTGTAGCATCTAATAAGTATGAATCATATACATGCAAATGCATTTAGAGAAAGTTTTAATTGTGAACAAATGGAGGGCTAAATGAATAGTGAAAACCAACATAATGATTGACAAAAAGGGGGGAAAATACTTTGGAAGATGTTCATTGCATTGTCAAACCTAATGGCCATTTTACAAAGAGAACCCCCATACCAAAACACCTTTTTAAAGTGAAACTTTACTTCCTTTCATTACTATACTATTTATAAACATAGCTACTTTGAAAACATGTATACCATCAAATTAACTAACACCTCAATACTGAACTTGTTTGGCTTGCCCTTTCCTCAATATTGTGATGATTTTCTTTTTTCAGAGGAAAATGTAAAAATGGAAAATGTCAGAATTTTTGTGAAAGATTTGATGAACAGCTTACACCATGTATATGTGCAAAAGGTATGTTTGTATAACAGGATCATACTAGCAACTGTTCCAAAAGTGTTTAAAAGTAGAAGCACATAAGACAGTTGTGTGGGTCAGTCTTCGGTTACCCCTTAATAAAGGATCGTGATCACTCTGGATGCTATAGTTTCTCTTAGCACTTTTAATATAGAGAAAGATGTCTTGCTGTCAGATATAATGGACTGTTATTTGTACAAAAACATTCCATATGTTACTTTTTAAAGCCAAAGTACATATTACATTGTATATCATTTATTACTCTATCTGTAAATTTATTATACCCCCGAAACGAAGTTTAGGGGGGTATATAGGAGTCCCCCGGTCACGTCGGTCGGGCAGGCGGTCGGTTAGTCAGCGGTCTGTTGCATTTTCCTTGTCCGGAGCATAACTTGAAAACTACAAGTTGGAATTCAATATAACTTCATACAATGGTCAAGCACATTGAGCGGGAAATGCAGTGCACAGGAACCATAACTCTATCTTGACTAATTACAGAGTTATTGCCCTTTATTACTTTTCCTTGTCCGGAGCATAACTTGAAAACTACTGGTTGGAATTCAATACAACTTCATACAATGGTCAAGCACAATGAGAGGAAGTGCAGTGTACAAGAACCATAACTATATCTTGACTCATTACAGAGTTATTGCCCTTTGTTAGTTTTCCTTGTCCGGAGCATAACTTGAAAACTACTGTTTGGAATTCAATACAACTTCATACAATGGTCAAGCACATTGAGAGGAAGTGCAGTGCACAGGAACCATAACTCTACCTTGACTCATTACAGAAATATTGCCCTTTGTTACTTTTCTTTGTCCAGAGCATAACTTGAGAACTACTGGTTGGAATTCAATACAACTTCATACATTGGTCAAGTACATTGAGAAGAAGTGCAGTGCACAGGAACAATAACTCTATCTTGACTAATTACAGAGTTATTGGCCTTTGTTATTTTTCCTTGTACAGAGCATAACTTGAAAACTTCTGGTTGGAATTCAATACAACTTAATACAATGGTCCAGCACAATGATAGGAAGTGCAGTGTACAAGAACAATAACTATATCTTGACTCATTACAGAGTTATTGCCCTGTGTTACTTTTCCTTGTCCGGAGCATAACTTGAAAACTACTGTTTGGAATTCAATACAACTTCATACATTGGTCAAGTACATTGAGAAGAAGTGCAGTGCACAGGAACAATAACTCTATCTTGACTAATTACAGAGTTATTGGCCTTTGTTATTTTTCCTTGTCCAGAGCATAACTTGAAAACTTCTGGTTGGAATTCAATACAACTTAATACAATGGTCCAGCACAATAAGAGGAAGTGCAGTGTACAAGAACCATAACTCTATCTTGACAAATTACAGAGTTATTGCCAAGAACAATATCTCTATTTTAGTCTTTTTTGCGAGGTATTCTGTTACTTCAAACTTCCTCAGTTTATTAAGCAGTCTTTCAGGGGTATTAATCACATTTAGTGATAGGTCTAGTTATATTTATATTGAAATATATTAATTAGAATGCCAATGTCGGGCGGGCATCAAACATTGGTAACTGTTCAATAACTTTAGTTAGGAGTGACCAATTGCAATGAAACTTGGTGTGTAGGTAGCTTGCATGGAGACAAAGCTTGGGATTGCATTTGGGTTCACTAGGGTCAAGGTCACTGTTACTAAAAATAGAAAAATGGTTTCCGCTCAATAACTCAAGTTAGGAGTGACCAATTACAATGAAACTCAGTGTATAGGTAGCTTGTGTAGAGAGGAAGCTTGGGATTGCATTTGGGGTCACTAGGGTCAAGGTCAAGGGCACTGTTATTAAAAATAGAAAAATGGTTTCCGCTCAATAACTTGAGTTAGGAGTGACCAATTGTAAAGAAACTTGGTGTGAAGGTAGCTTGCATGAAGAAGAAGATTGGGATTGCATTCGGGGTCACTAGGTTCAAGGTCACTGTTACTAAAAATAGATTTTTTTAAAATTAAATTGTTTTAAGCCAAATAAATTTTTTTTGGGTCAAGGTCACTGTTTCTAAAAATAGATTAAAAAAAATAATATTTTTTTAGTTTTTGTTTTAAGCAAAAAAAAACTTTCAGGTCAAGGTCACTGTTACTAAAAATTGATTTTTAAATTATTATTTTTTTGAATTTTTTAGTTTTTTTAAGCAAAAAAAAAAATTCTTCTTTGCGGGGGTTGTCAAGGTGACTGTTTTTTTTTAATTCTACAATTTCTACAGGCACCGTTTAAACCTGCTTTGGCAGCATTGTCACGTCTTCTTGTTTGTTAGTTTAAAGGGATCATGGGACTTTAATATTATACTTGTAGCATTATAAAACAATTAACAATTATTACAATGAAATATTCCTAAGTGCAAAAGTTCTCAATTTAGCTTTAAAAACCTACATAAAATCTAACATTCGAATACTGTGAAATCTCATTATCTCAAACTCTGTTATGTCAAAGTCCTGCATATCTCAAAGTCATTTCTTAGTCCTGCCAATGTACTTCCAAATAAATTCAGATATTTTAAGTCAAAAGACTTCAAAGTTGAATATTTTCAATTGGTTCCATTGACTTTGACTTAAGTTGTAATTACATTGTAAATCATTCATAACAATATGTTTTTAGATACAGGAAATGCGTGCCATAGGTGCTGTAAGCACAAAACCAAACAGAGTACCTGTGACAGTATCAATAACACATTACTACCTGATGGAAGGCCTTGTTACCAGGGATTATGCAATCAGGTATAAATTGTTATACATTTGCTTGTCAGACATTCAATAAGAGCTCTTTTGTACTGGTCACTTCATTGAACCCAACTGATAAGAGCTCAGCCATACAATTAAGATGGTACTGACCTGGTCCCGTGCTTATAAATCTTTTTTCATGCTGGACTGAGTTTTAGCACAAAACGTTTTTTTTTTATTTCTTAAATATAGCTTTAAGTATTTACCGAAAACTTGTTACATTTTATCAAGAATTTACAAAATGTTACAATAATCTATTGCTCCAAAGTCTGAGCTTGAAACTCGGTTGAGCACGAAAAAAGTTTTATAAACATAGGGCTAGGCCCCTTTGTCAATGTCAGAGTATATAACAAAAAAAAATCATTTTAAATTTTCCACATTCATTTATTAGCTGTTGGCAAAGTCGATGTTTGATTGGTTATTTGAATTTCTTGTTTCATACCTGGTATCTTGTTAATTCTTCAGCAGAGTGTCTGACACTAGTTTTTACTTTACCCTCCTAAATTTCAAAAATGGACTAGTCAAGCTTTTAATTTGAACGGTACCATTACCCATTCAGAGGGATGTTCACTGAAAATTGACTGGCTGAATAGCAGACTGTGGAGATCATGATCAGACTGCATCGTGTAGGTAATCATGATCTGCACTGGTCACAAAGGCAGAATCGTTTGCCAACTATAGTGTAAAAGTGAAGCTGTTGAAAACTTCATGCAGAAATACCTTTTTTATGGTACAAGTTGTTTAACTCCCTGGCTATTTGTATTTTCAGGGTGAATGTCAGAAGGTGCGAAGAGATATGGTGCAGAGATTGTTTAACATTATAGAAGATATATCTATAGATCAGCTGGGTAAGTGCATTCAAAAATCCAAGGTTTAAAATATAAGTACCAGACAGAAGTGTTTATTATTAGCTCACCTGGCTATGCCAGGGTGAGCTTTTCTAATTGATGATTGTCCGTCATCTGTTGTACGTCGTCCGTCAACATTTTGATTCAAATGACATCTCCTCTGAAACCACTAGGCCAATGTTGATAAAACTATGCAGGAATGTTCCTTGCATGAAGCTCTACCAAAATTGTTCAAAGAATTCCATTCCATGCAGAACTCTACTTGCTATGGCAACAAATAGGAAAAACTTTAAAAAATTTTCTTCTCTGAAACCACAAGGCCTAGAGCTAGGATATTTAATATGTAGCATTGTCTAGTGGACCTCTACCAAGATTGTTCAAATTATGAGCCCCGGGTCAAAATTGATCCCGTGCAGGTGGTCACTTAGTTTTGCATAGGCTTTATTTAGGAAAAACTTTCAAAATCTTCTTCTCTGAAACCACAAAGCCTAGAGCTTAGACATTTTGCATGTAGCATTGTCTAGTGGACCACTACCAAGATTGTTCAAATTATGACCTCCGGATCAAAATTGACCTCGCCCAGGGGGTCACTTAGTTTTACATAGGCCTATTTAGAGAAAAACTTTAAAAATCTTCTTCTCTGAAACCATAAGGCCTTGAGCTTTAGATATTTGGCATGTAGCATTGTCTAGTGGACCTCTACCAATATTGTTCAAATTATGTCCCTGGGGTCAAAATTGACCCCGCACGGGGGGTCACTTAGTTTTACATAGGCTAATATAGTAACTTTAAAAATCTTCTTCTCTGAAACCACAAGGCCTAGAGCTTAGATATTTGGCATGTAGCATTGCCTAGTACACCTCTAGGCAAGTGGACTTGTACCAAGGTGAGCAATATAGGGCCATCTTGGCCCTCTTGTTTATATATTACTTTTTATTTACCGGTATTTTTATCATTATTTAGTTATTCTTGAATCTCGAAAAAGTTGTAACTATTTTATGCAATGGTTGTAAACTTTTGTGTATGCATATATACATCACTATCATATTATCCTATATGTACTGTAAAGCCATCACAATTTATTATAAAGACAGGGTATCTAATGTGGTACAAAAAGTACGCATAGATGACTTTGATGAGTTGAATAGAAAATTATTTGAAAAAAAATGTATGCATTTATTACCTTTTTCCGTAAATAAATATTCTTAATTAGATATTTATGTGGAAAGAATTGAAGTATATAATTATTCGATGACAAAATACGTAAAATATTTTCTGTAGCAAGAAGGTGTTTGTATATTACAGTTGCATTTATGAGAAGCAATATAGTAGGTACAGTGATAGTGTTGTCACTGTTGCTATGGATACCAGCCAGCTGTACTATTAGTCTCATTGTGAGTATACAATCCACTTCTATACTTTCACCTTTAGTTTAGTTTATACTAATTTATTTAAGCTCAATTGTGAAGAAAGCTTGCAGTTTATTGAGCCACTCTCAAGTCAACTTCCTGGAAAAACCAGTACTGCTGTCATATGAGGAGGCTCGAACCCGCAACCTTCGGATTAGCGGCAGACACCTTAACCTCTACACCACCATTCACCTTTAATCTTCCAAATTTCTGAAATGGACTTGCCTATCTTACAGTTCGGACAGTACCATTGATTATGCGTAGGGGTGCTCAATGAAAGTTTACTGACTGGACAGCAAACAATGCCTGATGGTCCTTTTGGGCAAGTGTCATTCTCATTAATCTTTCAGAGTAAACAAGTGTCCCCAGTGTATGTAGACTAATTTGTGTAATTTGATTGTCTCCTTCAGTATTTCTTTATAAACATGGATGACTTTCTTTAACTACAGGATAAAAAGAGCAAAAGAAAAGAAAAATCTAAAAGAAACTGGATGAGTAGATCTGTAAGTAGCATTGTTTTCATATGTCAGATTTATGGGTCACTTTTAGTGGTCTATGTCCAAAAATCTTCGTAATTTCAAATACCAAATTTGTATCTAGATATTTTTCACCTCATTTGATGATCTCTCATCTCGCAATTATTTTAAGATAAATGTTGTTGAATGGATCCACATATTTTCAGCCAATCAGCAGTCAAACCCATTGTGTAGGTCTCTATACAAAATAGCCTGGTTCTGATTATCAGCAATTTAATAGGGATGTCAACGGATATATAAATATTTGTTCAGACCTCCGAATATTCGGATCCAATATACGTATCCGAGTTTTCTGTAAATGTGGCCAAAAACCAACAACACCAAAACAAATATTAATTAAAACCTAAATATGTTCGTTTTGCTTAATTTCAATTACCGCCTATTGTCAGTTTACACTACAGAGTTGCCGTGGTGGTGACACTTTCTGCGGTCAATCTTAGCAGTAGACAAAAGAGATTATGCAAACAAAATAATTTCAATTTCTTGTCTGTCAATAAGTAGCGTAAATTGTTAAACAAACATTCTGAAGAACTCTTTTTGGAAAATTATTATCTATGTGTTTAGTCTTTCCGCCATCTTTTTGTGATGGAAAGGTGCTAATTCATGACACACTGCAATTATAAAGATTATTTAATTATTACGCAGTCAACAATTTACATTTTAGATAGTAACCACTTGGTCACAGAGAAACTGAAAGTAGTACAGTCCTTATAGAGTTACGTCCCATAATAACAATGTACTGTATAACTAGAAAAAAAGAAGAAATGTATTTTATCCTATATTTATGACATTACATTAGATTTATAACCCCGAAGACTGACTTAATATCCGAATACCAATTTTGGTATTCATTAACATGAATAGATTGATTTATAGATTGATTTTATCTGATTTCAGAATAGAACATTATTTATAGAGGATGACTTCAAAGTGAGAAGAGTACCTAATCCGCGTCCACCAAAACATTCTATAGCAGTAAGAAACCGTGATTCTGCGGAACCTGCAGTGCGATGGCCTGAAGGAACATTTGATAATCAGAGCCGTCCTATGCCCCGTCCAATTAATCCAGCAATTTTACCAAGACCGGTCCAGCCAGTGAAACCTATGCCATTTTCCGGAGCTACAGCAGGTTTTGTACATTCGGATAATGAAGCATTAGATATAGGACCGGATATATATGATCCAGATAAAGAAACAAGAGTGTGATTGTGAAGTTTGGGGATTTAAAGAAACTTTGTTAGTATATTGTGTGAGTAGTGAATATGATTTTTTTTTTTTGTAAAAGGAGTATTGTTAATATAACAAGTGTCACAAGCTTGCAGGTGTCTTATTTTTCTGTTTGTCTTACATTGTTGTATGCCAGATAAATATTTAAAGCTTCATGATCACTTTGAATTTTCTCAGGCAGGATGATAAATTTACTGATAAAATGAAGATGTGCAGGGACAAGCAAGTGCACTTCTATCTATAGTATGGTCAGCTTACGTTCACTTAATAACAAAGACTTCTTTAGATCCTGGTAAAATGTGTCTGTTTACAGAGTGGACTGTATGTAAGCTTGGCCTATTCTACGAAGAGTTTGACAATGTACTTATAAGGTTTCTTTACATATTTATGGCAGCAATCTACACAAGTGCCAAACACCATCTAGAATTCCATTTGTATGTACATGAATTCAAAGTAGCTTTGCTTATATGGAATAGTAGGTCCTTTACTATTTTTCAGATGAAAATTAAGACTTACCGTGTATTTTCGAATAAATGAGCTGTGTTTTGTAATAGTTGAATTAATTTCTGAACAAAATTGATTGCACCGACATATCAGCTTATATACATGTCTTGTATATTGTGAGAAATGATTCTATATTTTATGCTGCTTTGCCGTGACACATTTTTTGTGGTTTTTGATACTTTTAACAGGGTTATATTTGCCATGGTTTAATTTTAAGTACTTTTCAGGAATTTCCCACATTGCTGATATAAACATTTTGCAAAAGATCAATTTTAAAATGCTTTATAATTAAGAGAATTTTGTTGTGACAGATTTTAGATGGGCAAATGAGTCTTGAAATTTTTGTCAGCTGGGTAAACAACTCCCAACTCTGAAACAAAATTTGTTAGGTACCTTCATGAAGGGAGTCATGCTGGAGTCTGTGCGGTCTGGCTTGGGGCTTCCTTGACTCAGCCGGAACTATAAACTGTATAGATAGATAGAAAATTTTCTCACCTGAAAATTTTCCGATTTATAGAACTTTTTTTTAACAGGTTCCTGTTACAGCTTAGCTTTCTGTGATATCATGGTGATCATGTAAGGCCAGACTGCCAGTTAGAATGGAGCTGTCAGTTATGTAGTTTATTCAAATATATTTTAGTTTGATCACGAAGGAACCTAAAGTAGCATATTGACACGTTCGCGAACACGTGTTCCAGATGTTATCATGCTCGCAAGAGAGAGTCAGTTATTTCTAAACGGCACAAGACCAGGGTTATGTCTGCCCACATGTAACATAGATAACTGTCAGATTAATAAAGAGACATGTACATGGTCATTTTGTGCACACAATATATTTCGTGTCAAAACATTAGCATTATTATTGAGCATAGATATAGTAGGAATGTACAGAAACCAAAACAAATACATGTATGTTACTGAGGGGAAATGTTTAATGAAACATTGTTGAAAATTAGTACACAGTATTAATCGTTGTTAAATGAATTAGCTAATTTAGCCAAGAACTAGCTCTTGTTTACTGTTAAACCTATTTGCTGGATTGTTATTTTTTCTTCTTATTTGAAAGATAATAATTGCTCATACTATTTAAGAGGGTAAAATTGCCAGGTTGTGTCTTGTTGCCCGTAACCCTGCTTAATTACTAAAATGAACCTGTCCACTTTTCAATTTGGACAGTAGAGTCCAGAGGTAAGGGTTAAAACATATATATATCTTCAATGCACACATGTTTTTATGAATAATTAGAGATTTAGAGAGAGTAAGAGGCAGTTAATAAATGCCTCTCATAGTTTAGCTAGTTTTTTTACTGTATATTCGAGACAGGCTAAATGAGAACTTGATATTTAGTCTAAGAGTACTATAGCAATATAAATGCAATAAGTTTGTAAGGAAACATATTTTATTATTTATTATACAGATATGTTAAAGGAAGGTTATCATAGAAAGAGTTTTCTTAGTAGGGAAAGCTTTAGAACAGTTTTGTGTTGCCCGCCTGCATAGTAGGGTAGGACTTGGGTATCACTATTCCATCTTCTGTTATTCTGTCCATCCATCCATCTGTCAGTAAGAACCATAACTGTGCCTATAGTAAGTTCTTGATGATGATGATCACCATGGCCAGTAAAACTTGATATATATAAAGAGAGAAGACAGTGAGAGGAAGTGCAGTTGGCAAATTATTATCTCCCTTTGAAAAATTTATATGTTTACTTCCCTTTATAATTATTCTTAAATGTTCTATGTCTGCCAGCGTGGGACACATTTGGTCCTCGGACCTTTCTCATTAATTGTTACATTTTTTTCAAAAATAGCTAAAGAATTAAACTTTACCACAAAATGACTGTTAATACATACTTTGCTCATTTGCATATTTACACAGCATTTTTAGGAAATGAAAACTATTAATTGCAGGCATTGTAGTATTAGCTTTTGTAACAGAATTGTAAACTTAGTTATGTAAAATGTATATTGTAAGACAGCAAAAGAAAAAATTATGTGCAATATGATATGTACTAGTATTTGTGAATCATTTCATTGACATTTTGTGCATTCATTTTTGAGCTAACAACTTTGTATTGTACTTTTAACACTTTGATCTTTGTCAATATGATTTATTTGCGCTAGTTTTTAAAGGTCCACTACTAAGCGAAAATGAAGTGACAGTTATTTCAATGGCATGCACATTACCTTATGCAAGACACTAAATAATGAAGATTGGCAGGTTGAAATTTACAGAAAGTGTTCGGAACACGAAGAAAAGTATGTGTATTATGTTGAAATCTCAGTGAATCGACAAAATGACCACCCAGGTCTTTTTAACTTTCTTCATAATGCATAGAAAAATAATTGTACATGTACTGTGATTTGTTTAGAATCTCTGCATACCAACTTTCATTTTTTATTAAAAATGACTTATTTCTGTACTTTTTAAAGTATATTTGAATTTTCACTTTCGTTAGTATTGGACCTTTAACATAGTATGATGCTTATTTAGTAATTTAGTTTTGGTTATTTAAAAGAACCATGATAGAACTATTTAGCTTAAACAATATTTATTAAAATTATGAACAGAATCAATTCATGCAACTTGGATAACTATTTCTGTTTCGATCTTAGAGGCCTTGCTGTCAAATTGAAAACTTTCAAATAAGTTAAAAATTTTCGTGACTTTTAGTTTGAAGTAGTAATTTAATATTTGTCTTCTTTTTTTGCACAAAAAAAAGAAATCAAATGAACAGTTTAGTCTTGGAGGAGGAAAGGATATTTTTAGCTTGAGTAATTTTAGTCACATTCCAACATACCTTAAGCTCGTATAAATTTTTATCTTTTTCAATAACATATTATCATAGATGTACATTTATACATCAACAAATGCATACATACAAGTATGTATGAAGTTTTATTATTACATACCTTACTATAAATAGTAACAAAATTCAATAGAATTGAGACTGAAACTGCCAAAATTCACCATCTCGTGTTGTGCCGTATTTGCACTCTTCCGCTGTTTTTAGGATCATTTTGCACGTGCATTATCTGCTTTTAGGTTATGTCATTTACGACGTTGTTGTGCCGCTGGTACTTGGATCTTAAAGTAAATTCTCGAAAATATGAAAGTGTGTCTTTCACTGTAGTTTGAACAAGTTGCGGTATGTAATAATAAGGTCAATACACGACTGTGGTGGGCCAGTACTGCATATGGCGGGTAAATACTGATGATCGACGCATCGCAGTAGTGTATTAACCTGTTAATATCATGTCTTTCAGCTATAATTCCATTATAGATGCAGCTTACATTAAGGGAAACTTTTCCATCAATTTACATCAGGTGAAAACAGATGAAAAAAGTGGCTTTGGTACCCCTATCTAATCTATATTTCATGCCACTACCCTTAATTACTGTTAACTCGGGCTTTTTCCTGAGCAGAGAAAAGGGGTGTGCATTTCAGCTTAAATTGATCGTTATGAAAAAAATAAATATTTTTCCTACCTACAATATTTTTTTAGCATGATTTAAGAACCTCACTATTTTTTTTTCTTGGCCATATGCTAATCTATTTTTAGATCAGTTGTGGGTAACTTGCTTCATATCTGGTACTAGTGCCTTATGGGGAGGTTGCCTGAGTTACGTGAGCATGTACTGGTAGTACCTGTTAGAGATATGTTAATGTACAGTTAATTCAGGATAATACGACAGTAATGTTACAAATGTATGTGTACATGAAATGTTACAAGGATTGCATAAAACGGTAAAACATGTGTGCGAGAAAAGATGAGAATCGTTGATGTATCTTTAAGCAATAATAGCAGACTCTTCTGCTACATAATTGTAAAATAATCATAAATTTACTATATTAAGTTATAATAACATTATTACAAATGTCATTTTGTTCCACATCTTCCTCAACATTCTACAATTGTTGCGACATTAGCATCATATCAAAGATCTTATTTAACTCTTTGTTATATGTTTTGTGTGTTTATGTTATTAGATATTATGTTTTGTTCACATTCCTTTTTGATAGTGCTCAATTTATGTAATTTCATTCTGTTTTCTTAGCTACTAAAGTGTAACATTTTATATGTATCACCTATGGTGGCTGATTTTGGTCATTATTTGTTTCTGTACATTGTATTTTGAAAAATTATGCCAAGTTTTTGGTGTCTTTTGTGTGTGTGTGTTTTGTTTTTTTTAAACGTGAGGCAGGAAAACTTGTCTAACTGCTGATTTTTCCTGTCATCAATTACAAAGACATTACTGTTAAGGGCGTCTGCATAATATTTTGTACTTGCAAACATAAATGTTTGCTATTAGAATATATGGAATGTTCATCCATAACGTTTCATTATTTTGCCTTTAAATGTTTCATTGCTTTGTGTTTTTTTCATGAAATTTGAAGTCACAACAGACAGCAGTTTGTCTACCTTCCGTGTGTTCTAGGTGAAGACACAGAAACAAGGAATGGCTGACCTCAGCTACCATAATCACCTCTTCAAGTATTATTACTCCACTGCATTCATAATACACTTTATATACATACATACATACATAAGTGCATGCATAATTATATATGTGCATACATAAGCACATGCATACATATGTGTATACATACATACATGCATACATATGTACTTACATGAAATTGGTCAGGGGTTAAGAGAGTTCTCAGCATCAATTAAGTTATTGTTACAGTTGAGACAATTGCACCTTTACTGTTTTTAAGTTCAATACTGAAGTAGAATACTACAATACTGTAGACTATGATTTATGATATGCTTTAAAGTTCCAGGATCTCTTTGAATTTACTGATAAATTACAGTAACATAAATTTATTGATAGGATAATGATAGAACCATGTTCTACTTACTCTAAAATAATGTTCACATATGCTTTTCTGTCATATTCAATGTGTTTCTTCAAAACAAAGAGTTGCCAGAAAGCCTTTCTTATTTTTTGCAGTATCATTGAAAAAAATACATGTACTGCGCTATGTTTCTAATATGTACTTTTCCATTTAAAAAGCAAAGTTAGGAATGTTTTTGGTACAGATAAAGGTTATTTCTGTCAGTAAGACATCTTTCTTGATAAAATGAGAGCTACTTGTAAATATGATCCTGGGATTTTAATATATACATGTACCTTTTCATTTTTCTTCAGGGTCAATAATAAAGATATGGGAAAGATATGCCTGATAAAATGTCACTTTTTTTGTCAGACAATTAAGAATAATTTTGGGCCAATGTAAATTAACAATCATAGATATTTTGGGTCAGTATAGATTTACAATCACATATATTGTGTCAATTTGATGCTTTGAAGTTAGATTTTGAGAGATTGAGTAAATACTGAAACAACAAAAATCATCCTATTTTACATCACCAAAGATCATTTGGAACAAAGCCTTTCTTAATTAATATTTTATGCTCCCCGAAAGGGGAAGCATAATGGTCCCCACTTTGTCCGTCCGACTATCTCTTGTCTGCAGCATAATTTGAAGGAATGCAGTTACTAAGAACCATAACTCTTGATACTCCATTTTTTTAATTATCTCCCTTTATGAATTCATACTTTTCCAAAACATAATCCAAAACAATGAAACAGATATTACACACACTAGATAGGAGATACTTTAAGGAAGTGCAGTCTCAAATAACCTTAAATCTACCTTGCCTAATTTTGAATTATCTCCCTTTATCATGTGAAATTTGACTTGTAGGGAACATAGCTCGAAAACCACTGAACATATTTATTTGATATTTAACATAATGAAAAAGTATGGTATATTGAAAGCAAGTGCAATGTTGAAGAATTATAACTTTTTCTGGATCGAGGACTGAATTACATCCCTTTATTATTTTTCATTTTTCTTTTCTACATTTGAAATTTTCATGCAAATGAATTGAAACTTTTTAAGTTTTCATTCGCAAGAGCAGACGATGTGTGCTGAATCGAAAACACAGGCTTTGGGGAGCATCAATCAGTGCTACTGATGCTGTTAAGATGCTCGAGTTTCTCTCAGCTTATGGAAAAGTAGCCTTTCATTGGCTTACAGCAAAATAATCTTTTGTCAGCTGTTTTAAACAAGTTATGACATAGAGACTTTTTATTTCATGACAGGTTTATATGATCAGAATTACTAATTGTTTTTTGCTTCATATTACGTGCATTTCATGTTACAGAAAAAAAAGGCATTCATACATATAGCTGAGGATTCGGCACATTTGTTAACAACTTTTTGATAAAACAGTTATTTGTGAAGCATATATACATATATTTATCATAGTTAAGCATATTTCATACATTTTATGTACGCTAATTATTTCATATGATTTTATTTTATTTTAAAGTATTGCATACATCATCGTATGGAAAAAAAATGGAAAAAAATAAAATGTTCAAAACATGAAGTATTGTGTCATTCGGAAACAGAAAAAATATACAACTTGTGTATCCCTACAAATGAGACAACCGTTTCCTTTATTTTCTCACCACTTGCTGACTGGTTGTTTTTCAGTCAGAAAGTGGTTAACAAATTACGAAAATTATGAGCTTTCACAACACTGATATCTTTTACTGTCAGAATAATTTTCCAGAATTTTGTTCCTCATCCCTGTGTACAAAAACAGTTGTTGTTTCCTTATAAATCCAGCTACAGCCACAATATGATTAACCTCTCATAGATTAATGGGCATAGGTTCGAGCCCTGTCTTTATGTTAGATAGTTGGCAGTTTCTTATGGAGGATAGGAGTCTAGCACTGGTTCTTCCCAGAAACGATGGTTAGATAAACTGTCCACCTGTAAAAATGACCAAAATTTAACAAAGCTATTGAGGAATTACCTGTAATTAATCAGGTAACTGTGATATAAGAATTAAATGGTCTTTTACTACTGAAAGAAATACCAATTCACAACCAGTTTTATATATATATTAAAAGAAAAGACAGAACTTGCTAAAACTTCACTAAACTAATACAGCAGAATTAAATCATTTCACAATGTGTGTGAATGATATAAGTTTACACTTGTGTATTTATTTCCGGTTAATTTTGTCGAAGCTCTTGTGAATATTTATGCTGGGAAAACCACTGCAGATGTCTTGAAGGATGTTGTCAGGACCCCTAACATGATTTACATGAGCATTCCTGGACTTAGCAGCCAATGCTATATCGTCTTGATACAATTACATATGGTCTTTAGGAAAAGTAATGGTTAAAATATTTTTGGCCTTAAACTACATTATGTTTAAAAGCAAAATAAACACTAGCTATTGATCCTATTTCTGGGAAACAGCATTAAAGTACAGTGTATTTTGTAAACGTGTACAATATATTCAGGATGTATAACTATGAAACGTACAACTAACAGAAACAGCAAAGTTGTCTCCCTTTATGATATTTTGCATGCAGTCGATGACATACATTTAGGGATTATTTTTGACTGTCAAAAAGGGCAGGGTGTCCTAATAAAGGCAGGGTACACTGCGTTAGGGACAGGGCAGTTTTTGCATGTACATGTATCAGAAAATAGCCTTCTAAATTGAAAGCTTTGCTTCTAGAAGAATGTACATTTGTAACACCATTATATAATAAAAATGTTCTTTCATTATGCAAAGATTTGCCTCTCCATGGATTTTAAATGGTTTCTATATCTTTTAGTATTTGGGATACAACAAAAGGGCAGCAAAAATAGGGCAGCAGGGGGAGGAAAGACGGGCAGGGTGCATCACCCTGTTACCTAATGTTGAAAATACACCTACACTACAATTAAATTCTTTCAGGAACAGTTTTTGATGTAGATATGATATCTTGCAAATTCTATGCACTAGTTTCCACCCAAGTCAATGGGCAATGCACAGCATAGAAATCGACAGCTTCAGGAATCCCACAAAATGGTAAGAAATCTTTACACTTTTTTTGGCTATCTCTAGGATTGAGTGAAGGTTGCTGACTTGTAATCACTGGACCTGTCACTGAGTGTGGGTCATAGGTTTGAGTCCTTTAATCAACTCTTTATGATAGAAATAGGAGATGTTGCATCCAGATCTCTTAGGGAAGTAGTCTATCTGTAAATAACAGAAATACTGTTGAAACAGGTGTAAAAGCCAAAAGTAAAAAGCAACCATTTTTCACCTTATGGAGTAACTTCTGATATTCAACCAGACAAAGGTATCAGCATTACTATAATGTTTAGATCCGTGTTTCAAATTTCATGATTAATTTTGACACTTTTCCAATTATGCGAAGAAATTCAAACAATAAAGAGAACTTCAGCTCTCCGATATATGATATAAAGTTCCTATATTAGATACTAAAACGTGTGACAAATTTGAGTCACTTATTTACGACTTGTTAAATGCATGGATGACCATTCGGCTTAAAGTGGGCGAATAATAGTAGGTTGAAAATAGCGGGGGTTTTAAATTACAAAGTTAATGCCATGGTCAGTTTGAATTAGCGGACTTATAATAGTTTTGGACTGCCTGCACAAGGTTTTATGTACATGTATGAGGAAGTGACATTTGAATTGTGTTCGAGGGTGAATAGTGATACAAATTCTTGTGGAACATACTTGTTTAATATGTTATGATTTTTTTTTGTTCATTGATTAAACCATTTGTATCACATTTATTTTCTAAATGATAGCTAACAACTTGGAGATTTGATGGTTTAAAGATCTGCGGAAACTTAAGTGAAATCCAGTGAAATATGTGCAGGTAAATTTTTCTTTAATAAACATAGTACATTTTATTACATAATTATGTATTGTGACGTTTAAATACTGTGGAATTTCTTAAGACGGTTGTTATCAGTCTTTGAGTTTGGTTCGTCAGCATAGAGGTATATGTTGATGTGAAAATTAACTAAATGATTGATCAGTGTAGACCATGAACAGACTGCACAGAATTTTAGGGTTCTACGCAAAACAGTTCTAACTCCTCCTTTATTTCATATAACTTACAACTGTTTTACGTTCAACATCATAGATGTACAGACTGATCATGATCTGCACTGATCACAGAGGCAGAATCACTTACCACCAGCAGAGTCGGAGTGAAGATTCTATATTAAACTAATTGCTTTACTTTTGTTTTAAACTATAAAGTGGGCCGAGTTTGAAGATGCTATATCAGTAGTAAAAACACAGTAAAGTAAAAAAGAAGCCATGTAAATTGTCATATAAATTGAACTGGTATCGTGTCTGAATTTAACAATTTTTTATGTAGAACCAGAACTGACTAAAGTCAAGCGCTCAAAATACTCAAAATAATGACTGCACTGTTTGAATAGGATCAGTAAGGAGAAAAACAGTACATAATATCTCAGTATTAGAAACACTTGCGGATAAAGATCACTTGTCAACAAAGACGACTTTAATCTTTTCTGACCAGTGATCACAGATTCGACGGTACATTCAGCCAAAGGATGCATCAAAATTGATCAGGTAATTTAATAGGCTGCTTAATACATGACAGGTGTATTCAATATAAAAATGGCTGAGAAGGATCAGTGATTGCTGTTTAAGACAGGTAGCCGTTTAACTGAGGTGATCACAAACACAGGTTCAGCTGTATATAACCTTAGGTTACACATACAGACATCATTGCCAATAGTAATAGGAATAAGCTCAGGATGACAGGCACTCTCGTGTTATGTTTGGCTATAAATACTATAAATATGTTATAAAACAGGTGTTTTACAAATTAGACAATGGTCAGTACACTACTTCATGTCAGGCGTACCTTTGTCAAGCGGTCATTCATGTATATAAAATGTTGTTGAAGTGTCAAAAACATCGCAGTTTAACCTGTACTTTGAAACTGTTTGTCAATTCATACATAGTTTTCTAACTCTTACAGTAAATGATTCTGCCTTGACCAGTGTAGATCATGATCAGCCTGCAGTCTGATTATTTCTAGATCTGCATTGGTCTCAAACACAGAATTTTTCAATCTTGCCAGCAACGTAAATTTATTACCAAGCAGATACCAGGATTGGAACCTGTAGTGTATGGTGTCACCTCCCAGCAAAACTTCAAATTAATTATTAAAAATGGAACAGTTCTATATAAAAATCACACGAAACTGACCAGCAGTGAAACAATTATGGTCAACTGAATCTTCAAAACCACCTTTTTCCCAACTAAGTAACAAGATCCTCGTTACTTTACTATATCCTGCACTCCAGTATGTATTTAGATATCAAGTTGGACTTTTTGACTGAAGGTCATGGATTTTAACCCAGTCAGTTGAACTTGATGGTTTCAGCCGCAATCCTTTCTTATGGGGCAGGTTACTGACTGGTAAAAACTGTGGCAAGCACCCATTTAGAGTGGTACATATGAGTGGGCAGCATGTTGTAAGAAGTTAGTCAACTACTTATGTGAGACAAATACATGTAAACCATTTAATGAAACTAAGAGAAACAATTGTGTAAATAATAGGAAAATCTTTGATCTTTTAATACTATTGTGCATAAATTCAAATTAATGCTAATGAAGTGAATAAAATCGGATTTTATTGGATTTACACGCTGACCAACGGGATTTAAAAGTCGACCGAGTTTGTTTTAAACGGTTTAAGAATACAGTCTATATTTGTTGACTGGGCTCAGACGTGCTAAAATAAATGTTTGATTTTCACACCTTGCGGAGAGAATATGTTACAAACAGAGGAAATTAGCTAAACAAAGTCATATAGACACACTCAATAGTAACATTAAAGTCAGCAAACATAAATTTGAAAATCTTACGCACAAATAATTTCCAGGTTCACGTGTCTAGCTTCATGACCTATAAGAATATTAAGCTTGAGTCTGAAAAAAAAAAGTACTTAAAAACTTATAATAAAAGACCATTTAAGGGAAGTTACTTAAGTGGTCTATTAATAAAATGTTTATAGTACAGCATTATTTTGTTCTAAAATCAGCTTTGTTGAATATGGATTAAGAAAATAGTTACCCATTTATGCAAGTGGTCTTTTAATACAAGTGGTCGCATTAATTAATATTGTTATTTTAAAACTGTGTTGAAAAGTCTTTTGATGTTATCATTATTTTGTGTGTTCAGATGTCAGCACCACTTTCTGTATGGGGTGGTGGGAGGGGGAAGGGGTTCAAAAGATCAGGCAGTTCCATTCATATTAAAATAAATAAATATAATTATTCTACCAGGGGAAATGTTTCTGTTCATTTTTTCTTATTCACAAAATCTTAAACCAATATCTTTTATCAAAGATTTAGTTCACATAAAATAGGCCATGTTAGGTAAAAGTTTTACTGCTTCTCATATAGGCTCTAAGTGGCAGAATGGTGCCATATTTAAATGAATTCCAATAAATTTATCTCTCTGATAAACCCCTGTATTTGTTAAGGATTTAGATAAACAGAGCTGGATCAAAGGTTTCCTAGTGTATTTACATTGATGTTTCAAAGTTCAAATCTATGTATTGATGTAATAGCTAAATCCATCAATACATGATCTCTTTAACTTAGATTTACCCCTGATCACAAAAGGGAGGTAATTTAGGAAAGGAAATCAGGATTTGGGGTTATCTTTGACTATTTAGTGGGATTATATGAAAGAATGTAGGTCCAATAATTTTATTAGACTAAGATTAAATTAAGGAAACTAAGGATTAGAGTGAAATAGGAAATAGGTCAGTGAAAATGAATAAATTAATTAGTTAATGAATAAATTAATGTTAAACTGATGGTACAATGTGTAATTCTATCAGTTTAGTTCATATACTTTGACATGAATTTTGATTTGCTGTAAACTTTGTAAGTTGATTCCTAACAGTATTTTAAATGTACTGTACATTTATCTGTTATTTTTAATTTTTGCTTTAAGATTGAATTTTTCTGGGAACCTTACACATTGGTGCTTTTTAGAATGTTCCAGGTTTTATTGAATAATGGAGTTTGTTATTTAAAAGATTTATCTACCCACAATGTGAATGTTTCTAGTCCTGGAAATTAAAGGACAAAATTGCATTTTAATCGTGATTAAATACTTTCTGGTAAGGAATAAGACGAAAACATATGTAAATTGTTTTTCAATCTCTTTGAGCAAAGATGGGTATGAATCGAATTTGCATCTTCCATCGATTTTCAACAAAGATCGGAATTTTCATTTGAAAATGTGACACTTGTACAAGTAACGGAGTATGAATAAAAAATGACCTAGGACAATAATGGAGGGTGTTCGAAGCTGGCTACATCGGTTTAATTGGATTTTAAAACCCTCGGAATTTGATTTTACCCCGGTTAAGCAAACAGTGATCGAAAATTTGAACGTTTAGTCATTTAAGTTATTCAGAGTAGAAAGGGATGATTTTCAGACAAAATTGTTTACAGTATTGCACTGGAGGGGAAGTGTATAAGACCTCAGCTATATTTGGGATATTTTTTATTTCTTTTTCCATTGTACAAGGTATGCATCTAAGTTTACTGGGTTTTTTATACTGAGATATTATGCCTTATATTTTTGAAGGCTGTATAAGAGGTAAGTTTGAATGAATGAATGAATGAATGAATGAATGAATGAATGAATGAATGAATGAATGAATGAATGAATGAATGAATCAACGAACAAACGAACAAACGAACAAACGAACAAACAAACAAATGAACAAACAAATGAATGAATGAATGACTATGAAAGAATTAATGAATTTTATTAGAAAAAATAACTGTTTATATTTTGTCTCGTGTTATATCTATGAATTTTTTATGATTTTTATGCCTAATTTTGGAAATCTTAATAAATTCTGTAGTTTCATCTGATATATAATGTAATTTGATAAAGTCAATTGATAAACTTCATTTATGTTACACACAAAAATCTAATGAAACAGAAATATTTGAAAAACATATCAATGAAAAGTAAATTATAAATTATAACTATAATTATGATTTATATTTCATTTCAAATATTAATAAAGACATATTATTTTTAGTATACTTATGATTTATAATGTTTGAAGTATTAGTATTACTATAGTAAATTTTACTTTTTCTGTAGTAATTTGATAAAGTAATATGATTAACTAAATTGCAAAAAAAATCTTAAAGAAACTGTCAGAAATCTTTAAGAAAGTGTAGATTATAATTATTGTGAAAGATTTTCTAAATAAAATTAAGATATTTTATACTTTTTGACTCAGTTTGGTTTGTGGGTGATCTGGTTATGTGCAAAGTGACAGATTCTAAATTCAGCAATATTCTAGAGAGTCAGCTGTCATATTATGTCTGTCGGGTAATGCATTTTGTCCGAGTGATATAACCTGCATAAAACAAAACTATCGGATATGTTGTCATTGTTGTTATGGTAACATGTCATTTGTAAATGAAAATAAAGTACCATCAAAACTTGTGATAAACAGCAAGCCTAGGTGTATCTAACAGAAGTGACCTCATAGAATAGGCGACTGCTATATGCAGGTGTATCTGTCTATATCATTGCTGTATAGGATATGTTAATACACAAACTACCTAACACAACTCGCTGCTCAGTCCTGATGACCATATACGTTGGTAAAGCGGCATTATTGTTTACGTACGGCTTTATACCATCGTCAGAATGCATAGTACACCTTCTGTTGTAATCGATAATGAAGCATTGCGTAAAGAGCCATCGTGGTTATCCCAAGATGTTAATTTGGATAAGGTATACTTTAAAATTTAATATATTTCATAATAAAATATGCGTCCTGGCCTGGTATGTGACACAACAACCTAAAGGGATGCTGACGTCCAATCAGGTGCAAGATTTATGACCCCTTACGAGAGGGAAGACATTATCTTTAACCATCAGTGATTTTGGCAGATAAATTACAGGGCTTAAATAGGTTATATTTTGATTCAAAAATGTTATTTCACCCCTCAGGGTAAATTTCTAATCAAATATGGAGATTCTTTTATTTGCTTCATTAATGAAAAAATGTTGATACATGGTACAAAAAGTGGGAGTGAGTTTGCGAAATCTCTATCATACAACTTCATGTCTGCTTGATTAACTTTAATAGTGAATATAAAAATGTTTTTCTTTATATATTAGTGAAGTAATGGACTTATTTTATTACAGCAGTCAAGTTTGATTTGTGTTTTTGGAAGCCATGATTGAGATAAAAAGATGAGAGTTTGGCAATGACAAAGAAGCTCACACTGTCTGAGGACAAGATTCAGTGTAGCACAGATACTATAAAGGTATTTTTGTGCAGTGAAAAAGTTTCAGTAGGCTTACAAAAGATGACTTTTAAAAAAACGTTTGTGTCCCCAGAAATAAGCTCTTTTCAGTAGCGGGAGAAATCTTTCAGAGAAAACTTTTCTGTCAAAGCTCACCTCAACAAAGCTGGGAGATGTTGTGAAAATTCTTTATGACAGTGTGACTTGAATTTAAAAGACTAATGACTGACGCAGTCTAGAGTTTCGGCTAAAATTCAATTTATTTGAGAGATTTCTTTTCCAGGATCGATCCTATGTTCTTTACCTGAAATAAAATATAGTGCTGCATTTGGGTATAGTGATGGGGTGGAGGATTAAGGAGTAATGATCATATGATATGAAAAAGAGAAGTGTCCAGGGAAAGGAGCGGGGGAGGAGAGGGGACACAAGTATAAGCCAACCTTGCTGTACATATAAAAGCCAAAAGTCCCGATACCTTTACACTTCAGATTCATTTTGATTAAAAGTGATTAGCAATGCAAAAGGGATGCAGGTATGAGCAAGGATAGATGTATTTGGGTTGAATGGCATCTTTTGAAAAATCATGGTTCACAGTATACTAAAAATCTGGATAGCAAAAATATATATGCAGAATAGTACAAGAGTGTGTTAAACAATCCAACAAACATGGCCTTTTAGGACAGCTGACTTGTTAACGCAGGTGTATAATCTCTTAAATACAAGGTGATTTTACTTTATCTATAGGCACTACTTAAAGCAAATGGCTGGTTAATGGACCATTTACAATTTAGTTCAGGTGAGATCAAGGAAGAGGTCAATTGAAAAACACCGCTAATAGAGCTGACCAAATGAATATTTGGGCCCCACTGTCCAAAAACCAACTCAGTTTGTTTCTAAATGAAGTGTATCATACTGGAACACAACAAACTTGATCCATGCCGATTGTAGACTCCTAACGTTAACCTCAAACAGAGGATAGTAACCTCAAACAGACGATAACGTTAACCTCAAACAGAGGATGTCCTAAATTTTGTGAAACTTTCTGAAATCTTTCTGTCATTCCTAAATTGTCCCTTTCCCTTTCCTTGTCTAGACTATCAATTTTATTGTCAGTTATAGATGCAAATTTATTGTTGTCATCAATTATCACACACTTGTTAGAGGGTGTTACAATTAACATATTTATTTACACACTGACATAACACGACATAAATATGACATAATAACACTTATCACGGGAAACAAAGACACGGTACATAAAATATGCAATATAAATTATCATTCAAGTAATTAACATCTGAACTATTTTGTTTGTTTTGCATATTTCAGTTGTAGAATATACCTTTAAATGTAGGACATGTTTAATTTTGAAAGCATTATATTATGATACGGAAGTATTTTTTGGATTTTATTTTATCTGTAAAGAGGAGACAGTAAGTAAAGCTTTTTGGGTTTTTTGAGTGATTTTATGTAAGTATTCAAAAGTTTAACAAGTAATTTTTTGTTAAGTTTAAAAAGAAAAGTTTTTTTATTATCTTGATTAATTAAAGTGACTGGTAATTGCTTGCTAATTATCACATGCTGATCTTTTTAGAATATTAGTCAATTTAGCAAGAAATAGATTAAAATTTTGTGAAGTCATACTTTTGATTTTGAGTTGATACTGTTAAGTTAAATATGGTTCAAATAGATACATACCATACATTATGCATGTTTTGCCATTTTGCTTGCTTAGAATATACAATAAACAACTAAATATACTATGGTCATAGATTGTTTGATATGAATGACATTTTTCCATTAAAGAAATTTTTAAATTCTGACATTTTGTCTCTGTTTCAGAATAAAAAAAAAAAGTCAGTGAAAAAAAAAATGTCAGTGAAAAAAAAATGTACTGCTTTCACATTTTTTGTTTGTTTTATTGACAACAAACTATCATTTCATCAATGATTTGAAAGAGTTAGAGCGAGGCACCGCAGCAATAAAGGCATTTTTTACTTAGCAAGTAATTTCTTAAACAAATAATTACAATATTTTGTCACGTTGCACTAGTACAATGCACTTATACAAATGTGCAAAACTAAATTCAGTTCCCATAATGGAGGAAGAGCTGTTATTTGCATAATTATAATTAGTGAATGGTGCAGCTATATCCAAATTGATAATTGCACTGTATGCAGAGAAGAACAAAAATCGTTTATTTGGATTTACTGTAACAACTAACATTATTAAGAAACAGGAGGATGGGAGGTTAGTACTGGTCATTTACAGAAATGATGCCTGCCTGTATATAAATGAAATATTGTTGTTGTATGAGTAAAACGCCCGTATTAACCGTACTTCAGTCATTTTTACCTAACCTTCATTCATGGGAAGAACCAGTACTAGATTCCTATCCTCCATAAGAACCTGTCAACTTTCTCATATAGAGAGATGCTCGGTAACAGGGCTCAAACCTATGACCTTTATGAGAGGTCACAGTGATTTCAAGTTATCGACCCTACATAAATGAAATACTGTTAAAATAATGTTCAAAATACCCCAAAAAGTATACAATTGAATAGCAGCCTTAACATTCTTAGATTGACAGGAAGCGTGCCAGACATTGCACGGCGGAGCTCGCGAAAAAAGGAAACATCCAGGAAAACTCTCAAATTTAAGACAGGCTGCAGACACGGATTTGAGTGATACATGACTGGTTACTAAATCATAATTAAAGATTTGATCATGACTTGATATTATACTACACAGTGGCGTCCTATTTTGATAAGTTATAATCTTTATCTCTTTCAAAATGACCGTCCTGTTCCTAGGGTCAAGTCATGATAGCTTTTATCAGGGAAACTATTTCATATTTTAGCACATTTAAAGTGAACAGTTTCAAATATTTTGTTCAAACAATGGGATCTTATTTACACATATTCTGTTATTTTTGTTTATGGACCTAGCTGAAGATTCAAAAATAAAATTTAAGCATGTTTGGGATTAAATATTAGTGATAAAGGTAAATTTGTATTCTAGTAGAAATACTTGTCTATTTTAGTTGGAATGTTCAAATGTTTGAACAAGAAGGTATATATTTGATATACATTATCTCTGAATAATCAAACACTTCATATTTAATGTACAATGTTTCTTAAATTGAGACATTCTCTACCTATATAATCTGTCAAAATTACGTAACAATTGAATACAGAAAAATTGTGTGACACTCGAGGACAAAATGGTTGGTTTAAATGAGAGGAAAAGTGGTCATTTATTTTTCTTTGCTGCTGCCTTACTTCTTTGATTTGGCTCGATCTACTTGTACAGTCAATGAAACAACTTTCATTACATTGTACATGTAAAGGACACAACTTATTTCAAAGTCTGGTCGGTAGGAAATTGTGGGAATTTAAATTTCCGTCTCCACTTTTTTCAAGGAAAAGTGGTTAGTTTGTGGCCGTGGTTAACAGTCTTTATAGTATGTTTTGACATGTTAATGCTGAATATATGGATGTGATTTACAACTCACAAAAATAATTACATCCTTTCAATTCTGATGGATTTATGATTATTTTAGTCACAAATCATGAATGTCATGATAACAGTAGACTCTGACTTGCTGTCCTTATACATTCTAATGTATCTTTACACAATAAAATCACATTCTCTAAAGCATATAAATTCAATCATAGCATTTTTTATAAAGTTCAACCTCTTGATAATGATTATGATATTAATTCATGGATTTTAGTTTTTGCTTAGAAAAACCACAGGTGTAAGTGTATGGCCAACAAAAAATGTATCCACAAAAAAATTTATATGCTATATCAGTACACCAGTCCTGTGAGAAGAACATAGAAAATGGTTGAATAGTTTTTCTTGAACTCTTAAATTTGTTGGTCGGCACAGCCACAAAATACATGAAAATAAGTGCCTCATGTATGTAAATGGTTTCACTGTAAATAGATCACTACAATCATGTGGTTTGACATACAGTTGTACCCTGTATTAGTGGTCACCTTGTTTAGGCAGAGACCTGCCTTAAGTAGTTGCCTGTATTGTAATATCCAAAATGTACATGTTTATGGATAAATATTTAAGCTGCCACCTGTTTTTAATGGCCACACTGGCTGTTTCCACATGCTTGTGGCTTTATATATATGTCTCATTGTCTCCAGGATTTGCAGGTGGCTTTGTGTAAAAAGTGGGACCCCCATGTATATAGCAGTGCTACACCCCAGTTAAAGAGTCAGTTTTTCTGTTTATTATGTGATATTTGCTCACCTTTTGCCTCCCTCTGCTCAAAGCCCCCACTCCCCAACCCAACCTATTATTAAGTCAGAAATTTGTGTCTGTTTTTTTTTTTAAACCATTATTTTTAAAGGGGTCAAGGCCTCATCACTTCTAGCTGAAGGATTCTTGACACTTAACTTGTAATGAAGAAGATCAGTCACTATAGATGTTATATAATATGTCGAGATGTTGTGTCAGGACAATTTTATCAGTGGTAATCTACACAATTTAATGTATCAGATAAAATGTATGACAAGAAAATTCATGCCAGAAATTTCATTTGAATATTATGTTTCAAAACTGTCGAAATGTTCATTCTACATTTTCTAGTTATAACTCACAGTGTGCATTTGGATTTATTATTTACAACATTTGTGATTATGTGAGTGTAACTGGAAGGATAAGTGTGTAAATTAAATTATATTAAATAATACAAAATTATTTTCTGAACTTTTTGGAATTTTCTAAAATTTGGACATCAGTTGAACCAAATCATATTAAAATATGTACATTCAGAACATACTTTCCATGTGGCAACATGTTAACTGAAAGCAGGAAGTCACAAGCACAACTTTTAAAGACTGGATGAAATTTGGAATCACATAAAAACTTTAAATAATACGTTAATTGAAACAACTGTCACCAAACCACTTTAAAAAAATGCAGTAGATTTATTAAAATTTGTAGTGCCCTTGAACTTTTATCTACAGTAGTTTTATAACTTTTAGGCATATCGATAATGATTATAATAAAGGTTGTGATATTTGCAATTAAAGGCATGTTTCTATATTATGCTCTTTTTGAAAAATACATTTTTGTTGTTATTTTACATACAATTTACCCGTTTTAGAAATTGTACCTGATAGTTGTAGCGTATACCCCTAAAGATAGCTGTATTATAATGCAAAATCACCTATCGAAAAGGAGAATGTTTGTTTAAATGTGAACTACTATAAACCAAGACATTTTTGCAATGATTTTATTTTTCAAAATCTCTTTGTATTCTAATGCAGTACTGATGTAACGTCATTTCTGATTGGTTACATCGTTTTAAATCAAATTGTGACTATTAAATAACATTAACATAGTTACAAAAATAGGACAATCAGTAGTGTTTGCATTTTAGAGCATTGTGTGTAAGATAGGGTTAACAGTTTAGTGATTTTGACATTTGCGACAGTTAGAAAAAAGTTTCTGACCATTAAAAACCATAATTATTATACAGTTGCAAATTAAACAAAATTACAAAACAGTTAACCCTATAGTCATTCACTGTCTGTTAACTTTTCTATGTTGTTTTGTTTCGTATATTTTCAGGATTGGTAAAAACACACAAATGCAAGCAACGCATACGGAAGCATGAAAATGCAATTTACGATCAGAATATTCTGGAATTCAAATGATATGTGAGCATTTCAAGTGGCCAAGCTATCACAAAAAAAAGTGAAGTGTAATTTAGAAAATGATTTTTTTTGTTTACAATTTGAAAGGAGACGTTTTTAATGTAAATTTAATCAGAAAAACTGATCATTCAAGGTGAAGTGATTTGATCTTGTAATAGGCAAAAAACTTCATAACGGTATGAGAGCAAAGTTAACAGAGATGTTGTAATTTGTATTTTAGCTGTTTTTTTCTGTCAAACATATTATTTAACAAATACAAACGACGCGTTTAAGTTTAAAGCCAGGGAAAATTGCAAACAGGTCTTAATGGAAATGGAGTGCTTAGCCAGGATTGTTTGAAGTGGATATTCCCTGGTAGTGTGGATTTGAGTGGATTTTGGCTTCAGCATAAAGATTTTTATGAGTGGATTATAAGAACAAGACACTGAAGATGTCTGGCATTGTAGAGCGGTTGAAGTCGCAGTAAGTATTTCCTCGCATTATGCAATACAAGAGGTCACCATGTTTTGATATTTAATGCAGTCGAAGTGTTAAAACCACTTTCAATAAACTTTTAATAGGACTCTTACATACTTTTCTTTAATTTGAGATCACTTCAAACTTGTACAAGTCAGCAAATTGCAGTCACTTTAGAAAAGTATGATAAATATTTTTTGTGGCTTATGATATATGAAGTATTCGCATTTTTCAGAACCTTTTTTTGCTAGACCAAATATAACCCATTGTCTTGTCTGTTTGTTCTGATGCCAGTAGCTAGTCTTGCGGGGCACTGGCTACCTTCAAACAGTAGCTATTATGCTTGCAGGGAATACACTATCTAGAAGCAGTTGTCGTACAAAGTAACAGCTTTAGATTGTTTGTATCTACTTATATGGGTATATGTATGTTCAAACTCGGTACAAACTGCACATGATAGATCTATTTATCTGTAAGGTTTTTGCTTGTCATAACTGTTTTATCAGCAATGATTTACATAACATTCTTTTTTTTCATACTAAGTCATAAATATATAGAAAGAAAATTATCCAGACTGGCTTATTTATCAAGTTTAGAAGGGACTTTTGGTTTGCAAGGAAAAGCTTAAGGGGAGATTTAATATCAAATGACTTAGACTGGGGGAGCAAAATTTAAATACAATTACAGTCAAACCTGTGTTTATCAGCTCGTCAAGGGATACATCAAAAGATGGCGGCTTGAAGTGGGTGACTGTTTGATACAGGACTGGTTTTATTTTTTTAAACATAAAAATAGCCAAGTACCAGTAAAGCTTCTCAAGGCAGCTGGTTTCTTTATCTGATGTACCAGTAACCAATAATACAGGTTCACCTGTATGTTCCACAACAATACATAGTCAGTAACATGGCACAGTGGTAGCGCTTTCGCCTCAGGATCGAAGGGCCTCGGGTTCGATCCCTACCATCGCCACGTCGTCAGTGTTCTTAGGCAAGACACAATTAATTCCACATTGCCTCACTCTCTTCGAGGTTGATTTCACCTGGAATGAGTCTCGAGAGCGACTAATATAAGTTGGAAGAACTTGTTTCGCAATTGAGAATAAATAAATTTGTATAAACTAAAGTTAGTAACAACAGCTTTGAAATTTCTCCTCAGTGAAAAGACATAGCATCAGAATAATTTTATCGTTCATTCTAATTCATCATTTACTTCATATATTAAAATATTAATCTTCCAATGAAATGGACGTCAGGATTTCAATGCAGTGTTTATATTTAAAAGAGTCAGAAATTTGAAACTATAGTGGTAGACAATAGTTATGAATAAAAGCACCCATTACACCTAGACAATCACCTAGTACGTGTTTTGTTGTTCGACCACAAGTGGCCTTTGTAAAGCCCTAAACAACTTAAAAATGCTTTTAGGCTGTTTTAGTTTGTCGCTTTTATCACTTTGTGTGTCAAAAGCACAATGAAATTTTGTATAAATAGACTGAAGTTGTTGACCAGCAATTTACAATTTACACTGTGAAATTCACAAAGTACTTTATTCAGTTTTGTAGATAAAATTTGGTAAAATTGCTATTAAAGTTAAAGGTCGTGTCAAAGGGCAATAAATTTAAAGACTTTGTTTATGTAAAATGTAAACAAAGTACAGGGAATATCGCTGATTTAACCAGGATACTGCTATCAATTGCATACACCATTACTTTTAGAAATTAGTGGTTAACTTACTTTGTCTGGTCACAAACTAACTTCAGGATAAGAATAGTAAGATTTAACCCGTACCGGTACCCCCCAAAATTTCTAAAATAGACTAGTCCAGCATTCAATTTGCACAGTACCATTAATTGTTCATGGGGTGGTAACTGAAAAATACTCACTGAAAAGGGACATAGACACTGCACAGTTAATGAGTAACATGTAAATTAAGGTTTTCACAGTTAAGGCTTTTTCAAAATTAGAGTTATGCCCCTTTGAAAAAGTCAGCAAAAGCCCAGGTTAGATTTTTTTGTCTTAACGTCAGTATAATATATAGGTAATAGTGCTAATTGTATCGAAATAAGTAATGAAATATAACGGGTTAGCTTTGTAAAAAGCTAAAATTTGGCACATTGGTTTCTTGTATGGTCCAAAGCAGTTTATGGCAGACTTTTTGCAGTTAATTAACCAATTAAAAAAACAACATTCTGTTCTGTCAGATGTTATTTATGATGTCATTTGATGATGTCATTTTCATTGAGAAAACATTAATGAAAAATATAACTTCCTGCTTAATATGTTTGTGTTCATCAATACTTGTTCTTCAGGAAATAGAAAGTTTCCTCTGGCTGCACGCCGCCAATCTGTATGAACACTATTCTATAAATGTAGCTTTATGGTTATGTTTTCATAGTAAAATTCCTATTGTTGTACCTGCCATTTGCCTCGAAAACAGTTTCAAATGATTGACACAAATTGTATCCCGAGGTGATAGATGTTTGCAGTAAAAGTGGGAAAAATGTTTTACAAGTAACAGATGCACTCACACCTGAGAGAAAAAAACAAAGAGAATTATAAACCTAATAATAGCACCCCCCCCCATTCTGTGTAGGTGACTATATTATTATTCCTTTGTTTAACATTTATTAATTTATTTAGTATCCTTTTGTTAAAGGAAAGATGTTTCGTTTCTGTGTCATTTATTGCTATAATTATAATGGATTTGAAGGTGAAACAGTTCAAGGATGTATGTTGAAGATGATTCATTGGTTGTAAGAATTTTTATGTAATGATCAAAGCTATACAGAGACCAGAAAACTGACTGATGTACTAATGTAAGCCTCTATAGCAAAGGAAAATTGAAGAGAGGGGGGGGGACAAGGTTTGAGGTTGGAGACACCATTTCCTTAGAGACTTGAACTTCAATTAGTTAAAAACAATTTAGTTCCTTGACTTAAGTACCATATTTATGGCCTACAAAGAAAGCTTATTAAAGATTCAATATGGAAAAAGATCAGTTCTCTAACAGAATATAACTCTTGCTTCTTATATGGCTAATGTAACCGTTCAAGTTGAAATTTGACTTTCAGACAAAAACTTATCAGTTTAAAGGTTCAGTATTCCAGTGTTTTACAATAGTCATATTTTGTAGGAAAATATAAACAGTACTTCATAGGGCATTAAGCTGTTGCTGACTTTTGGCTGACTCAGTTTAAAGGACTATATTGTAAATAAAATTAGTTCGTTTAAACTGCATTTTCATACGATAAACTTATTTTTCACCAATCTGTACTATTGAGAGAGGGTGGGGATAGGTGAACAATCGCTATATTATCAGGAAAGAGTCTTTATATCATTCTGTGATCAGTGAAACTCCATTTGGAAAGCGGCAGAAACTCGTTCACCTTTGGCGGTCCATTAACTTGCGTCTTATTCAAGCATTTTAGATGACATAATTACAAAGGGGACAGAAAACGTAACACAAAAAATCCCTGTCAAACCCTGTTATTTTCACGGATTGCTTTTTTCCTTAGGCATTGATGTAAGTGATTTGAAGTGTAAACCGTTTTTATGTAACATACAATGATACTGTGTGTTATCGACATGGCTATCTTGATTTGTCATATGATATAGATAATCACTCTGACATCAGATAGAAAACTAGTGTGTCAAACATTTTAAATTTTATGAATGAAATAGCTGCAGTATTCATGACAATTGAACATTGTTACATAAGTCCTTATCTTGCTTATTAGGTTGAATTAATCCTTTTGCATGCTTTCATACCAGGTTGTTGCACAAGTAACCACTTCCCACATTACTGTCTGTGGTCATGTGGTTATAATGCATGCACTGAAATGAAATATCTCAGTCTCTCGTTGGTTAAGAGTCCGCTACCGAACTGACTCGTCATGTGAAAAAGTCGAAAGTTTTTCCGTGGAGGATGATATTGTAGTACTCAGGTTCTGTCCAGGAACAATGATGAGATAAACTTCCCTCCTGTGCTTTAGTACAATGCAATTGAAACATGCATGAAACCCTTCGAACCACTCCCTGGTTGTTGGACAGACATCAGCTGTCTAAGTCATGACTTCATTTTCTCAGAATGTTTTTCATCTACCTTTGCTTGGCAGGGTAGACTATTCTTTGATAGATAGTATTCTGCAATTTCTGAATTTATCTGAATCTTGGATTTATTTATATTGCACAAAATTAATGTTAAATAATAGCCGCAATCTCTGAGACAGAGTATTAAAGTTACAGATGGGAATGAAACTTTAATATTCTGTACCTGCATTCCATTTGCAATGTTTATTGATGGAACTTGTATCAAATATGCTTCCCTTTCACAGACTTGTTAGGCAAATTTACTTGAAACTTTGTCAGGTTATCAGTATTTCTCTATCCCAGTGAATCGCCTAAACTTTATGATTTATCTTCCGTATTTGCCTGCCAATTTCTGTGTCAAGTTTCAGAAAGAATTTACTTTTGCAGAAGAAACTTTTCAAGAAAATTACACTATATTATGGAACAGGAAATTCAAAGTTCCACTGTAATAATTTTCCTAGCTCATGATGCACGATATTCATTTCTTCTGGAATTGCAGTCATGCTTTGTTAAGCCAGAACTTCCGGAACTGCAGGCATGCGTTGTTCAGCCAGAACTTCCAGAACTGCAGTCATGCCTTTTTAGCCAGAACTTCCAGAACTGCAGGCATGCGTTGTTCAGCCAGAACTGCCTGAACTGCAGTCATGCCTTTTTAGCCAGAACTTCCGGAACTGCAGGCATGCGTTGTTTAGCCAGAACTTCTGGAACTGCAGGTATGCATTGTTCAGCCAGAACTGCCGGAACTGCAGTCATGCCTTTTTAGCCAGAACTTCCGGAACTGCAGGCATGCGTTGTTTAGTCAGAACTTCTGGAACTGCAGGTATGCATTGTTCAGCCAGAACTGCCGGAACTGCAGTCATGCCTTGTTCAGCCAGAACTGCCAGAACTGCAGTCATGCCTTTTAAGCCAGAACTTCCGGAACTGCAGGCATGCGTTGTTTAGCCAGAACTTCTGGAACTGCAGGTATGCATTGTTCAGCCAGAACTGCCGGAACTGCAGTCATGCCTTGTTCAGCCAGAACTTCCAGAACTGCAGGCATGCATTGTTCAGCCAGAACTTCAAAATTGCAGGCATGCTTTGTTCAGCCAGAACTTCCGGAACTGCAGGCATGCTTTAATTATTTTGCCAGAACTGTGGGCATGCTTTGTTCTAATTCTGCCAGAATTGGCGGGATACTTTGATTCAGAGGCATAATTATTAATGTTTGAACAGGAAATGATTTTCTTTCCATCAATATTTCTCTGTAAAAGCAAAGAAAGGATCAGTTGGTGATTTCTTTTGATTGCATAAAACTTAATGAAATCAGTTCAAAGAGAGGTTATAATTAATCTTGGAGCTGACAGTGTGCTGGAGCTGATAACAATATATACACAGTTGTCATGTACAATCAGCCGAGATGTTTCAAAAATATTTTTGGATTAAAGATTCAGATGTTGTGGATTAAATTCTCAGAATTTGAAACTTTAATGAATTTCTGAGACACAAATTAAGTGTAAATGAAACGATGAATTTGCATAAGTGATAGACATCAGAGAGTAAACAAATAACGATATGTGACCACCCGGCTAGCTGGTTTTGATCACAATCTGCGGATGGCAGAATTAAATGAAGATCGCATTGAAATGTATATTTGACCTGACTCGGAGTCAGACTGCCAATCTGATGGGTGATATTTGGGTGGTCAAAATGAACGCTTGGAGATGCATGTTTGTTTACCATTAATGCATTTTATGTGTACGTTACGGATATTATTAGACTTTTGACTACAGTTAATTGTTCTTAAATTGAATCATAATTCGAACAAGTCATACCACTAAACAGGTGTAAAAAATTTGATATTGGTTAATAAACTTGTAATAGCAAATTAAGCAAAATCTTTAAGGCCAGACTAATATTATATATAGGTTATAGTAAACTTTCAACTTACTGTCATTATTCACAATGGATTTGAAAAATGGTAAAAATAAAGAAAAGTTGGCTGCAGGTATTGTGCAGTGGTAAAATTCTTAAATTTTAGTTGATTAGTAGTAATGTGTTCAATGTCGGATTATTATGAGGGTTCGCAAGAAAAAGTTATTCATCCTATATGGAAGTTTAAAACCATAAAGAAACATATGTTTAGGCAGCTTTCTTAGAAGTCGCTGACTTGAGACCACTGTAGTCAATCAATTGAGGGTTGTGTGTTCGGGCCCTGCTACCAACCATGACTCTGTATGTGAGAAAGTTGGCAGTTTCTTACGGAAGAGAGGGTTCTTGGTACTAGTTCCTCACTGGAACGATGGTTTGGTGAACTGCCCACATGTACAAATGACAAATATGGTTGAAATGGGCGTGAAACCCAAACAACAACAAAATAGTCTCAAAGAAAAGCTAACTCACCCTTTTCCCTAGAAAAAAAAATGGCTGAGTGATGATCTCATTTTCCATTTGCCAAAGTGTTAGTATGTTACTTACACTTTATTTAGAAATTCTTGCCACTATAGTTCATCACATTTTGGTGTTTCAAGAATTTCGCTTGGTTTTCTGAGAGAAAAGAAAAATGCAGTTTTGATGTTAAAAACAGCATGAATTGTTTCAAGAAATGATTTTTGTTAACTCTGAATATAGCAGGGTACCTTCTGTTGTATGTTTGAAATGTTTTTTTCAAGGATTACAAGGGGCAAGAATAGAATCAATTTGGGTCTCAATTTAAAATCAAGTTTCTCAAAACATAAATTCAAGAAAGAGTTCTGTTTGGATTTAAAGAGTCATTTCTTAAAGGGTGCACAGAACCTATTCTATTGTTCTCACGGACTTATGAATCACTTTGCCAAAATTTTTTTTAAAGGTCTTTAAAAGCAGTTAGAAATACATTGATAGTCAGTCATTGTGCAAAAAAAAGTAACAGAAAAGTAGTTTTAATCATGAAAAGTTCAAATTCCGCCTACTATTTAGAAGGTTTGGTCCAACGATCTCATTGTCCTAAATGATTTTTGATACGTGCATAAAGTTATAAAACCAGTTTCAAATTTCTTGCAATTTTTAGCCCTATTTCTGATATCTTTTACTATCGAATGAACAGCGAAAATACGTTGTTTGTTGTTTTTGTTTGTTTTTAATTTTGCGGTTATTTGTTTAACAAAGTGGAAATCACATTATATTGTAATTTTGAGATTATGTTTTAAGATCAAATGGATTTGATTTTATGGTATTTTAAGGTCCAGTTACCGTGTGGGTAAAAGTGATTTCATTGAAAATAGAGATATACACCATTTTGAAAGTTTAGAGACGGTATGTATGTGTGGAAAATAATACATTATACTTTGGAAAAGTAACATAGTGTTGCAGTATATTAGTCAAGCTTAAAAATGTGTGTTACTATTCATTTCAAGACCAGTTTAGTTACAATAGCCTGCAGAACCAAGTTTTGGAGTATGGATGTACTATAAGGGGAATAAATCATGAGTTACTACAGGTATGGTGTATCTCTGTGATGGAAATAGTTATCTTTACTGATTTGAAGTTACAAAATAATTTATAAAAACTCTTCAAATATGCAAAGGTTTGAATTAAGACTTCTTGATTCTTTGTCACTGGACATTGTTGCCTTGATATTAAAATTATTTTATAGGTTTTTGAAGGGTCTTCAAATGAAGGTTTTTTTCGTACATGTACAACTAAATTCGTTGATAAAAAAATACATTACTGTAAATGACATTTCAATAAAATCATTTTAACATAAAAACTTACATGTAACTATTTTAAAAAGTCACTACACAGTGTGTCAGATACTCATTTTTTCATAGTAACACCTTGTATATTTTCAGATCCAGTTCCTCAAAAATGGGTCCCGGTAAAGCACTGAGTGTTTATGATGGAAGACAATGGCCAGTGGTAAGTGGACCTGATTCCCTAGTTTAGTGGCAGTGGCTGTGACGAGCCTTGAACCTTTGACCCTACATAACTTTTATTTACATTTTACATTTTCTGAACGTCCAAATGTAAAAAAAGTTATGTTGGGTCTTATATATAGGACTAAGTTGAACCTGTAGAAGAAATGCCCTGCATTTAGTAGCCAGGTTACCAGGTACATGTTTGGCTGTGAATTCTAAAAACCCTTACCTTTCTAAATTTCTAAAATGGATTTAGCCTTCAGTTAAAGGTCGTATTGTTCAAAGCCGTCGAGTAAAATGGCTTGGTAGCAATCAGTGATCAGACAACACGGATGTACAGGCTGATCATGATCTACACCATTTGAAAAAGTAGAATCACTTGCCACCTGAAGTAAAGGGTTAAAGTATAGATAAATATGCCAATACATTTAGCAGCTATCTATTTTAAAGTTCCAGGATCTCTTTGAATTGACCAATATAGTAACACTAATTAATTGATAGGCTTATGATGGAACCATGTTCTATTCACTCTAAAACAATGTTGACATTATGCTTTTCTTTAGTACTCGAGATGATTCTGTGAGAAAAAGAGTTGCTAGAGAGCGTTTCTTATTTTTTGCCATACATTTGTATCTTTGAAAAAAATACTGCGCTTTGTTTCTAATATGTACTTATCCATTCTAAAAAGCAAAGTTAGGAATGTTTTTGGTACAAAATAAAGGTCATTTCTGTCAGTAAGACATCTCTCTTGATAAAATGAGAGCTACTTGTAAATGTGATCCTGGGACTTTAGTGGCCATAATTATTTGTTTATCTTAGTACACAGCTTAACACAGTTGGACTGTCTACATACTGTATATTTTTGTTCTTTTTTTTTTTGACTGTAAATGGTTGCCATTTTAAAATTTCAATATTTTTGCAGTACTGTGAACTTAATTTGTTGTTGCAATTTTTGTTCATAGAAGTGTAGGACGTATATTGTTATTATATTTTACCTGTTTAGTCTGGTATTTGCTGTACATTTTGTACATTACACTATAATTGTAAATTTAATATTCTAATTCTAAATATAATCATGTCTCATGAAACTAAATAAAAAGTTGAAACTCAGAAGTTTCACGAAACTTTTATAGCAAGTAAAAATTACGACCCTAACTGCCAGATGAAACTTTATGATTGCATTGCACTTTTTCTTGTTGGTTTTTTTTTACGAGAATATCAGGAATCTTACCTTTCATCTAAAAGGGATAAAATGGTCTCTTATGTGTTTTTAAGTGCACTTTGATGAGCACATATTTAGATAATAGATCCTGATAGAGATATGCAAAATGCAAAAGGAAATTTAATTAAAAGACATGTTGGTTTTTTTGGTAGTTCGTGTTACAATTAAATTGACATGCGAATAAAGGGCGATAGTCGACATTTAAACTTTGGTACTAATAGCAAGGTAAAGTATACCTTGTCACGACACACAATTACTAAAACCATAAAAACCCAAATATTACCGGCAGCTACTTTGTTTTATCTCTAAAATTACATGGATGAAATGATGATCTTGGTACAATACGCCAAGATGATTAGTTTTTTGTTTAATTTTTATTTAGACAAAGTTTGGGAAGGGTTTCCTGCGTTAGTCACTAACGCGTGTTTATGCATGATTTCTGTTACTACACCCTGGCAATGTATTGGATTTTATTACTGATGTTGTTGTTTTTATGCTGACGAACTGTATTTGGGATATTTCTGGTACGATTAGTTGAAACGAATGTCACCAAAACTGAAAGAATGACCAAAGTATGTTTCAACATCACAATTCTTGGGGTTTTGCTTCGTCCCCTGCAAGAAAGACTACTATAGAAAATGGCTATAACCATGTAAAAGCTGCGCTCATTTTTGCCACAGATATTTGTACAATGTATAAAGCATCTTGGCTTCACTCTGATTTCGTGCTGACCAGTTTTAACAAATCTGAGAGAATCTTATTCTGTCATTTTATTATATTATATAAGTTTAAACTAATTTACAACAAGATGTAATGCTTTTCTTTGTAACATAAAATCATGTTAAGCAATTAACTCAGTAGCAATATCTAAAAGAATTTAAGGTGATCTTTTATATATCATGAAATCGTTAAAAGATACAGTTTCAATCAGTTGTAATTTAACTGATTGATCGTCCCGCAGTGTGAAGACTTTAATAACATAATGATATCATCAATCAGATTCTATATTGTCGTTGTTTCTGCGATTGATTAGTTTCTTCAACTGATTGATTTTTCAAATCCAGCCCACTGTTGCTCAATATTGAATGTGTGATATCTTGGGGACGTGCCGATTGATTACATTTTATTACGACTTCAATATCACTTGCACAATCTTATTAACAATTTTACGCACGAACAATTGCATGGGATTTGTAATCGATACAGGTGAGAAGGTTTCAAAACGGTTTTATCTTGTTTATAATTGGAGCATCTAGAAAATTATCATTTTGTCAGGACTTTGTGGTTAACCAGTCTGAAGTGTATGTGCTGTTTCCCGTCATTTTGCTATGAATGACAGTTCTTTTAAAAGCTTTGTAACACTTGAAGTCATATTTGCTATACACTCTTGGATGGTTTTTTATGCAAAAACAATGTTGTTTTTGTGGATTTCGGAGTATGCCTTATGCTAAAATGCTTTCTTATAGTAAAAGGTAATAAACAATTTGGCAAAGGGCTTTTAGTGAATGTTTATTTGTCTTTTTCATGGTAATTTATTATAAGATGCGAATAGCAAGGTTTTTTTAATCGTACGGCAAAAAATTAGTACATTAAATTTTGTACATTTTACCTGAAGTGTTAAATTAAACTTTAATTTCATTAATTGAAACATTTCTCCGTAAAATAAGTTCTGCTTATAGTAACATAGTTACATAACACTTATTTGCATGCAATTACTGTATAAAAATACGACCATTTACATTGAATGCGTACTTGATGAAAATAACGTTTTATTTTTTATTTCTTCTTATAACATTTGAAAAATATTGACACAAATTGATTATATTTCATTACCTTGCCTTTGTACAGATTTCATAAGGGCTTTCCTTGCAAACACCTGTGAAGAAAATTTATTTACTTTAAAGTGAAAATTTGAACATAATATTTGGAAAAAGTATTAGAAGACAGGGGGATATAGATTCCTTATTTTATTCAATCAAAAAGAGATTCAAGGGGTGGATCCGGGTTCTTGTAAATTAATATTTTTGAAGTGTGACAATATTTCTTTATGGTGAGGTATATATTACTTTGTGGCGAGGTTTAACACTGGCACCAAATTGTATGTGTTTCGTGACCTGTTAATATGAATTGTGAAACTTTTGTAATTTGACAATGTACCTGTATGTGTACTCGTCAAATAAACTTTCTGTTCTGTTTCTGTTAAAGTTTTGGTAAGTCGTAATTTTATGGAAATTAATTTTACTCTCAGGTAAGCAAATTTGTAACAGTTTGTAACAAATGTGGAAATTAATTAGGTGTAAAAGATGTCAAAACTGTTGTAATACATGTTGTATGGTATGTAACATTGTCATATTTCTCAACATTTTTTATGTAGTGTAGACACATCTGTTGTCCCAACAACAAATTCCATACTATCACTTTGAGTATGTAAATTCCTTAATGCTGCAGAAAATGGCAAATTTTAGTACATGTAATAAATGATAAATCATTAATGGATATTACATGATAATTTAATTCACCTTGAAATAGTAAGAAAAAAACAGTTACAGAATGGTTAATAGTTACAAAAATATAATTTTTCATGATGATTACACTCTTAAGAATTTTACTGTTTTAGTGTATAACTTACTTTTGGCAGAATTACTGCAGTAACTTGATATAAGAATTACAGTTTGCTAAGTGCAGCAAAATTTTTGTTATGCACTCAGATGCACCATGATATAGTTAGGCCTATGTTAAACAGCCAGCCGAAAGCATTCTTCACATCTGTATTGAAGTGGTGTACGGGTTGAGTGTCAGACTCCTAACCTGGAGATTGCGGGTTTGAATCCTATCAGCAGGATTTGACTGTGACTGTCACAATCCCTTCTTTTGGCTCAAGTACTGGTAAGAACCCCAGAGTCACTGCATAAAAGTTGCAAGAACTTGAGCCTGTGCAGTCAAGTTTAAACTAATTAGACGGGCTGAGGTTACAAAAAAAGCTCCTTATATGTCTGGGAACATTCCTATGGGAAAAGTGATAAAAGTTTTACAAATGAATTTCTGAAGATGTGAATTTGCATACCAAAAGGAAATCTTAACTTTCAATTAAGTCAAGTTAAAAAGATCACACAAAAAGATTTATTTGATAGTAAAAAGGTTTTATTTTCATGACAGTTTTTTTTATGGACCTCTGACTTCAGTTGATTTATGGTACATTTTTTACATATCATGGAGAATATCTGTAGAAGAAAGAAGAAAAAATGGAAATTAGGTTTAAGTTAAATAAATGCAAATTTGAATTTTCACAGTAAATTGTAGTTTATACACGTATGGGCAATCTCGAGTCGACTAACTGGGAAAAACCCATTGTCAGTGTCGGTATTTAAAGGGTCATTACGACCCCCAACTGCATTTTATATAGTCATCTGACTACTGCATTAATATCTATATAAGTGCAACTCTGTAGGAATTGGGCATGGTGTACGTCATTCGTCATTTGCAATTCATTTATTTAGTGGTATGGTAACTCTATTTATTAAGTGGTAACTCTGTTTATTAAGTGGTAACTCTATTTAATTTTACCTGTATTGAATGGCATGTCATAATGCTACTTCTGTTTTTGCTATACCGTTCATAGGGCCACTGATTTTCTTTGATTTTGCTTCTGGCTTGCTGCAGTCATTTAAGATTCCAATGAAAACTTGCTGTAGAAAAACACGGAATCCACTGATTTAAGTACCAAAGAAATTTTATTGAAGATCCCTGAGATTTTATGCCGACAAGTTTACTTTCATTAACAGTAATTTTAGCTTTGTGTCTTTGATTTGTCACATTCAGTTGGGTGTTAAAATGCCATACAAGTCACGATAATGATAATTGACAAAACAAACCCCACAGAAATTGTGTTTGCAAAAGTTAAACAGTGTAATGATAAAGGCCTCCAATAAATGAGGGAAAAGAAATAATTTTCTTTTTCAAATCTAATTGTACTGTGCAAAACAATATACCAACTGCAAAAAGAGAGACAATGTACTGAATGACGTAGTTACTGTCAATAATTATTGCGTTATTAAGTTAATAAGGTGAAAAGTAATTTTCTGTATAAATCATAAACTCTGTAAAAATGAAGAAATAAAATGTGAGGGTTTATTCAAATGTTTATCTAGAGTGTGGAGGACTACCTGTAGTAATAGAAATACGATAGCGATGACTATACTGTGTGTATTGCGATGACTTTATGGTGTATCGTACTAGCAGGTGAAAGGTGTCTCGCGAAACTATAACAGTCAGACTACAGGTATATATGTCACCGCGGTGATGTATTCCATATTTGTAGACGAAAATTGTGTTGATTACAGACATTATTAAGAATGTTTTAGTTTGTTAACTGAAAAAAAATATTTGGATTATTCACATACAGTGGTAAGTTTTTTTAATTTCTTTCAGTTCAGAGTTAGAAACATCTAAAATAGGACTTTTAGGTCAGACATACAAGATTTTGCAGGCAAACTGAGTAAACTAGAGTATATGTGAAAAAAAAACAGTAAGTCAACATAAATGAGTGTACTTCAAAATCCCCTTAGTCATAATCCCCTTGGTCCAAAAATGGCATAGTAGTCAGAATCCCCTTGATGAATTTTACAAGGTATTCATAATCCCCTTGATGAAATTTACAAGGTGTTCAAGCACCCTTTGATCAATTTGACGGAGTAGTCATAATCCCTTGATGAATTCAAAATCCCCCCTTGCACCGGTACATATATTTTATGGGAGACATTTATACAATTTGTATATATATAAAAACAGATTATAAAGTGAAAACATTGTGTGCAAAGCTTGATGGCCTGGCATTCCTGCCATCCAACGATGTGAAAGACGGCATGGCAATACTCTGTGAAGAAGCTACTGATAACTTACAGTGCCTGATAGAGTATTTAGACTCGAATTATGTGAATGGTGCGTTCTGTGCAGTTGTAACAGTTGAAGACCAAGACAGCACTAATAACCAGTGTGAGTCCTGGAACAACGCTTTAAACATCTTGTTGGACATACTAACCATTCTCTTTGGACTGTCATTGAGTCTATTAGTGAGGATGCAACTGTGGTGGCAGCTGACATTCTGCTGCGAACTTGGTGAACCGCCGCAGAAACAGGTGAAGAAGGACATGAAGGCACATCAACAAAAATTGAAAGCCCTATGCCTTCAATATAACACAGGAGTTAAGTCACTTGAAGGTTTTTTGTCAGTGATTGGACGTGTTATAAGAATTAAATAAACTCAATTGTTTCCAGTGAGTAGACTGTGTTTGAAAATGTGCTAAAAACAGTATGATATGTAAATATTGTGATTTCAACAAACTATGTGCTGCATGTTTACATTTTTTGGAGGGAATATCAACCATTTCCCACTTGCAGTTATATACAATTATTGAAAACAGAGCGGCAAAATGAGAATATAACTCATTGGTTTCAACTAAAACTTGTGTAGATTGTCATATGATAGAGTTGTGCTAAAAAGTATGTAATAAAATATTGAGATTTAAACAAATTGTGTGCTGCCTTTTTACTTACTTGCATATGTAAACAACTTTTGAAAATAATATTAATGTTTGTATATATGTTCCTCATATATACATGTACATCATGAAGTGAGTGAATAAAAGGATTTTGACTTGACTTCATTGAAATCATTGTTGCAATTTTTAAGTAGAAATGCTTTATTGTCTCTAGTTTTACTTACTCATAAAAAATGTGCTAATTTCCCTACTCAACACCTTTGCTGTCTTATAATAACAAAGACCACAGTAATCAAAGTGAAGTATTACTTAAATATTTATTTGTCTGTACATTAACTTCACAATGGTAAGTCATTGAAAATAACTAAAATTATTCACACTTCTTTCTCATAAAAATGTGCTAATTTCCCTACTCAACACCATTGCTGTCTCATAATAACAAAGACACAGTAATCAAAGTGAAGTAAACAAAAATTGAGTAAGGGTATTATAGCCTTCCAATTGAGGGGATTATGAATACTCTGTCAAATTGATCAAGGGTATTTTGAACACCTTTGTAAATTTCATCAAGGGGATTATGAATACCTTGTAAAATTCATCAAGGGGATTCTGACTACTATGCCATTTTTGGACCAAGGGGATTATGACTAAGGGGATTTTGAGTGTCTCCCAACATAAATTATATATAATTATGTCGTAGCAACTTTACCTTTTTGTGTTGTGTCTTTTTGTGAATGACATTGTGACTTAACTTTTGTGGGCATTGTAAAAAGCAAGGCAAGCTGTTTAAAAAGTCATGCTCAGTTATAATTCTCATCTCAGGGCAGAGGTACTAAAGTGAGTTATTTTTTGTTCTGAAATTAACAAGATCGTCAAAGCCTGATAAATCATACCAAGATTGTAGAGTATTTTGATTCTGGCCATAGTGATTGCACAGATAGTCTTTGGAATACATGGTAAAGGGCTTACTGCCATTTATACAGGGTTGCCACAGACTGCCTTATTGTTTGATCTAACTGTTGCACATTCAAAGTCTTCAGTGATTCTAGGCTAACTAATTCCATGCTGATGCCAGTGAGATAGTTTTTGGATGGGAGCTTACTTCCCATGTTTGACAATTGTTAAAAATAGTTTTTGGATGGGAGCTTTCTTCCAGGGTCTGACATCTGTAAAAATATCAGATCCTTAAAACAGGTCAAACCAGAGAGCCAACTGAATTAGGCTACAGTGATCCAGTCTCAGGGTGTTTGTGCTACACAATATAAAGGAGCTTAGCTTGGTGTGATTCCTGTAGTCAGGCTGTTCACAAGAAGCATGTCCTTGCGCAAGAGACCTTCTGTGTCACATGTCTCAGTTACCTCAGTTCATCTGGCTGCACATTGGTTCCCAGCTGCATATTGGCACCCGCTTAACTGAAAACTGATGCGTCTTTTTTCGCATAATTATTACTGGTTAGATCTTTAATGACAAGCATTTTTATACAAAATTTTGCTGTTTAATTTATTTTTTGTTGATTTCATATCAACTTGCTTATTACAAACACTTTGTTAATTTTTTTTTGCAAAACTTTGTTGGGTTATATATTCTCTTCTCAGTGTTTGCAAGATTAAGTTCTGAACTTTAATTAATATTCAGGATTATACGACCTCTTCAAGGACACAATGACTAGACGCAACTATTTATATAGTGCTTCATCTTTCATAGTCATTTTATGACCACCAACCATCTAATTGCTTTCTCCTGTGCCTTTATAGCGGGTAACACCCACTGAGCTTTGATAATAGATGACTGGGGAATTTTCTCTACAAGTGGTTGTTATGAAAAGGA